>JAQHUG010000109.1:4323171-4334820 GCA_028555095.1 Dicrostonyx torquatus
AAGCAGCTTCACTTGGCTGGTCCCCTGTGCCCAGGAAGGCCCTGTGGCTTTAGAGATGCAGACAGAAAAATGGCAAACTCTCACCTTGTGCCAAATGCTACTAAAAAGATGTCACATTCGGTTAAATTTAAGTGCCACAGCAGATGAAGAACACAAGTGGCCCCGTCACTCAGTTGAGATTAAGTGACCCCGTCACTCAGTTGAGATTAAGTGACCATATGCAGAAAAGTCAGAATGTCATCACCTGGATCCCAATTGGGACTGTTTCAGTGTGTACCAGCCCACAGTTATACAAACCAATTTCAGCATCTCTGAGAATCTGACTCCTCAGTAAGACAGAGTCAGTCCCTGAATGCCGTCAAGGTTACCACAGTAAGCACGGAACTCAGATCTCCACACTGCAGCTTTGAGGGTAGGGGCGGAGCAAGTTCAAGGCCAGCCATGTGGCAATTTTAGAATGGCAAGGCAGCTGCCAATAGCGTGAGGCAAGCCCTGTGGGCAGTGGATGCTGGATGCCAGGCCAGCTCCTGTGGTGGGGCCCAGCGCAGGGCAGGTGAGCCAGATTAGACGGCTCCTGCCCAAACATGTGTTTCTGATCCCCCAGTCTTGGGTCTTAGAGGAAAAGCATGAGACTGGCCAGGATTTTAGAACAGTGTGGTTGTGTAATTGCTTATAGAAAGTGTCTTTGTATTCGTTTCTCACTTTAAAAATGAAAACATTCGGACTGGAGAAACGGCCCCGCTGTTAAGAATGCATATTGCTCTTTCAGATGGCTCAAGTTCAGTTCCCAGCACCCACGCGGGCCAGCAGCTCGCAACTGCCTGATACTCCAGCCCACGGAGATCTGATAACTCCGGCCTCCGTGGGCACTGCACGCTCACATAATTAAAGCAAGGTAAGTTAGAGAGAGAATCCTCAAGGCAATGTTTAACCACCCAGAAGCAGATATAGGAAAAGTGAAAGTCCCTGGGCTCTCTGCTCCTTGTGGCTCCGTCACTCCATGCCTGCTCCTCATCGCTCCACTGCTCCATGCCTGCTCCTCATCGCCCATGCCTGCTCCTCATCGCTCCACCACTCCATGCCTGCTCCTCATCGCTCCGCTGCTTCACGCCTGTTCCTCATCGCTCTGCTGCTTCATGCCTGTTCCTCATCATTCCGCCACTCCATGCCTGCTCCTCATCGCTCCGCCACTCCATCCCTGCTCCTCATCGCTCTGCCACCCCATCCCTGTGTTGTCCTACTTGCAGAAATAATCACTGTGACACTGTGAGTCACTGGGTGTAGAACCTTCTGAATATCTTTCTGCACACGAACACACACACACACACACACACACACACACACGCATGCACGCATCCATGCATGCACGCTCCCGATTTTAAAGAAGAAAACCATTCCCATGTTCTAGAGATTAGTACTGACAAATTTTAATGGCATTTATATTTATTTACTCATTTATTCACTTTTTTGCAGGCATGAGGGGCCCGGGTCAAAGGACAGTTTACAGGAGCTGGCTCTCTCCTTCTGTCATGTGGATCCTGGGTTGCAATTTGGATTATCATGCTTGGTCTCATGTCCCTTTAGCCACTGAGCCTTTTCCATGGCCCTAATTGACACTGTTTGTCACTGTTCTAGAACATGCCAGAAAGAAGTAGGAGCCTGTCTACTTTGGGCTGCATACCTGTGTTCTCCAGAGACCTCCATAACTAATTTTAATTAATTAAAATCTGTGTACCGCTCATGGGCAGTGGCTACTTTGCTGGATAGTGTGGCTCAGGGAAGGAAGTATTTCTTCATTCAACACCTGGTGGAAGCCATCTGTCTCCACATTTCCCCCAGTGAGTGGCTCTTTCTATGCTCCAGCCCTGGTCCAGGGGAGAATTTGGGACACTACAGATGAAAAGTACTATGTAGAAATTGTTAAAAATGTCCGCACTCATGGGAGGTCCAGGTGGAGAAGGAGTATTGTATTGATCATCAGTTGCCATTTTATTTTGGGAATAAAAGAGAATATGAAGTCTGTCTACTCCTGGGCTGGGAAAATGAACTGAGTCTACTTCTTCGTGTTTATGAGGACAATCCCACAACTCAGTCCTATCTGAACTCAGTTGTGTGCTGATTGCAAAGAGGCCCCAAAGGAGGACACTGCTGTGGTTTGAATGTGAAATGTCCCCCTGCCCCGGCCCATGTGTTTGGACATTTGTTTCTTATTTGGGAAGGCTGTTGAATCCTGAGGAGGTGGAGCATCGTTGAAGGATCTGGGTCACTGGGGACTAGCCTTAAGGCTTCCTTAAGACCTTCAGTGTCCTGAGCATGGATGCACTGTGACCAGCCAGTCTTCTGCTTCTGCCGTCATGCCCACCCTGTCATTATGGAATGATCTCCTTGAACTATAAGCCAGAATAGACCCTTCTTTCCTTAATTTTGTTTCGTGTTAGTTACTTGGTCACAGTGATGAGAAAAGTCACTAAGAAACCCAGATCTGTAGCATGAAGAAAATTCTAACTGATCTTAATAAGAAAAACCTGGAGTCAGATATTGGGGTGAAAGCTGAAAGATCAGAGAAGCAGAGCAGCCAGCCCCTAATTCTTACCTCTACAAAATCCTCAAAACCAAGGGGGCAAGATTCTGTTTCTAGGAATCCTCAGACTGAATGCAATGTCTTGAGCTCCTGTCTCCTCCCGTCTTACATTCCTCTCCCTGTCCAGCCACCTCCCTACTGTTGGGATTAAAGGTCTGTGACTCCCAAGTACTGGGATTAAAGGTGTGAGCCACCACTGCCTGGCTGTTTCTCTCTGAGACTGGATCAGTTGAGTGTAGCCCAGGTTGACCTTGTGCTCACAGAGATCTGTCTGCCTCTGCCTCCCGAGTGCAGGCATTAAAGGTGTGTACCACCACAGACTGGCCTCTATGGCTAACTGGTGGCTCGCTCCACACTCTGATCCTCAGTCAAGATTTATTTGTTATAGCACAAAGAAAAAATCATCACAGAAGTCTGTCTAATTTCTCCCAGGCAAATATTAAATGTATTCCTGTAAGTCATTTAGAAATGTTTTGATTCTGTCCTCTTCCTGGCACCTTCTAAGGCCAAATGACCATCATTTTACTGTTTTTCCCTTGGCCTGCTCCCACCTGTGTTTTTGTTGTTAACTTGTGCTTTGTTGTTGTTTTTATACTAGGAGAATTAAACCCATGTTAAGCATGTTCTGTATCACTGAGCCACACTTAACATAAAAACAGAGTCACTAAATTTCCTATTTGCTTCATGAACTTCTCAAACCAGGTTTGTAGCTAACAATAATCATCTATAATAGCTTCCTTTGCCCAAAGTGCCTGCAATCCAGTACTTAGAAAAGCCTAAGATGATACTGCATGGAGACAAGAGGAATGTGAACCTGTTGTTGGAACTTTCCAGAAAGCATTTGGTTAGTAATCAGCCCTCCACACTCCAAACTGGATATGCATCTTGGTTTCTTTCATCTTTTCTCAAATTGCCTGTGAAGTCAAGGATGCGATATTGACCAGAGTCAGGTTGAAACCTCGAAGCATCTTTCAGATAGCAATCGTATTTGAAGGACGTAGATATGAATGACAGCCTTTTATTGTTTACAAAATTTAAAAAATCCTATTTCTAATTAAAAAGGAATACCAGCTCATTATTTATAAATAAAATAGTTGGAAGAAGGGAAATTTTTAAAACTGACCAAAACCTTCATGCAATGATCACAACTATTGATTTTTGTGTGACTACCATTAGTGTGTGGCTATGCAAATGTGTGATTTTGCAATATCTGGAAAGATATGAAGGCAAGTCTACATTCTAGGAAGAAGAGATGGAGGATCACTAATGTGTGTGTAGATCTGGGACGTGCTCCAGAGCGTGACCTTTCTTGTGGACCCCATCCCTGTGGGCTTCTGGCCCTATGCACCTTCTGTTTCCTCCCTTTCTCTTCTCTATCTCCCATCATCCTCCCCACACTCACCGTTTCTACCCCACCTTAGTCCCAAGGACAGAGAGCCATTCCAGAAGGTGGGGGTTTCTCTCAGCTCTTTCAAGTAGAGGATAGAGAAGGAGACATCTGGAACCTCACGGATGCCAGCTGTGAGGAAAAGCACCCACAGCTATGTTCGTCCTGAAGGCCACACCCTGCCCACTCAAATGCCTTTGTCAGTTCACCTTCCATCACTGTGGCAAGATGCCAGATGTAGACAACTTGAAGGGAGGAAGGGTTTATTTGGGCTTGTGGTTTCAGGGGTTGGGTGTGTTTGGTCCTGTTGCTTTGAGTCTGGGTTGAGGCAGAGCATCATCGCAGGAGTACACAGGGGAGTAAAGGTCCCAGTGACTGGGAAGAATAGAGAAGAAGAGTTTGGGGTTCCAGCAGTGCCCTTGAACCCACTTGAAACATTAACTTCCTCCCGATAGGTCCTACTTTAAGAAAAGTTATTTTATGTGTATGGGTATTTTGCTTGCATGTTTCTCTATGCAACATGTGCATGCCTGATGCCCAAAGAGGCCAGAAAAGGGCATTAGATCCCCTGGAACTGGCATCATAGATGGTTATTAGCCACCTTGTAGGTACTGAGAATTGAACCTAGGTCCTGTGGAAGAGCATCCAGTACTCTTAACCACTGAGCCAGCCTCTAGACCCACTTCTTTTAAGTTCCACCACCTCCTGATAGTGGTTCAGGCTGAGGACCAAGCTGCACATGGATCTTTGAAAGACATTTGGTGTCTATATTACACCAGTGCCTCTTCTTTCACCCTTCTGCCATTCAGCACTAGGAAGTTGTACAGGCACAGGCGTGACTCATTCTAGTTCTCTGAGGATAACACTTTGTTCCCCATCAGGCCAGAATTGTTCCTGAGGTATCCTTTAAACCTTGTCTCTTTCATCTTCAAACTAAAAATGATGCTATCTTCTTCACTGGGTCATTGGGATGATAAAAAGAAACATACATAGAGTCTTGTGGTGTTTCTGGACCTTGTCCTTAGTTTTTAAAGTCTAGACTTTAGGTAGTTCATTTATCTCATTGTCACAACTCGTCAGAGATTAAAGTACAAGCCAACAAAGTAGTCTATAAACATTACATGTCACATGTAATTGCCAAGTCTGCAGGGAAAATAAGTTACGGTGAGATGGTTCCTGGGTGAACTGCCAAGCCATGAATTTGATGGGATCTTGTAGTCGGAGACTGCTCTTTAGTTTCCTGACTGCTCAGACCCAAATAATCACACAGAAACTATATTTATTACAGCACTGTTTGGCGAATGACTCTAGCATATTCCTAGCTAGTTCTTACGTCTTGAATTAACCCATTTCTATCAATGTGTGTATTGCCATGAGGCTGTGGCCTACTGGTAAGGTTCCTCAGGTTCTGGTATGTCCTCCTTTGGCAGCTACATGGTGTTTCTCTCACTCCGCCTACTTTCTCTCTCTATCTCTGTTCGAATTTCCCACCTGGTTTTACTCTGCTAAGCCATTGGCCAAACTAGCTTCCTTTACTAATTAATGGTAATAAAACATATTTACAGCACACAGAGGGGAATCCCACATCATCTTCCCTTTTCTGTTTAATTAAAAAGAAAGTTTTAACTTTAACATAGTAAAATTACATATAAAAATAGTTATCAAGCAAGAATTATGGTTATAATATTTAGTCCACTTATATTTGGCAAATTAAGGAAAATACTCTATCATCTATTCTATCTGCATGAATCTAAAGTTTTATACCTAATTTATCTTTTATCATAACTGTGGAAAACTGTAACTATAACTATTTGTCTTCAATGATTGACAGAGACACCTTGCTGCCTGGACAGTCACCCAAAATTCTGCTTCAATATTAGGGCATCCATTTTCAGCCTACAGGTCCATAACATCTTGCAGACTTTTTCATGAAGCAGGAAATTTGAAAGACTGTTTAGCCTATATTGGCAGTTTGTCAGTCACTTTCTTATGTATCCTGCAGAATGTCTGGCAGACTCTTTCATGAAGCAGGAATCCTAACGGTCTGACGCAACTTATTTAGGGAAGTTCAGCAATCATTTTTCTGTGGATCCTGCAAGTCTACTTTATACAGCATACCATCAAGCTGTCCAAGCAAGAGAAGTTTCTTGCCCAAATGCTTAAAAAACTCCATAGGAGCCTCTTCGATGCCCATCACCCTCTCTGAGGTAAAAGCAGACATGTCTCACTGTTGAGAAAAGTCTAAGTTCTTAAAAAACCATTAAAATGTCATATTCTGTAGGTCTTTGAAGTGCTGAAGATTATCTATCTAGCTGAACTATATCTTTGTATATCTAGAAAACCTAGCTAACATGACAAGTTTGACTATTATAAATAACTACCTAGTAATCTGTAATTTTTACTTATACATTACATTTTTAAATGAGTTGTATAAACACACTACCTTAAACAAGAGCAGAAATACATATACACAGTATAACAAAATCAACCTTAAATATATATCAATGGACCAAGATTCATATCGATAAAAAGTATTTATCTCTATATCATAGAGATTCCCCTTTAAGTAAAAACAAACATTTATAAACAATATTTGGGAATTTGGGAGTAGTTCTTTCCAAACTGATTCCTGCTTTTTTTTTGGACAAAGTATTTTGGGGGATTATGGAGATCTTTTAGGAGGTCTTGGTCCATCAAACCACGCTATTCTGAAAGGAATGCACAGGTTCCTATACTCTGTGGAAACAAAAGCAGAACCTCTTTTCCAAAGCAACATAGCCTTAGAACCAAATTTTGAATTCAAGATAACTTTAAAATATATATGTTGGTTTAGCTTAGCAGCCCATACAATGAAATCTCTCCCTTTACTTAGCTCACTCACAGTCAAAAAATTCAAAGAAAACACAATTATATACATAATCCAGACTCTTGGTGTATTTTTCTTTACTTCTTTAATCTATGACTGTCTGTACTCTGTTTCTTTAAATACTTTTACTTTTTTAAAAAAATTACTTCTTTTTATAATTTTTTTTCCTCCCAAGTCTATGTACATTCATCCAACACCATGACCCATTTAGAGGTCTTTTTCATCTGAATCTGTGTTTGTTGTGTATCTAATTTTTTTTGACCAGGAGTGCTTTTGTTTAAAAAAAAAAAAAAAAGCTAAGCGGTCATGGCTAAGACCAACTTCATGGCCCTGCCTGTTGGCTCCACCGAATCTAATATGGCAGAAGCATGTTCACTGCCTCTGAGAGCCATGCACACCACCCAGCTCCAAGGCTGCAGCAGGTCTAGGTCGCCATTAAGCAGTTTGTAACATGCTGCTCACAGACTCCATTTAAGTGCTCAGCCTCCTGAAAGAGCCAGAGCTGTTGGTGCAACTATCACAAACAAGGAAGCCCTCCCCTAAAGAAGCTGTGCAGCCTTTGCTGCCAATGCTAAGTCAGGAAGACCTCTCTTAAAGGAGCCACAGCACCCTTGCTCCCCGCCAACAGAGCCCATCAGAAAAAAGAATGCAGCTACCAAGAAGCTGCGGTAAACTCTGTTCTTTTGTGTCTAGAATTCCTTTCCAAGCTCTCTCAGATTTTATGTGGATGTAGTTGTCTCACCTTGGTGCCATTTCATTGATGGTGTTGAATGACATTACTTCCTTGCAACAGGTCATGACTACCACAGTTGTAGGGACAGTGTTGCTGTATCAAGAGCAGTCTAGAAGCATTGGGTCACTGCAGCTTTTATCGCTTCCATGTTCCCCCTCTGGCCACCATGGTGACTCAGCCGCAGCTACGAACATTTCTCCTGAAATGGCAGCCATGCTTTGATTTACACCATCTCAGGTAGAAGTGTGTGACATTGAAAGTGAACAGGTGTCGATATAAGGCAACACGCTGTAGTTTGCAAAAACAAAAGTCAAAAAAAAAAAGACTGAGCTAAATAGGGTTTTTAAATGAGCTGGAGCTGAGGAGATGGCTCAATTGGCAAAGGGCTTGACATACAAGCATGACTCTAGCATCCATTATAAGGCAGGCAATACATGCCTTTAATCTCAGCATTAGGAAGCTAGAAACAGGAGGTTCCCTAGATCTTACAGGTCAGTTAGTCTGGCTAAATCAGAGAACATGCAGTGAAAGCCCCTGTCTCAAAAAATAAAGTGGAGAAAGGAATGACGGTTTACTGCTACACACCCTGAATGTACTGAACCTCGTCTCATTCATCTCAGAAACTAAGCAGGGTCCAGCCTGTTTAGTAACTGGATGGGAGAAAGGTTTGAAGAAGAAAACTGACAGCAACCTCTGGCTTCCACTTGGATGCACGGGGATGCACATGTACACATGTACACACACACATACACACATACTCACACACACACACATACACACACACACAGAGAGAGAGAGAGAGAGAGAGAGAGAGAGAGAGAGAGAGAGAGAGAGAGAATCATATCTCAGCCCTTTTCAGAGAAGTTGTGCTTAGAGCACAGGACAAGCCGCTGCCTTCCCTGCTCGGGTTCTCCTAACAATCTCGGCCTCCTGGGGTGGTTACAGGGAACCGGTGAGTGAATGCACGTGCAGTTCTGTGAACAGCACCTGGCACATACCTTGTGTTGTGCTTGCTGTTATCATTAGCAAACTGGTATTTTTAACTTCCATGTCTGCTTATATTGCCGCTTCATATGATACATCTAGGTCCACAGGGGCTATTATTTGGGGTGGCGTAGAATGTTGAATAAACGGAGTCATACTGGCCCATCCGTTTTCAGTGTGCTTTCTTTCCCCAGTTCATCTGTGAAACCCAACCATCCGTGACTTTCTAGTCTTGTTCGCTTGTTCAATCTGCTGTGTCAGACTGTTTCCATTGTAGAAAGAACACAACATGGTTAACTATTCTTTTCTTGGTGTCTGTTGTGAGTCTTCGGTATTATAAATAAGTTTTATACAATATGATTGTGCATGTCTCATTATAGACTTTGTCTAGATACATTTTGTGGTTTTTCTTTCAGGCAAATCTTGACTGTGGGATCCTGTTATTAAGTTCTTAGGGAGATATTAGAGATTATAAAACGTGCTGAACACCAATGCATGGCTCAGAGACTCCCCCCTCCATGGTTTCACAACCCCCTTTTCATCTCTCCCATAAAGCGTAAGCCCAAAGGAGGATGGGAAGTGGGAAAGTCAGTAGGCTCTTATAAACAAGCTCATGACCTTGAGGTAAGTTGCAGACCTCCATTTGTTCATTCAGAAAGTAGTGCTTATCACTGTGGGCTCCTTCAGACCCAGGAGTCTTAGTGTCTACACTCTGCCAAACTCAGAAAGGCACCCGAGCAGAGAAATCATCTTACGAATCCCTGTTGATTGAAATGGGGCCAAGGTGACAAGATGCATTTTTAAATAGCTTTTCAGTAAGTGCTGGAACACAAAGTTTCCACAAAAGAGTGGAGGAGAAAGAGACACGAATAGAAACCTATCAGGAAACTCAAGCAATAGGGAAAGTTCCCCCCAAACAGAAGCTGACCAGATTACCATAGGAGGACTATCAGGAAATTGCACAATTTATAGGAATGAGATTAAAAACACTAATGGAATGAGACATTCCACTTTCAAGAGACGAAGCAGGAAGCCAGACCCAGTTGTGGCTCATGAGAAACTGCATCAGAAGCGGACAGTTCTAAACATCCTTTCTCCGCAAAACGTCTGCCTCGCTGGGAGATTTTAGAGGAGGGTAGAAGGTTATCACTCCCAGCGCAGACAGAATGTGCTGTGTCTCCATCTCTGTGTTCTCTATCTGGCCTTGCTTTGTCCTCTAATTATCTTCGGATGGCTTGCAAAACGACCTCCTTAACTCCTTCTTCATTCCTGCAGAGAAAAGGTTGAGATGCCGCATCCGAGTCTCCCACTGATGCCATACAATAACTTCTGAGTGGAAGCTTCCTGCTCCTCCCAGGATGCAGTGTGGAGCCACCCTGCACAGGGAGTGACCCAGAACAAAGGAAGCAAGCGAGTGGAGAATGACCACAATCGAGATTGGGACCCGAGTGCACCAGCAAACCCAACATTGCCGCTCTGATGCTGGTCTTAACTTCTGAAGAGCAACCCAAGCCAGGCCTGTGGAAGCGTAGCCACAGAACCTGTCTCCCAGCCTACATTGCCACTAGATGTGGCTATAAGCTGGTGGAAACTGAGTGATGGTTGAAGTTCTTGATGACTCAGGGGAGTGAAGTTGTCTTCAGCTGACTTCTTCCCTGCTTGTAGCTGGAATTGTGGGTGTCAGATGGCAGAGTAGCTCTGTGACATATTACATACTGAATTCTGTCCCCAAATTCATATAGGGAAGTCCTAACTCCCACTGTGACTGTCTTTAGAGATGATGCCAGTGAGAAGGTGTTTATGGTTAAGTGAGGTTGTGAGCATAGGAGAATCACCCAGTAGGTTCGGTGACTTTCCTTTTAAAGGTAGAATTTCACTACATAACCCTATTGGCATAGAACTCACTATGTAAACGGGTCTGCCCTCAAACTCCCAGAGTTCCACCTGCCTCTGCTTCCCGAGAGAGTGCTGGATTTAAAGCCATGTGCACCAGGCTCAGTTTCCAGCGAACTTTTGAAAGAGAGGAGCAGGTACCAGTAATGTGCACAGAGCAAACCCCATTGGGACATGGTAAGATGATGGCCTGTAAGGCAGGAAAAGAGACCTCACCGGAAATTGACTCCGGGCAGCCAGAGACAGGCATGAACCAGAGTCAGGCATCAAGTGACAGGATCATAAGACAAAAAGTCTGGGTTCATGGTGGATGGGAAATTGCCTGCCCCGAACATCTACATGAGAGTATACAAGCTTCTAATAATCTTTATTATTTTGGAGTCTTTGCTGAAGCTGGGCAATTTTTCTTTTCTTCTATAGAGTTTTTATTTATTTTTAATATATTAGATTCAGTTACATAAGGTCATTTTCATGCAAGTATGTAAGTGTTTGTCAACTTGATCGACTAAGAAAGACCGAGTGCGTTAATGAGGTACACTTGGGGATATCTACAGTGGTTCTTAGAAGATGTTTAACTAAAAGAGAGAAAGCCCACCCTGGAGGGGCTGCTGTCATAGACTGAATTAAAAGGAAAAATAGAGAAACTGAGGCGAACACCAGCGGTCATCTCTCTCTGCTTCCTGACGGTGGCCACAGTGTGATGGGCTTCCTCCTGCTTCTCTCCCTGGGCCTTTCTGCCATGATGAACTGTATCCTCTGTAAGCCATGAGCCAAAACAAATCTCTCTTTCTTAGGTGGCTTTTGCTGGATGTTTTTTCACAGCAATGAGAAAAGTAGCAAATATAACGATGCTGTTTAATTGAACTGTATTGTGTTAGCTAATAACTCCATCATGGTGAAGTGAGCTATTTTTAAATAAATCCTTTTTTATCCAAGTAGCCTAACTAATATTCCTAACTGGGTATCGGTTGCATAAACACTAATCTGAACCAAGATTTTCTCCAGGAAATCCACACTGTCTGAACTGGAGCACCCACCAAGGACGCTCAGGTACTTTTGCTGCAGTTACCGATTTCATCACCGTCCGCTGGCTAGAAAGGAAGGTTGTACTGTGGATTCAGAACGTCTACCTGGAGCTAAGGCCCAAGTGCGGAAGGTCTGGTAGTCAGTCTGTGGTTCTATTGGTCTAAAAGGTCGGGCCTATC
>JAQHUG010000109.1:4334914-4388331 GCA_028555095.1 Dicrostonyx torquatus
TATCTCTCGTAGACACAGTGAAGCGAGCACCTGTCTCCTACCACATCCTCTCCACCATGACATTCAGCTTTGTCACAGGTTGCCTTACCAAAGTGACCTCAGAATAAAAGTTCTGATAACCTCCCCAACTTCAGGGTGCCTGCCTCCGGTAGCTTATCATGGTGTCGGAAAGGCTAACACAGGCATCAAGGCCAGAGCTCTGAGCTTCAGATTTGACCCTCAAACACCCTTACAGAACTAAGCTTAGGGGTGAAATGATGATGAGAGCTCTCACAGAAAGCCCCAGAAAGGGGGGAAAAATGAACCCAAAAGGCATCTATATGGTGCTTAAGTTCATTATATTTGTTGATGTCTTTGATCAAGAACTCAGGTTTGAGTGTCTTCCTCTCTTCGAGTAGATGATAGAAACAGATGTTACAATTTTTCATTAAACTTTCCTAAAAGCAACAAAGCTCTTACTTTTGAAATAACTTTTTGAAGTTGATAGAAGGGATATGCTGAAATCAGTTAGGTTTAAGTGGATGGAAACTCCCCCCCCCCTTGGCAGATTGTGTGCTATTTATACAATACACATGTGTGTTTGTGCAGTGCACTCATGCACTCTGTGTGCTCTCTGTCTTCCACCTCTCAGAAGCCCTCTTTAGGCCCCAGGTTACCTCTGCCTTTGTTTATTTCCCGTGACAGTCGCTATTTCTCTGCATCTCACACAGCCCCTTCCCTTCTAGTTTATATTAACCAGTCCGTCTGTTAGAGATACAGGCAGACCCCTGCCCCCCGCCCCCCGCCCCCTGACTGTTGAGAGTGCTCTTAAAATGGATGGCAGTGTCTTTGCTAAGCATTTTGAGGATTTGCAACATCAAATATAAACGTTCCATTTGTCAGTCCTGGAGTGTGGGAACCTGACCTTGGTTCATCTTTCCCCCTCCATCTCAGAGAAGTCCTTTTCTTCAGCTGAGGAACTCTAGGCTGCTGCTACGGAGCATCTTTGGGATACCAACCATGGCATCTGTCTCTTTTGCATAAGCTCCCAGTTCTCTTTGTGTCATCTAGCCAGGGTCACAGCCTCCATTATTCCTTATGAGCAGAACCTAGATCCTACTTGAAGGAGAAATGGACTCAGAGAAGGGCCTGCTTCCCTCACCTGCCCTTGACATGACAGCGTGTGTGGTCGGATAACTGCCTCATAGAACCATAGGGATGACTAGGGAGATTGGGACTGCTCTTGTTTTCCAGATAAAGGAGACAAAGGCACAAGGCATGACCTCGTCTTCTCTCTCCTCTGTTGTCCCTGACATCCTCCTATGGTGGCTGGTGCTGCGGAAACCATCTTGCCAGAGTTGCACTTGGCTCTTTTCCCACCGTTACACCCATCCCACTTGTTTCTCCCTAGTCCTTCTTTCACCATTTCTCTGATTGTTCTAATTTTCTTTTGGGGGCTTTCTTCCTGGAGTCTGCTGGGTCCTGTCCATCACTGTAATGATGAGCTCTAACCTATCCCAAGGGGTGCTGCTTTGGTGTCACTGTCACCCACCTCTGTCTTTTAGTATAGAAGGACATTTGACACTGATGCAATGAAGGTTTTAACCGTTCAGAAGAGAACACTCATTTCTTTCCCCTCGTCTGAAAAGGTCAAACTCTGTGTCTGTTTATGAATGTGCTCACCTTTCCCATGGGTTCTTTTGAACATGCCCAAATCATAGTTATTTTGATGACACTGTGATCCCTTAGCATTTCTGGGCTAGTTCTGGTGGCTGGTTTATCTCCTAACAGTAGGTTTCCTCTCTCCTTGTTTTCTCTGTGCCTCAAGTTCTATTTGTGTTTGACGAACGATGCGGCTGAGACAACTGGTGTTTATGCACAGAAATGAGCCTGCCAGATTCTCTAGCAGAGAGAGGTTAGCGTGGAGGGGTTAAGCTAGGTGTGGGTTTTGCCATTGTCAGCCTTCACTCAGTGGGAGGCCTTACTCTTCCTGCTGTTCGCTCAGATCTCAGCTTTCCCCCCATGCTTCTACCGCAGGCACCTTGGCCTCCCTGCATGCCTATTCTTCCTCCCCCCCCATCCCTCCTATCCGTAGCCCTAAACTCTCTCAGATGCTGCGCCTTCTTGGGCGGTAGATATTTCTCTATGCCTTCCCTGGGGCAGTAGAGTATGGCTTGAGGCTCAGAGGGCCCCTGATCCCTCTTGTAGGGTTGTAGCTTTTATTTCAACCCATTCCCTGGAAGTGGTAAGTCCTTGCCGAAGCTTCTTTATTGCTTACCCAGAGGCACACGGGCTTTCCTGCACAAACCTGTTCCAAAGCGGTGCTCCTTTCAGCTGGGAGGGAGGGTAGGGAGCACTTTCCAGGTTTCCCAGCAGCCTCTGGCCCCTTCTTTCAACTGAGGCCACTAGGGGTTGATCTGGTCCCATGCCCTGCCTTTAGGAACACCTGTGGGGAGGCGCTAGGGAGTGGGAGGTCTCCTGTGTCTAGTTCCTGGTTTACTAGCCCACGCTAAGTCTTCAGGAATGTCCATGGGCTTCAGTTCCTTCCTTCTTGCTCACTCTTTGGCAGCCATCTTTTCTTTCTCTGCATTGCCAAAGCCAAAGCAGCCAGCATTGTCTCATTTCTCTTGGGAGAGTCCTGATTCTTCCTGGAATTCAATTTCCTTGGTTGCCTTGAGACCTCGGTTCTCTGATGGGCTCGAGAACAGAACTCATTCTGTAGATCACACAGTTTGCTCCCATTGTCAGTAATGAGAACAGCGCACTCTGCGGTTTTTGCATACTAAGTAGAAGCAGAACTTGCAGAAATCGTACCAGTTGAGTCTAACATTTGTCCAGTGTCAAAGTGTGTGTGTGTGTGTGGGGGGGGTGTGCTGTGCTGAAAGACCAGAAATGATCTACAGGAAAGAAGAGGGGGAAAAGAGAATGTTATGGGGTGGGGGCAAGAAAGGCAAGTTTTCTCATACTAGATACCCCCCCCCTCATCTTTCTCTCTCACACACACCACAAAAGCAGAAGGAGCAGTGTTTATGGAGATAAAGGGGACCAGAATTGAAGAAAAAGTCCAAAGGGGAATAATAGGAGTGAATATGAACAAAGTATAATAGTATACATATGTGAAAATGTTATAAGGAAGCCAGTTTTCTATGCTAATCAACAATAGTGATAGTTTTTAAAATTAGTGCTATTCTATAAATTTAAAACTAAAATTTGTCTGGCATCTGACCACTTATCAGCTGTAAGAGCAATTAAACATTTTCTTTGATAACTGACATTGGTCACAACAACAGAAAAGTTACTAAGATGCCTCCAGTCCTGGTTGCATGGACCATCACACCTCATTCGATTTATCACAAAGCATTCTGGGTAGAGTGCTGGCTTCTATCCTCACCTTTACTTCTGAACATTCAGCCAGAGAGATCTTTGATTTTTTTTTTTTTTGAGACAGGGTTTCTCTGTGGCTTTAGAGCCTGCACTGGAACTAGCTCTTGTAGACCAGGCTGGTCTCGAACTCACAGAGATCCGCCTGCCTCTGCCTCCCGAGTGCTGGGATTGAAGGCGTGCGCCACCACCGCCCGGCTTTGAAAAGCATCAATGAGAACAGAACATTGCTTGGCTCACTTCCCAATAATCCCTCATCTGATATAAAAATCCAAATCCTTTGAATACCCTCTGTGGTCATCCATGATCTGCCGTGTCCCCAGATCCCTCTGCTCATCTGGTCTGCTTACTATAGCCCACCTCTGAACCCCTCTATATCCACCCCACATCAGGGCATTCTGATCTTGGTTACAGTGACTGTTCCCAATTTCTGGGACTCTCTTCCCTGGGTCACCTACCTGATTATCCCTTTCTTAACCCTTCAGGTCTATGTCTGAATAACACTCCTGTCAATCTACTTAAATTGCAGCCCACCCTCCCTCACAATCCCTGTCCTGCTTGAGTTTTCCAAATCACACTTACTGCCTTCTAAAATATCATAAAACATACTGATTTCAATAAATCATACTTTTCATGATTTCAATAAATATACTTTTGATTATATTCAACTTTCCTCTCTGCCAGATTACAGATTGTGATCAGCAAGACTATAGTAACCTCCTCCCCTCTCCCCTGTGGTGCTAGGGATGGAAGCCAGGGCTTTGTACATACTATACACGCATTGTACCACTGAGCTCCTTCTTCGGCCCATGGCTTTTAGGGACAGACTCTCTCTATGCAGCCTGGGCTAGCCTCGAACCTTCGATCCCGTCTCTGCCTCACAGATGCTGCAATCACGGATGTGTCTTTTCAGCTGAGATCTTATTTGTTTTGTTACATGATTTATCTTATGTGCCACACCTGGAATACAGGAGTGTACCCACAAATCTTTTAAGATAATGAGTCCACATTGACCTTGGTGGGTTTTGTAGGTGGTAACTGTTGAGGCAATGAGAATTTGCATCCCTGGGGCAGTGGGAGCTACATGCTGAAACTGTTTCATGAGGTCTACCCCCATAACAGGCAGAAACTAAGATGCCCAGGCCAAGAGGAGTCTTGTGCACTTTTGCAAATATGTACAGAAACAAAAGTGTGTGTTGCATACTTTAGGACGGACGGGGATAGGTAAGGAGAAGGAGAGTGTGGGAGAGAGATGAAGGGAAAGAAATAACAAAGGAAGAAAAATGGAAGAGAGGAAAAGAAAGTCAGGGGCTCCCAAAGACAAACTAAAATAAATGCAACATGGAACTGAGCTAATTCAAGCCTAACAGGACGCAAGACATTTGAAAATACCCCTTATAGAACTTTCACTAACTCAGCTGCTCCTCCAGTCAGTGGCTTAGAACAGTTTACTGTGGCTCCCCTCCTCAGGTGGGGGGAGGGGTTTGGTCCAGGTGGGATAAATTACGCAGGGGCAAAGAATAAGAAACCAATCCCTCTGTGTCTGCTGCGGGAGGGGCCCCATGATGCCTTGGGCCAGGAGTGATTTATAGCGCAGCAGCCCAGGCAGCTGAGTCTGCAGTGTATTGGGTTGTACTCCCAGAAAGCCTCCAGCTTCTGTCTTTAACCTTAACCCTTTCTTTCCTTCCTTCTAATATCTCCACCAGTAAACTATTGTCAGTCCAAGGACAAGCTGGTTGCACTTTCTGTTGCTGCTCAGGATCAGTTGTGGAATTTTTGGAGTGTTTCTGCGGTTACGGCCATAGAGAAAGCTATGAACGAATGAAATAGAATAAATCTCAGAGCCACCAGGCACGGAATGGGACGGACTCTGTCCCATGTGGTTCATATATTCTGCCGTTTTCCTGGAACTGAGCCTCACATTTCTCTGAGCAGGAGACACATGAGTATTTATTGGGAAACTCTCTGAATTGCAGGGGACAAACATCGTGTTCCTAACAGCACCAGAGAGACCCTTGCCCATCCAGCTCAGTGGGTAACCTGTGCTTTGTGTAAGAGACAGGATTTAGTGCCTTTATCAAAAAGATGCTTTGGGGCAGGATGGAGAAGGGAAGCAAAGCTGTGCTGTGCCCCCTGGAAGGGACTGGCCCTGACTGGTTGTCCCCTGTGTGTGAGTTCCATGCAATACAGGGCTGAGAAAGAGAGTTGAGGCCCTGTCTGGGTTAGAAGTGGTTTGAAAGCAGCTGTGTGCTGGAAGCCTGGTCCTTAGTGTGGTTGTTACCAGGTGGCGGGACTTCAAAGAGGTGGGATCTAGAAGGAAGTCCTCGTTGGTCCTATCCTGGTATCTCTGTCCCTTCCTGTCTTTCTAGGTGACCTCTTTGTCATGTACTCTTGGTACAATGCCTCAGCAAAGCAAGGTCTAAGCCAGCAACGTGCCCTTTGACCTCGAGGACTAAGGCTAAACAAACCTCCTTTCTTTGAGTTCCTGGTCTTAGGCACTTCATTATAGTGACAGAAAATGGATTAGTAGAGGGTTCCTCAATAGAAACAGCCACGAAGGGCTTCCCGAGGATAAGGTAGCTAAGGTTGGTATGGACTGGGAGTTTAAAGGTGAAGCTGGCAAAAGAAATTCCCTCACTCGAGAGAGGAAGACGGGAAGGCCTCCAGACTTTCTCTTTCGTGGTGCTCACGATGCAAATCTTTCTGGAGTTTTTAGGACAAATGGGCTGAAACACGGGATTATATTTCCCCAGAAACTCAGGTGTCTTTCACAACGAAGTGGATAAGTACTCTCTGAAAACGCACCCAGAGGTTTCCTGGGTATCCAAACTTCCAAATAGGTTTTAAGCTATTTTGCTGATTTCTAAAACAAAATCAATCTATAGTCATGATTGCTCTTAGCTTGAATAATAAATAGTAAGTTTTCCACTTTCCTAGACAAATTTCCCTCAAGGTAGCAGCCTGGCATCTGCAGCCAGGGGAGGGTTTCTGAGAATGACAGCCGCTGGCAGTGGCTTTTCTCTGCCGTCGTGATTCTCCTGCCTTGCTCTCTGGCTAGGTTTGCACCATGCACAGCTTACAACAGTGGGGAAATGCGGGAGGTAGATGACTCGTGTGTTCAAAAGTCACTTATTCGTGCATTTGGTTATTCATCCAAAAAGCAGTCACCTAACACTGAACATGGGCCAGGTACTTCTGTGAGACAGACTGGATGAGGGCTTTCACAGGGTGCTTTAGAGTAGCATGGGGATTTGAGTTCCAGTCTTTCCCCCAGGCTAGCGATATGTGGTGTGATACTTGTTCGTGATGATGGTAACAGTGGTGAGCATAGCCCCTTGGCAGCCCATGATCATAGGAAACAGGCCAACACTGTGCCCTGTGTTGCAGAGGTAGGATGTTCAGTACGTTCAGTGTATTAAGGTAGTTTTGACTGATGATATTTCAACTCGCAATGTACTTACACATCTAACCCTTCGTAGGTCAAGGAACACCCATGGACCAACTACAGTCATGTTCTGAATTTTTAGGCATTAAGAATCAGAGTTATGACTAGAAAGAAGGCTCACAATTCAGCCCACAGTGTGTTAGTGATCTTTCCGGCTCTTATGATAAGTCGATAAGCAATGTAAGGAGGGCATGGGTGGTTTCGCCTCAGACTTTCTGGGTACAGTTCATGGTGAGGCAATCACGGCAGCAGCATCTTGAGGCAAAGACAGTCAGCGAGGGTGATGAAGGCTGATGCTGTGCTTGAGTTCTCCCTTTTATTTAGGTCAGGACTCTGCTCATAGAAGGGTACCACCCCCAGTTAAGGTGGACCTTCTCACCTCTGTTGACCTAGTCAAGCTACCCCTCACAGGCATGCTCAGACATTTGTCTCCAAAGTGATTCTAGAGCCTATCAACTTGTCCCTGGCTGCTGTGTGTGTGTGTGTGTGTGTGTGTGTGTGAGAGAGAGAGAGAGAGAGAGAGAGAGAGAGAGAGAGAGAGAGAGAGAGAGAAAGAAGAAAAAAATGTTATGTAGACCTGGCCTCATACTCACAGAGGTCGGTCTGCCTGCCTCTGACTTCCAAGTGTGGGCATTAAAGGCGTGCACCCCCATTAAACCAGCTCTTGCCGTTGTCTCCTGGTTTGGTTACTCCCTTTTACCTTCTGCTATAGCAGCTGGGCCCATCTGCACAGGCATCTTCCTCCAAATCTGGGAGCCCAGCATCTCCAGACATGAGTTAGGAAGTAGAAATTCTATCTAGGTGGTACCCATTGTACCCAGGGATCCCTGTAATAGCATCCTCTGAAGACTACACAAACTGGGCATGGTGGTGCACGCCTTTAGTCCCAGCACTGCGGAAGCAGAGGCAGGTAGATCATCAACCTGGTCTACAGTGAGTTCCAGAAAACAACAATAACAACAACAATAACAAAGAATCAAACAAAAACTTTTTTTTAATAAGGGTGGCAAAAATCCTATTTTGAATTTCTTTCAGAAAATTAAGGAGTCATACAGGGTTCCCATTCTCTTGTAAGATTGTAATTGGGCAGACAATGTTTCAAATGCTCTAGTTAGTTGTTTTGTTTGCTTGATAGCCCACAAATTGTGATTGGAATATACTCCTCTCACCAACAAATTATCCTACTATGGTCTGGGGGAGTCAAAACAATTTTAATAAAATTAATGTTATTTAACAAGTAAAGTATTCTAGCATAATAATTTTAAGATTTCTTTTGCTAATGTTGAGCAGTTAGCTTATATTCTATGAAACTGGGGAGTTGGGGAGTTTGGGAGGTGAAAGTCACCCCCTCCCAAAAAAGTCAACTCTCTGCACTTTTATGTTGTACTTTGGAGACTGCTGAGCTGGAGAAATGGCTCATTTAAGCGAACAGCCCTATATGTCTTGCCTGATAAGCATTCTCCATGGGTTCTCTCGTTTCGTTTTGTCTTGTTCTTTGAGACAGGATCTCACTAAGTAGTTCTGGTTAACAAGGCACTCACTATCTGGATCAGACTGGCTTGGAACATACAGAGATCCTCCTGCCTCTGCCTCCTTAGCGAGGGGTGAGAAAGCATGAACTACTATGCCCACTAGGTCCTCTCAGTTGTGCCTGTGACCAGCCACACTGAGCTGAGCGGCAAGGACTGTCACTCCAGAAGTACAGCTGTGGGTCTTCGGTGGGCTTTGCAATGAGGTCTCCTGACCCCCTAGTCAGTGTTTCCCCCATTGAATCCTGTTCTGACTCATACGTCGTATACACCCCTGGAACCTCTGGAATCACAATCTCTGCCACAGAGGTAGTGGGAGTCCCCAACACCAGACTAAACACCAGGACAAAAAACCCCACTCCTGGTACAGCACCATCACATGACCTGGGGAACTCTTCAGCCCCATGCAGCTGCAAGCTCATCTATGGAGACAGTGCTCTTCTGCATTTCCTTCAGAAAAGTTTAGAAATCCCTCAGCAATTTTTCTTTTATTCCTAACAGATGTTGTTGGTGCTAGAGGCTGCTTGCTGTCCACCAGCATCCGTTTACTTTTGATTTTCCTTCCTTTTTTTATTTTAGAAACAGAATCTGCATCTTAGTCAGGGGCACACGGTTCCTCAGCACAAAGGCATTTCCCAACCTCTGTCACGACTTGGTGTACTCATAGAGTTCATCCCAGCCGAAGCTCTGTGAGCAGGATCCACGCGTGCAAAGGCCAGGCCATGAAGGGGATGAAGACACCCTTTCCTCCTTTCCATCCAGATGCCACACATACCCGGGAAACACGTGATCTGTAGCCAGCACCACAGACAACGCCAAGGAGATCCCTGTTGTGGTTTGAAGCTGCAAGGTCCCTCACAGGCACACAGTCTCCATGCTTGCTCCTCCCTCCCTGGTGGGGCTATTTTAGAAAGCTGTTCAACTCTCAGTTAGAAGATGAATCTTGCAAAAAATAAATTCAGCCCTTCATTCCTGTCTTGCTCTTTACTTCCTAATCCGGCATGGTATGAATGCCCCTACCACACGGTCACACCACCATGAACCCACCGCTGTGCCCTCTCTTGCCTGATGGACAGCAACCTCTGGAACAGTGAGTTAACACACATCTTTCTTCTTTAAGCTGTTTCTACTGGGTGTTTGTTATTCATGGTGAAGGCCACACCATAGCAGTCATGTGGTGGGAGAGCCAGGAGCTGGAGGGAACTCCAGTTATGTGAGAGAGAAAGCTCTAATTCATTGTGCTGGTGCATGCCTATAATTCCAACTCTTGAGACAGAAACAGGAGGATCAGGAGTTCAAGGACATCCTCTGCTACATAACAAGTTCCGGGCTAGCCTGAGCTACATGAGACCCTGACTTAAACGAAAACTCTTGTTGGACCTATGATTTGCTTTTGACAAGTCTTGTCTCTGTTACATAGATCTGTGCCTTCTGAAAGAATTTTTTTGATTTTCTTTGGCTTCTTTCTTAGGTGTTCCTTAAATTTGCCTGCAGCACAGTAAACCCAGGGGTTTAAGTCAGACCGACCTAGCTTTGGCCTCCAACTCCCACCACTTCTCAGCCGGGTGGGTCTGATCTTATCACTGCGGCTCTCAGATTTCCTCATCTACAAGTGCTGGAGACACCACACGTGGGCCATCTCCCCACCATTATGAACTGCTTCTTTGCAGTTTTTAACTCCTGCTCTCTGCTTTTGGTTTGGAGGCAGGGTCTTAGTCTGTAACCCAAGCTGGCCTCTCTCCTCCTCCTAAACTCGGGGATCATAAAGACATGAGCTACTGTGCCTGATCTCTCTTGGTGATTTTCCTCATGCTATGGGGACCTCATGAGTCACTATAGGAAAATTCCAACCACAGAAACAACATGGTCACATCTGCTGCTTGGGCTTCCAAATCCGTGAGCTGGAAATGCTGACACATATCACCCCCCTCGCCTTTCCCGGTAACCTGAGTGGTCATTGCCCTCTGTAAGTCAAGACTGTGATTCACCCTCCTCTGCTCCAACTCCGCAGAAAGAGACTGTTAGAATTCTAAGTTCCCAGCTCATTCTTCACACACTCGTAGATGCTTAAAGTGGCCACGTGGTCCGATCTTCCTTATGAAATGAATTCAGCCCTGGCAAAGACGTCCCCTCCATGACCAGTCTCACCAACAGGCACCTGGCCTCTCTCGAGTGTTCCAGTGTGGTCCCATGGCAGCCTGCTCTGGCTTTTGACGACACAGTCATTATAGAGTCCTTACCATATTTTTCACCTCATTTCTGGAAGACTCGTTTCTGAGGCATTTTCACTCCCAACACAGGACAGAATAATTCAGGGCTGTGCTCTGCAGAGCCAAGATAATTCATTAGCGACTTCTTGGTGTCACATGTGGGGGTTTGCTACAGTGTCTCGTCTGTCTGCTGCTCTCTCCACGTGGTTCCTGGCTGCCAAATGTTCTCAGTCAGGCATTCCCACCAGTAAACAACTTTTCTGCAAACATCTCTCAACATACACATTTTATTTATATACATATATGTGTACTTGATATACTCTGCTAACATACTATAAAGTTAAAAGGAAAACAGATGTTAGGGATACAAAGGTTGGAGTGGAAGTTCTACATTCTACAGGGATCCTAGGGCGTGGAGTGGCGCTTCCCCTGGGTTCACAGCTCTGTCTTGGGAATCACTGGTCTCTGCATAGCCTTCCTCAGCAGGATGACAGCTTTTGTGAGTTCAGAGATTGCTTTTTGCTCCCTGCTATCCCAGAGTGTTTAGGATGGTGTCAGTCACACCCAAGGACATGCTTCTGGAATCAGAGTTACTCCCAGTCAGAGCAATCCTCTCCCAAGCTAGCAACTGTATGCTGGTTTTGTTTGCTTGTTTTTTTTGTTGTTGTTGGGTTTTAGCATGGACTCCTCCCACCAGGTCAATTCACCTGGATCTTAGCTGCTCCAAACCCAGCACATACCAGACTGAGCTTGGCAGTCTGTAACCCGACAATGTCTTCCTCCACTAAAGCATCATTTGATTTTTTTTCCCTTGCTTGCTTCATCTGGCTAAACTGGCCAGAATCAAATGCTCACCAGGAAGGCAGATTTCCTTTAACTTGCTTTAATTTATTTATTAATTATTGCTGACTGTGTAGACCAGTCCAGCTTTGACCTTGTGATCCTCCCACTTCAGCTTCCTGGGTGCTGGGTAACAGGTTTGCCTTACCACACCTGGCTCTATCCTCACTTTAAATTAAGGACCTTGTATTTCGGGTGGCCACTGAGCGCTGTTGACCATCCCCACCTCCATGAGCCTGTATACTTGATACCTTCTTCCTTCTCAAATGTCTAATGCCCTCCCTGCTCACTCACACTTAAGTATTTTGCTAAGGAAAACACACACGCACCCCACACAAAACAAAAACAAGAAAAAAACTAGAGAGAACTCCTGTCCACACATAGAATCTACCACACTCCCAGCAGCCACAGTCCTGTGCATCACTGTCCCCTCACAGCAAGTGGCATTGCACCTGCTCTGATTAGCAGCCTCTCCAGTGGCACACTGTGTCCCCCACGCCTGCACACAAAGTGCTGTCGCCAACCACTCATCCCCTTTGTCTGATACCAATAATGTTCTTTCCTCAGAGTGATTACCATCTGTGTACATGTTTACGCCAAGACTCCGGCTTCTCTCCTCTCCACGCCCCGCCTCCTTCATATCCCTGCATTCTCTGTACTCTGAATGTCGGTCACTCTAGTCTAACCGCCACTTTCTTGCTTCCAGTTCACTTTGTTGTCCCCGCTTGCTGGGGTTTCTGGGATCCTTGCCTCGCCGTGTCCACCCTCCGCTTTCCTTTTGCTGGACTTGCAAGCAGCAGTCTCTCCTTCCTCCTTCAAATGTCTTCTCTGCCTGGCTCGCTCCTGTAACTCCTTCCCTTGCCTACCAACAGTCAGCTTCCTGGATGTGCTGGCTTGTTTTACATCAGCTTGACACAAGCTAGAATCACTGGAGAGGAGGGAGCCTCAGTTGGGAAAATGCCTCAGTAAGACTGGGCTATAAGCAAGCCTGTAGGGCATTTTCTTAATCAGTGACTGATGGGGGAGGGCCTAGCACATTGTGGGTAGTTCTATCCCTGAGCTGGTGGTTCTGGGTTCTAGAAAAAAGCAGGCTGAGCAAGCCATAAGGAGCAAGCCAGTAAGCAGCTCTCCTCCATGGCTTCTGCATCAGCACCTGCCTCCAGGGTCCTGTCCTGTTTGAGTGCCTGTCCTGACTCCCTTCAGTGATGAACAGTGATGCAGACGTGTCAGTCAAATAAACCCTTTCCTCCCCACCTTGCTTTTGGTCATGGCATTTCACCACAGCAAGAGTAACCCCGAGTAAGATGCTGGGGAATCTCACTTAGTCTTGTCAAATATCTTCGAATTTCTATCTCAATAGAACCATATCCTTCAATCCCAGAATCCCATCACCAGCTGTGTTTCTTCCTGGGCGTGTCATGGACTTTCCAAATTGAATGTACCTGAAGTAAAAATTGATTCCCTCTAGCCATGGACACACCCACTCTTCCCCTGTACTCAGTGAGGGACACCAACTTCCACTTACTCATTCAGGGTAAAACTTAAGAGGAATTCTTGGTTTTGTTTGTTTCTTTGACACAGGGTTTCTTTTTATTTTTGGCGGGGGACAAGGGGTGGGAGTGCTGGGGGAGGGGAAGGGCTTATTTGGCTTACACCTCTAGACCCACTCCATTATTGGAGGAAGTCAGGACAGGAATTCAAACAGGGTAGGAACTTGGAGGCAGGGGCTGATGCAGAGGCTGCTGACACGCTTGCTCTCCATGGCTTGCTCACTCTGTTTTCTTTCTTTCTTTTACACTCTGCGTATCCTAAATTTATTATGAGAGAATGACACCTCTAGCCTAGCATATGTGATACCATGTGCCACTGTACCCTCTTTTTCTTAATTGTTTTTATTGAGTTATATATTTTTCCACTCCCCCCACCCCGTTACTCTTGCCTCCCCCTCTACCCTCTCCCATGGTCCCCATGCTCCCAATTTACTTAGGAGATCTTGTCTTTTACTACATCCCATGTAGATTAGATCTATGTAAGTCTCTCTTAGGGTCCTGTTTGTTGTCTAGGTTCTCTGGGATTGTGATTTGTAGGCTGGTTTTCTTTGCTTTATGTTTATAAAACATTTATGAGTAAGTACATGTGATAATTATCTTTCTGGGTTTGGGTTATCTCACTCAATATGATGTTTTCTAGATCCATCCATTTGCCCTAAAATTTCAAGATGCCATTATTTTTTTGATACAGGGTTTATTTATGTAGCCCTGGCTGACCCAGAACTTGCTATATAGACCAGGCTGGCCTGAAACTTGCAGCTAGTCTTCTGCCTCCATCTCCCAAGTTCTGGAGTTACAAGCATGTGTACTGTACCTTATCCTACTTAGGAGGGATTTTAAATATAATATTTTTATTAATTCTTTGAGACAGTTATACATGCATGCAATATATTTTTTATGACACTTACCCTTTTCCCTAACCCCTCAGATCCACCCCTCATCCCTCACACCCACCCAATCTCATGTCCTCTGTGTGTGTATATATATATGTGTGTGTGTGTGTGTGTGAAACCCACTGAGTTCAATTTGTCCTGCCCAAAAACACATGGATGTGGTGCCAAGTACAGGATCATGTTTAATTTACCAGGAGCCACACCCTTAAAGAAAACAGATTCTCCCCATTCCAGCATAATCCATCAGAGGGATCTCAGCCAGGTGTGGGTAACTTGTAAGCCATTGAGAGGAGATTCATGAGTTCTGTTTCCCCCTCACACCCAATGCATTGGTTAAGTATCCATTTTCCCCCCCGTCTTAAAAAAACCAAAAACCAAGGTGCAGGGTGTAGTGACACATGTCTTTAGTCATAGCACTTGGGAGGCAGACAGGTTCGAGGCCAGCCTGGTCTACATAGTAAGTTCCAGGATAGCCAGGGCTACATAGTGAGACTCTGTCAAAAAAAAAAAAGAAGAAGAAGGAGGAGGAGGAAGAAGAAGAAAGAAAGAAAGGAAAGGAAAGGAAAGAAAGAAAGAAAGAAAGAAAGAAAGAAAGAAAGAAAGAAAGAAAGAAAGAAAGGAAGGAAGGAAGACATCATGACGAGAGGGTACCTGGTCAAAAACTTCTGAAAGACTTTGGTAGCTTAGGCCAAGATGGTTGTCTTCATTAGCTTGGGAGTGACAAGCACAAGACCGGACCCCTCTGTTCAGCACCCAGCACAGTGAGTGAGCTCACACAGCAGTGTTCACAGGCACCGAGCAGTGAGTGGACCCAGTTGTCTGAGAAGAAGACAGGCCCTCTGCAGCCAGCTCTCTGTTTTTCTGGGACAGCTTGAGCAGGATTGTTTCCAGTGGGCAAGCTCTGTTTTCTGCTTTTTCCTAATTGAATTTCCCTGGGGCCACATTCTGAAGCCGGCGTGGGTGTGTTGGCACAGGGGCCAATACAATCACATCTGATTGTGAAATGTGCTTTTAAATTACCTCTGCACACATGAAACGTGTTTCAAAAAAATAAAAACCACATGTTTCTCCAAGGCAGGCTGCCCTAGGTAATCGCGACCTCAAGACCACAGGTGCATCTTAGAACACAGTCAGAACATTCTAGAAGCTAAAACAGGTCTCTGACTGTCAGAATCTATCTTTCTGGTTCTTATTTATTTATTTAACAATACCGGGGCTTGATTGCAGGGTCTGCTACATTCTTAGCCGTTACTCTATCAGTGAGCTATATTCTTAGGCGTCTGGTTCTAATTTGAGGGAAAAACTAAGAAAGGAGCGGTGGCTCATATAACTATAACCCTGACTCTTGGGTGGCTGAAGCAGGAAGATCAAGAGTTCAAGATTAGCCTGAGTCACATAGTGAGACCTTATCTCAAAAAATAGATGAATAAGTTCAAAAATAAAAATAGCATTTAGAGAGGGTAAATAAAATGATTCTCTCAATCGTTTGCTCTCTTTCTCCCTGTGTGTGTATGTGTACATGCATGTGTGTTTGTGTGTGCACTGTGTAGGTGCATAGCGTGTGTGGGCGTATCCTTGTGGAGGCCAGAGATCGATGTAGGGTGTTTCTTCTGTCTCTCTTCACCTTCTGTAGAGAGTGAGGATCTCTCTGGATTTGACTAGTCTGTCAGCCATCTTGTTTGGGGGCTCCTGTGTCTGCCTGCTGTGCTGAGATTGACGGCAGGTTGCCACGCCCACCTGGAATTTACATGGGTGCCCATTAACATTGGGTTCGAACTCCAGTCCATACAGTTATGAGACAAACACTTTACTCAACGTGCCATCTCCCTGGCCCCATCATTTATTTATTTTTAACAAAGGAAGATTTTGAGGCAGGTAGACCGGGTAGTGAAGTAACCATCCTTCAACTCTCAGTGAAATTAGGAATTATTTGGACTTCTGGAGCGTTTGAAAGTCTTATTGAAATAAGATAATATGTCTAAAGCGAGTGGTAGTAGTGGCGCTCCGGGAACATTGGCTCTCTGGGCTGTTTGCTCTGGGTCTAAAAGGGCTCTTACGACGACAAGGTCATACTTCTCACCTGGTGGCACCAGGCATACAATATGAGTTTCATGGCCTTCCTCTCCATAAAAATTTCAATATGATCATTACCTTTTGATAAATCTTCAGCCCTTCAACATTACATTTAGTTTTAATTTGGGGAAAATTTAATGCATTTTATACACTAAAATATTTGTTTTCAGGTTAAGGCAATATAAAAACATTTGAGAACCTAAAGCTCACTTTTCTTTCTGCTTTTTGAAGGATTAATACCCTTTTACCTCCTAAGTATGATAGGTACTACCAACCATTAGGCCTGGGGCCTGATGGGAGGGTAAGTGATATCCCAGACATCAACTTGAGGCTGTCTGAGAAATGGGCCTCATGACAAGGGAAGTCTTACCTTTCCCTCTAATAGGGTTTCTTCGTCCATTGACTGGGGTCCTTCCCGAGAGATGGGGGGGCATGATGTAAGCCTTGCCTCTTGAAAATGAAGGCAGACAAAACCACCTGTCCTGCCCCCATTCATCCATCCTCAGGGTCCTCAAAGCAAATCAGAAGCAGGAGGTAGCTGCTCTTGATGGATTTGCTATTCTTTGAGGGCAGGTGAGCCTGCACACCTAGGGAGTGCTTGAGGCATAGCTGGATCTCCCCTGCCCCCATTCCTCAACACAAGGGCAGATGCTTTGACTACAAGGCAGGACAACTTCAGCATCTTTGGGACATTTGCTGAATGGATGAATGGGTCGGTGTGTCAGTAGTTAGGCTTCATGAACCAAAGCTGCTGGGACTGAGCTACCCATGAGAATTGCCCCTACACTCTAGGGATGTCACTTCCAGGTCCACTGTACTTTTTGCTTATTTTGTTTTGCATCCTGGGATTGAACCTAGGCCCTTGTGCATACTAACTATATGTTCTACAGTGAGCCCCATCCCAGCCTCCTGGCTCACTCTTCTTTTGCTGGAGGATGAGTAGGAAAGACCTCTGACAAGGCAGTCCATCAGGAAGGTTACTTTCCCAGTATCCTGGAGCAGAGGAGGCAAAAGGCTTCCTTATGATTAAACAATCCATTTGTTCATCATTAGTTGATTGACAATAGGCATGGCATTTGTTCATTCACTCAGCAAATGTTTATTAAGGACCTGCTGTGTACCAGCACTATCCTAGGAGGCTGGAATACAGCAACAAACAAAATCCAGGCTCCTCTGCCTTGTGGAAGAGACATTCTAGAGGGGGGGTTAGGTAAGTGTTGGAGGAGGGAGGCTGCTTATTGGTTCCCAGCTGCCTGGCTAGCTTAGACCTGAAATAATCACACAGAAACCATATTAATTAAATCACTGCTTGGTCCATTAGCTCTAACTTCTTATTGGCTAACTCTTACATCTTAATTTAACCCACTTCTATTAATCTGTGTGTCGCCATGTGGCTGTGTCTTACCGGGTAAAGTTCCCAGGATCTATCTCCGGCAGCTCCATGGCTTCTCCTTGACTGTGCCTTCTTCCTCTCAGCATTCTGTTTAGTTTTCCCCACCTAGCTCTGTTCCCCTATAGCTCTGCTATAGGCCCAAAGCAGTTTCTTTATTAACCAATGATATTCACAGCATACAGAGAGGGAATCCCACATCAGGTAAGAAACAGTATCATGGTGCTATTGCCTATCATCTCTAAATGACAGTGACAGAACACACACTAGAATTCTATGTGTTGTTAAGGAAAAAAAAGACACTGCTAAGTAGTTGCTGCCAGCTGTGGAATGCATACTGGTGTCATGTATACTAAAATAAGAAAAATATCAATCTTGAAACTTAGAAGTCACTAAACATGGAAGATAAGGTGTGTTGTTCCAGAAGATGATTACGAAGGAAAATGAAGAAAGCAAAGGAGGCTTGGGAGGGTGTCAGGGTTTGGATGTAGAGTCCCTCCCAGGCTGTGTATTTGAATGGTTAACCTCCAGTTGGTGGTACCCTGTGGGGAGGTTGTGAAACCTCTGGGAAGTGGAACTTTGTTGAGGAGATGGGCCACTGGTGGAGCAGACTTTGAGGATCACGGCTCAAGCCCATTTCCTAGTCAATCTCTGTGCCTTCTGACAGCTGAGGTGTTTACGCAGCAGCCTCACACCCCCACCGCCAGATAGCTGGTCCTGCCATCATGCCTTTCTGCTGCAAGGAGCTGAACCCTCTAAAGCCATGAGTCAACATAAATCCAATCTCTTACGCATTGCTCCTTAACAGTTATTTAGTCACTCGGAAAGTAAATAATAGAGGGACTAGTGATACTAACGATAGACTTTAACTAACAATAGACCTTTGACTAACTTTAAGTGGGCCACAAAGTTAATGATGATTCTTTTTAAAGCATCTTAATTATAGCATAGGTGTATATCACAAATGCATCCAAAATGTATAACTCAATAAATTTTAGTAAACTTATAGAGTTATGTAAACATCACCACAATCTAGATTTAAAGCATTTATTTTTTCTAATTGCAGCAAGAACAATTAACAAGTCATCTTAGCAGATGCTTGAGCAGAGAGGCCACATCACACAGCAGATGGTTCAGAACATCATCATCTTGAAGTCAATCTCATTCCATTCTCCCCTCACCCCTTCCCCGGCCCTTGCAACTGCTGTCCTATCTTCTGCTTGTGTGTTCACGCTCGTTTTAGACATGCTGTTCTATCTTCTTTATGTTCCGCTGTTGTGATGAAGCACCACAGCCAAACATCGTACAGAAGAAAGCATTTAATTGGGGCTTGCTTCCAGTTTCCGAGGACTAGTCCATGGCCATCGTGGCAGGGAGCATGGTGACAGGCTGCAGGCCTGGTACTGGAGCAGCAGCTGAGAGCTACATCCTGACCTACAAGCCAGGCAGAGAGAGTCACTGGGCCTGGCATGGGCTTTTGAAGCCTCAAAGCCCGCCCTCAGTGACACACTTCCTCTAGCAAGGCCACAATCCTTCCAAACAGTTCACCAACTGGGAACCAAACACTCTTACAAACCATCACATTAGCCTCTGGATTGCCACAAGTGAGGGTGTGTTTCCTTCTTTTCACAAACTGAGCTATAGGACTAGAGAGGTGACTCAGCTGTGAGAGCACTCAATATTTTGGGAGAGAACCTGGGTTCCGTTCAACACCCACATCAGGTTGCTTACAATTGCCTGAAATTTCAGTTCAGGGAATTTGATGCCCTTTTTTGACCTTCTTGGGCAGCTGTATGTGTGAGCACACACAAATCAATCAATCAGTCAATCAATCAATAAGTCTTTAAAGGCTGAATTGTATTTAACGTTTACTTTCTCTGTTCATCTGTTGATGAACATTTGGATTGCTTCCACCTCTTAGCGGCTGTCAGTAATGTCACAGTGAATGTAGGAATGACATGCTGTCTTCAAGGTCTTTAACTGTTTTGGATAAATACCTACAAATAAAATTGCTGTGTAATAGTTCTTGGTTTATTTGTAATATTTTGTTGAACCTCACTACTTTCTGTTATCAGCCACCCCATTTTGCATCCCCACCAACAGTGTGCCAAGGCCCCAGTTTCTCCATGTCTTCACATTTATCTCCTGTTTTGTTTTGTTCGACAGTAGACGTTCCAGTATGTGTGAGGCAGCATCATACACGTTTGTGCTTTATATGTGCATTTCCCAATGGTTAGTTATGTGGGGCGTCTTTTCAGATGCCCACTAGAGTGGTGGCTACTGCTCAATCATGAGCTTCTGGAGAGAGGAGATCATTTGTCTATGTTATGTTCCCATTGCTAAGGTATCCAACACATTAGAAATATTTGTTACATGAGGAGGGGAATGATAGTTCAACACCCCACAGGCATGTTTCTGGACTCTTACCAAATACACAGAGGTCAGTATTACTATATCCATTTTATAAATGGTGGCTTTGAGGCCCAGAAATGTGAAATAACTTGCTTCTAGTCATGTGGCCAGGCCAGAAAGATCTAGAACTTGAGCTAGGACTCTGATGTTCCTTGTGGATCTCTGGTGTCTTTGTTTTTGAACCATTTTATATTCTTTAGGTGAGAACTGGAGTATCAGGTGAGTGAGGCTCCTGGATAAAAACCAGACTTTCACAAACCAGAATGGAGCATCTGGGAAAGGAAAGCGATGCACTGCCTGGGGCAATGCCACGCTTTGCAGATCTGCAAGCACCTTGGCTGGTTAGCAGAGCTCTCACGTCTTAGCTTCTTTTGTTTCCAAATCTACTATTTGAGTGAATGAAGACTTCCCACCCTGACAGAGATGATTTTTATAAAAATCTTTTCCTCTGAATCTAGTGAGCTGGCAGTACAACTGTCGAAAACACAAGCTTGCTTTGATATTTTACAAAGTGTGAGGCCAAATATCAGTCTTTGTAGGACTTAGGCAAGTGTCTTGTGCATAGAAAAATATCTAGCATTAAGCATTGTTGGCTTGATTCAAAATTACACCAAATTTGAAACAACTGTTTTTCCTTGGTCAACTAGCTAGTCTATTGGGTTTTAGAAAGAATAAGGGGGCCCGAAATTAAAGCTGAGTTCTTCTCCCAATAAAGCTATGTTTCATATTAACCAGGCTCTAGTGGGAAGCAGTCCTGCTAGGGAGCTGGCAACTTTCTCTCCCCTAGAGTGAGAAGATTATCGACACTAGACAAAGTCCTAGAGACTTGAAAGTTGGCCTTCAAACATGGGGAAACGATTAAAGTTGTTCCTAATGAGGAACTATTGGCAGATACTTCATTCATATCCTACTCAAGGGAAAGTTCAGATGGGTGTAGGTATGGATACGGGCATGGACACAGAGGTGGACATGGGTACAGATATGGACATGGGTACAGATGTTGGCATGGGTACAGATGTTGGCATATTTACTGTTATAGACATGGGTAGAAATATGGGCGTGTGTACAGTTATAGACATGGGTACAGATATGGATACAAGTACATATATGGGCATAGGTACAGATATGAACATGGGGATAGATGTGGACACAGGCACAGATGTAGGCATGGATATAGACATGAACATGGGTACAGATGTGGACATGGGCACAGATAGGTCATGGTTAGCCCTTTCTTTTCTGCTGAGACAGAGTATTCTATTGTTTGAGTGTACCTATATTTACTTATCCATTTTCCTTTCGTTGGACCTTTGGGTTGCTTCCAGTTTTGAGACATTGGTAGTAAGGTGGTAGCTGCAGCCATAGGCTGCACAGTGGGGCATTCTAATAGTGCTGTGCTCTGCATGTGTCCACAGATATTGGGGTCCTAAACACTGATAGTCCAGGGCTGTGATGGAAAGAATCAAGGTGAAATGAGGCCATCACATTAGAGTCCTGGTTTAATAGGACTCTGCTTTTAATAATTGATCTGAGAGCTTGCCTTTTTGCCCCCTTGTGCCCATTTGTGTTCTCAACAGACAGTCATCCGTGAACCAGAAAGATCCCCCCGCCAGACTCTGTCCACACTGTACCCTGTTCTTCCCAGCAGAATTAGGAGAAACCCATTTCTGTTGACTAAATCTTCCAGTTGATGGTATTTTGTTATGTCAGCTCTATCACATTATTAGTTAGATTGGGTATAATGATTGGGTATAATGGATTATTGACCCTACAGCAGTGGTTCTCAACCTTCCTAATGCTGTGGCACTTTAATACAGCTCCTCGTGTTGTGGTGACCCCATAAAATTATTTTGTTACTACTTCATAACTGTAACTTTGCTGCTATTATGAATTGTAAATATCTGATATGTGACCCCCCACGGGGGGAGGGCCTTGGTCCTGCCTCAAAGTGATGTGCCAGACTTTGTTAACTCCCCAAAGGAAGCCTTACCCTCTCTGAGGAGTGGATGGGGGTAAAGTGGGGGAAAGGTGGAGAGAACAGGAGGGAGGGAAGGCGTGAGAACTGGAATTGGTATGTAAAATGAGAAAAGATTGTTTTAAAATAAACAAATAAGTTTGAATGTTTGTAAATTTTATTCAAACTTATAAAAGAACCCCCTGACTCTAGTATTTACCAATTGGCATACTTTTTAAAAAGACGTAGCCTTACTGCATGTTCTGGTTGTAGGACACAGAGAAACCAGGGTGGGACTGAGTTAGATGCTTTGTTTCTGCTAGTTGATGTGCATAGAGCTGGAAGGTGCTATGCAGGCTGTGCGGGAAGAAAAGTTTTCCATGGTGTTACCTAGCCAGGTACCCTGCATGCTGCAATACTAATCTGTGTGCTATGCCCACTTGTGCAATAGTGGCATGGCTGCCATGGGGGCAATCAACCGCTTTGAGATTACAGTGGAGGTTCTCTCCAAAAGAGAGGACTCACGTTGTGTGCTGTAAGCCTGATCAAAAGCCAATGACCAGAGAAGGTCATCACCCTATTAGAGAATCCACTGCAATTGTTTTGCTGACTGGACATATTGCACCCATAGAATAATGCTGCTCTCTGCCTTGGGCAGAGAAGGTTTTAATTCCAGGGGCTAGTGGTCAATGCAGAGACTGATAACATGCCAAAGTGCTAAGAATAAGTTACCCTGAATACTCAGCCCTGAGTGGGACATCTATACTACTCTTTCCAAGAGCCAAAGAGCATCTTGGAAGAGCAGGTAGAAAGAACGTAAGAGCCAGAGGATGAGAGAGAGTGAGGTGAGATGCAGTCTCCAGGATATGACACGGCCATTGTGCTCAGACTCACAGCAACTGTGGGTACCTGCTCAAGAGCAGGGCCCATCAATGTTCTATCACTGGCGTGGGGGAGGGGCTCAGGAGGCCTACCCCTCCCTACCCTTGGCAATTGACAGGTTATCAGGGGAGGGGAAGTCATTTCCCTCTTAGCCACAGGTAGGTTCGATAAATCCTTCCCCATCCATGCTCATGCAAAAAACTCTAACTAAACATGTTATCCTGTGGCATGTTATCAGTCAGAGGAAGGAAAACAAAAGAAAAGAGACAGGAAAGTAGGGAAGTAGGAGGAGAACTGGTTGGAAGGAATCTGGAGTTCAGTGAGAGAGGAACAAGAAAGAGTGTGTGTGCTGTGAGAGGAAAATCTAATCAAGATGCATTGTAGATGTATATACAGTTCTCTCTCTCTCTCTCTCTCTCTCTCTCTCTCTCTCTCACGTACACACACACACACACACACACACACACACACACACCACACAAAGAGTCCATGATAAAATACAAATGAAGTGCCCATCTTATCTGAACTTTTGAAAAGCTATCGTTTTTATGCTCTTGAGAAGGCTTGAAAGAAAGGTAACTGGCATATGTTATTATAAGTATAGTAACCCTCTTTGTATGTCTGTTCTGCCTCCATGGAGTCAAATGGACCACAGACAAAAATCTTTATGAAAAACAACTGCATCTGATCTACACATGGACAGCAATATACGACAACTACTGGCAGCGCTTTCATTGTAGTACAGGCTACAGGCAATCTAGAGATTGTGGGGTTTGTGCAAGCACTGTCCATTTCATGGGGTACCTGAGCATCCTTACCTTTGGGTATCCACTGGGTACTGGGACACCCGCCAAGGAACGACTGTTTCTATGCTTTTGCTGGTAAATAACTAACTTATGAATTACACAATTCAAGGCAGCAAGGGTCGGGGTGGATCTGAATTCGGATCTGTGTTTGCAGAATGCAGAACAACAGCCCAGACCTGTCTGTCATGCAAGTTTCTCAGCTAAGGGAAAGTGTAGGGTAGGAGGGGGCTGACCAGTGACCAGCACACCCTGCGGTCCGGAAGCCACTCGCTGGAGCACAGTGTCAGAGATACCATCTCTTCTAGCTTCATGGCTATTTGCAGCTTGACTGTCCCAACTCTAGAAATGCAGCTAAAGAGAGGGACACTGAACTGAGCCTAAGAGGCAGCAAACAGCTCCAGGAGAGGAGCCACAACAGCAGGGAAACTGTGCCAAGAGCAACAGGAAACTCAAAGCCACGCCCCTGCTCGATGAGCGAGCGCAGGCCTGGAGGCCCGGGTTGTTTGCTCCAAAAGACCTTGTGCAGATGTTACATAAACAAAACCTCCACTGACTCCATTTCTGTGTCTGGCCTAAAATAGCCCCGGGGCTAGACTCAAACTCTGTCATCCTACGCGGTCCCCCATGTGTGTGAGCTACTGCCCTCGCTGAACCATGTGTGTGGACACACTGCCGCCTCCTCAAGGGACATCTTCCCCTAGGACCAAAGGCAAGGCTCCTTGGCTGCCCATGGCAGCTCGGACACAAGGCATCGCTCTAAGACCTCGGATGGCTGCTGGCCAAGGGAGGCAGGAAGTTGGGGGAGGAGTGGTTAAAACGTCCCCTCCCACCGCTTCCCTCCCATCTTCCCCTTTCTGCCTCTCTCCACTTCCAACCTTGCTCTTCCTCCTCTGCTTCCTTTTCCTCACGTGTCTCCTTTACCTTCTCTTTTAAGTAAAGTAGAGAGACCCACAAATCAAGCTTTCCAGGTTACAGCGGGAGATTTCCTTCTTGGTATTTTTATTTGCAACTGATTTAAGACTGTGTTTGATTGACTTGGTGCTTGTACAAGTTTCAGCTCCTTCATTCTGCAGAAAGCCAGTCCTGTGTGAACATCTGGAGGCTTGAACATCTGTGCCCCAGCAAGGGGTCACTCTAGCTTTGCCACTTCAGCGTGGGCCCCTGGAAACTGTTGATCATCTTTCCTCCTTGGCCACTTGCTGTTCTCTAAACTCTTAACTGATAAAAACAATATCTAGGAGTCAGTACTGATGCTGGATACATGCTGCATGCTTGGTACTACAGAAAGCATTTGATGTGTCTTGTTTTACTTAGTTGTCACTGAATAGTCTGATGAAATTTGCAGTTATTGTCTCCAGGCAGTGCAAAACAGCAGGTTAGAAGAATGAAGAGGACTTGTTGGAGATGCTACATGGCTGGGTTGCAGGCATGAGTTGACAGGACTATTGTCATGTCTTAGTGGCCGCATCACATGCATCTGAGAGCATCTGTCAGGGCTCACAGTCCCCCTTCCTCCTGCTCTTCTTTCTCCTCAAAGTCCAAGCTACTCTGTCTTTTGTCCTCCTAATTAAACCCAGCAACCAATGTTTGTCTAACATGATCTCTGAGGCCTGGATGACCAATATGCTCTTGAAGCCAGGCAAAGCAATGATAATAATAATATTGTATACTGTTGCAATTGTATTTTACCCATACTTGTACTTGGAAAGAGGTCTTTGTGCTTCCCTGGGTTAGAGACTCCCAGATGCAGTCTTTAGCCCTAAGCTAAAGCTCTAGCCCATGTAGATGAGGGAAGAAACAATGTGGAGATAAAGGAGAGGCCCATGAGAAGCCAACACTCAAACCAGGGCAAGTGCCAGGCTGCAGCCAGCCAGTAAAGGATCTTGTCACTTGAGAGCCTTTGGTACTCTGAAGATTTTAGTTCAAATCTAGATGGGCTATTTAGTCCAGGACCCTCAAGGATATTGGCTCTAGGATGACATGTCTCTTCCCGCAGACCTAAAGAAATTTTGCCTTTAGTTTGAATCAAATGATGTAAAAGGGGAGAGGGTACCTGTGTGTTAGAACTTTTGGTACTGGTACCAGAGTACCTAAGGGATTTAAATGGGAGAATTCTTTAGGCCCACGTTCAGTCCATGGCTACTTGGTTCCATGTTTCTGGGCCTGGAGTGAAGCAGTGTGTCAGGGAGGTAGAAAGGTGGGACCAGAAAGCAGAAGTGAGGTGGGGTTTTGGACAAGTTACGGTCCTTAAGAGCATGCCCATTTAACCTACTTCTTCCAGCTAGGTCCTATGGCTTCTAGAACCTACCAGGATAGCACCACCAGCTGCCGTCTAAGCTGCAGTCCATGAACCTCTTTGGGGGCTCCTTCCCATTCATATCATAGCGTCCTACTTCGGGGATCCCGTGCTTTTATACTCACTCGTTCCATCCATCGACCTGTCTATTCATCCATTCATTCCTAACAGTCCTGAAAGATCGCTGTGTGCTAACACAGGGCTCTGGGAAGGCAGGTATGGTCCTTGACTTCCAGGAGTTCAAATTCTAGAACAGGAGACGAAATTAAAAGAGCTGTGGGAAAGGCGGTGGAAGATGCACCTAGGAGCTCAGATGGCCCAAGTGAGGCCCTGCTTTGGGTTCTGAGCTAAGTCCTGGGGGTTGTCTGTGTGCACACCCGTGCTGAGGCAGAGGGTTGGAGCATGAGAATATGTAGTGACTTCCCTGAAGAGGTTGTTGGGCACTCTAACTTCTCTGGATACTCCATGTGCCCAGGACTTGAGCTTCGATGCCGAATACCACGCCCGGCTTCTCCCCGTGCCCTTTGCTCATGTCTCCCCAAGAGAGCAGGCATGATTTATCTGAATGGGGAGTCAGGAGTTCAGAAGAGGAAATCGGGACAGGGTGACTCAGCAGCTCTGGGCTGGGTCACTGCCTTCTGCCCTTCCCGAGTGTAGTTTACAGAAGATGGCTGTTGCCAAGGTGCTGACGGTAGTGTGCGAGCTCAGGAGCGGAAGGGGGAGACAGTGCGAAGCCCATTTGGCTAATAGAGTTAAGGCCGCTTTCAACAGCCTAGTTTTCATTAGTGTTTCCTGTTTTGATCTCCTTCTGCCTGATGCCTGTAATTGGACTCATGTGAACCGCAGCACAGATGATACTTAAGTGTGGTCCGTAAGTGGATGACGGGCCCCGTACTCATCTCTCTGGCCTGACTGACAGGAATGTACATCCCACGTGCTAAGACTTGAATGGCAGACCTTGAGTTCTGTAGGAAGGGTTTCTTTGACCTCCGCCCCCACCTTTGCAGCTCCTTCAGACCAAGCTCCGAAGTGAGACTGAAGGAGAAAGCAGAATGAAAGACACTGAACGATTCTGTGGTTCTGTTCAAGCCTGTGCCGGTGCTCTCTGGGTCATCCTGGAGCTTACCTCATCTCTAGAGAAGACTCTCGGGATAGCTGCCTCTTGGTCCTCTCAGGGCACCTTTGCTTTGTAAGGTCCCTTTAGGAAATGTCCTCTGGCTTGCCTTTCCGGAGCACCTCTGGCCTCTTGCTTCTCAGGCAAGTCAGATTCCTGTCGAGCTGAGTTTCCGGTTGTATTTGCTCCTAGAAGATGTGGTAATTATTGTCCTGTACCTCCTAGGTCACGATTGCTGCCTCTTTTTCTTCAGTGATGGATGGCCGAGAAGCAGAGAGGCAAGGGACCACCCAGAAAGGATTAGCGAATCACAGGGAGCCCCCACGGAAACACTCCTAGTAGTCTCATTTCAGACATCAGACTTGACTCCTTCGTTCTATCAGCCAGTTCCTTAGTTGGCAACTAGATGATTCTTTAAAAACCCATTTTAATATTTGTTTAATTAACATACATAAAACTAGGTTTCATCATAACATTTTTTTAAAAGTAGGTTTACATTATGCAGCCAGGTTTGAACGAGCACACATCGGCCTGCCTCTGCCTCCTGAGTGCTGGGGTCAAGGGCCTGTCCCACCACGCCCAGCACCGTGATGGCGTTTTCAAATCATGTTTGTGGGCTTTGTTACCTCCTTCTCACCCATCACAACACTGGCTTTCCTTGTACCCTTCCATCCCACATAGTCTCCTTCGGCTTTCATGCCTCATGTGCTTCCTCAGCTGTCCGCCACCATGCCGCGTGTGTGTGCGCGCGCGCGCGAGCTCTCTCTCTGTCTCTGTCTCTGTCTCTGTCTCTGTCTCTCTCTCTCTCTGTCTCTCTGTCTCTCTCTCTCTGTGTCTCTCTCTCTCTCTGTCTCTGTCTCTGTCTCTCTCTCTCTCTCTCTCTCTCTCTCTCTCGCACGCACGCACACACACGCCGCCTGTGGCCTCCTTTCTGGTTTCATCACCTCTATCCACACTCAGCCACACTTACAGACATACGCATTGACATTATAAGCTAGTATCTGTGTGAGAGAGAAACATGGGATTTTTGTCTTTCTGCCTCTTTTTTACCTCTTAATGTAATACTTTCCAGATCATCTTTCTTTTTTTCCTAAGCGTTGACATAGAAAGCGGCAGAGTCAGTGGTAGCCCAGTAGAGGGCGCCGTTTCAAACAAATCCCACAGTCAGCTAAGCAGGTGGTCCTGTGTATGCTTTGGAAACGCCATCTGTTCAAAAGCTCTGAGCCAGACCAAAACTTGTACCTGGGTTTTATATCCTGAATTTTATATCCTGCTCCCATCAGCAGAGCTTAGTTTGGGTCCAGTGTGACAGTTTCCACAGTTTAAGCCTTTTGGATTCCTTAGCCAGGTGCTGGCTCCAGCATGGTGCAGGAGCTGGGCGATTCCACTGACCTTGTACTCATACACACCAACTAGTGTGCTATTGAGTGCAGTCTCCAGAGAGAGATCCTGGATCAAAGAATCCTGTGCCTCAGGTCTGGGGGACATTAGCAGTGACAGGCTCTGGAGACAGTGGCCAGGAAGGTGACACAATAAAGAAGAAACATGGTGGCGCTAGAAGGGCTGGAGATAAGGCTGCATGAGCATGAGAGCCTGGGTTCTGACTCAGCACACCCAATCAAAAGACCTAGTCAAGCCAAGCACTTCTGTAGTTCTAGCTCTGGGGAGGTGGAGACAGAAGGACCCTGGGAACTTCTGGTCAGCCAGCCTTGTTGAACTCCAGGTTCAGTGAAAGCCCTATCTTGAAAAATAAGATGGAAAATGGTTGAGAAAGACACTTGACATTGACCTCTGGGTTCCACATTTGCAAGAACACGTGTACACAGCCCCATGTACACATGCACAGATAACAGAGCCTGTGTGCACACACAGCCCCATGTACACATACACAGATAACGGAGCCTGCACTTGCTAAATGCAGCCAGCTCCCTGTGGGCCTTTGTGCTGGACTAAGGTCAAATTCTGAAGAGCCATGGGTGTGATGAAGACTTGCTGAATAGACCTTCCTGACCAAGACAGCTGATAAGGTGGGGGGTGCACCAAGCCAGAGCACTCAAAGTCTGTGTGGGTGAGTGGGCACAAGGTTCTGTGTCTGAATTTGTCTTAGAAAGCTCATTTTCAAAATTGATGGCAAGTCGTGGAAGATACCCGAAAGAGACAAAAGAGCTGGAAATGGCAGCATCTTTAAGGATTTAACCGCTGGCTTCAGGTTAAGATACAAGCAAACCTATTGCGAAATAAGAGGGACCCACGACGGTCTGTAAGAGGACATCAGCAGGCACGTTAGTTTACCAGAGCTGTTTTTATCAAGTACCACAGACTGTGTAGCTTCCATAGCAGGCCTTGACTTTCTCACAGTCCTGGAGTCTGGGTGATGAGACCGCAGCATTGGCCATTCTCTTCTTTGGATGGCCGCCCTTCCTCTGCCTCTTTATGGCTATCCCTCTGTGCCCACATACACCCTGGGATCTCTCTTTTCAAAAGGGTACCAGTAACATTAGATACCCCCAACTGAACAAAAACACATATGCACACACATGTGCACTGCTTCATTTCAACTTACCTCTTCATCTACAATACAGTTACATTCTGAGATACTAGGAGATGGGACTTTCAGTGCATAAATCCAAAGAGAGATGGCATTGCTCAACACAAGAAATTGTGTGATTACCCTGAGCGATGTCAGTTGTTACAACTGATAAAATTTTGAAACCTTGGGGTAGTTTTCACTGACAGTGAAATCCATTCCCAGTAGCTGGGGGTTGTGAGATAGCTCTTTGGGATACAGCCATACAGGTACCTAGCTGCTATCTTAAAAAAAGATTTTATTTTATTTTAATTGTGTGCACTCATGTGCATATGCTAACACACACACACATGCATGCACACATGCATATGCACATATATATGCAAGTGCCCACACAGGTGCAGAGGTCAGAGCCACTATATCCCTGAACTGGAGTTGGGAACTGCCTGACATGGGTACTAGGGTCAGAACTAAGGTCCTCTGAAAAAAACAGTGTGCCCTCTTAACTGATAGATCATCTCTCCAGCCCCGGCTACCATCTTCAGCATGTGTTATGTCCAAGGACACTGTGGATTGAGAACCAGGGAAAATGTAAAAGCATGCAACCATTTCTTTGCCCAACAGTGATGCATCATACCCAATTGCATTGCAGTTGAAAAAGATAGTTTTCTGGGCTCGGTTGCACGAACAGAACTTATAGTTTGTACATAAGACTGGGAAAGGAATAGAGGACTTGGTACAGTCAGTTTTTGTAGGTCAGTCTCAGTTCAAAATATGATCCAATTATTCTGAGAAAGTACTAACTATACCAGGGTTTCTTAGCCTTCCTGATGCTGTGACCCTTTAATACAGTTCCTCATGTTGTGGTGAACCCAACCATAAAATTATTTCATTGCTACTTCATAACTGTAATTTTTGCTACTGTTATGAATTGTAATACAAATGTGTGATATGCAGGATCTCTGATATGCAACCCCCAAAGGGGATCACAATCCACAGGTTGAGAACCACTGCACTAGACAGTCAAGAAAATAGGGATAAAGGCATCATGGATCTTCCAAATCCCCAAAGTCGTAATGAACCTTGATCTTGAGTAATACTCTCCTACCATCTTCAGGTCATGGAATACATAGGAAAAGACAATTCTTACGCTGTACACTAGACTCTATGATAACGCTATTTGAGGTCACTGTGGAGATGGAGACTGTTGGTTACACCCGTGTGATGCAGCTTACAGGTAGTGAAGTCGTCAGTCAAACAAAGAGGATGACATATGTGTAAGATGTGGATTCCAGGAAAACTATACCCATTACTACCATCATATAACAAATCAGAACAGAAAAAATGAAACACTTGAAAAGCCTGACCAAGCCAGAGGGCCCCGGTTACTGCAAGATGAAAACATTGAGACCATTGACTCCCCTTTCATCTGGAAGTCATACTCAGTGTGCCAAGGCTCCTCTAGCAAGAGGGTCTAGAGACTCAAGATATCAATTGTGTCCTGTTTGGAGAACGTCCTCCTTTTTTCTCCCGCATAACCAACTGGAAGAGAACTAGACTGAGAGATCCTGACATGAGCATTAGTAACCAGCAGAAAATGCAATGAATAAGGAAACAGGATGCTGGGGTTTGGCTGGTTTTCCATAAGTTCAAGGTTTCTATAAAGGACGCATGCGTCTTTGCTTTGGTTTATCTTATCTACTTTGAACTCACAAATATTTGGCTTCATCTCTAAATAACTCATCTAACACTTACCAAGCACAGGAGAGTAAGTTATATGACAGCATAGCAGAGAGGAGGCAGAAAGACAATTTTATAAACTGGCTTTTTATGATACGTTTTTTGAACCATCACTTTACTACAAGAAGACAATTTGTAGCCCTGTGATTATTGTCCCTTCAGAAAACCTGTGTTGTGTTAACCTTGACCATTTTAAATGACAAATGCCTCATAGCACTGAAAGTTGGGTTATGGTGCATCTTCAAATTAAACAACATTTTTGCCTAAAACCAACTCTTTCACAGAAATTAGTCTTGATTTCCACAAAGTTATGAAAAATAAATAAAAGGAATCTTCTATTAAGATTTTAAAAGCAAGCAAATAACTTTAAGGATGCTATCCAAATCCTTCATCATTTCCCTTCTCCATTTTCATCAAATATGGGAACATTTAAGCTCACAGGAAGAGGTGGGTGGATTTGGAAAGTGGCTGAGTTCTCTAATTTGAATCAATCCACATTAAATACAAGCTGCTGTTGTATTAACAAGTGAAGGATAAACACAACTTATGCTGAGTGGATGAGGATGAAAAGTTGGTTCTCCGTTGCTCAGAAACCGAAGAAGGATTTTCTGAGATTGGGAAGAACCAAGCCAGTCGTGTTTCACATCCTTGCTACTCTCAGCATTCAGCCTCAGAGGGTCATCAGTTCTTTAGACCTCTGTACCAGTAGGTCCAACAGACAGTGCTCTAGTGGCCTTTCCCCGCTCTCATACTGCAAATAAGGGTCTGTATAAATGAGGTTTATTGAGTGCCATTGCCTCTTTATACCTTGTTGCTGTTGGCTCAACCCAATAGAATTCTTAAGAGTCGGCTATGGTTCCTAATCACAAAGAAGTGTATAAGTTTCATTAAGACATGAATTAAGGTGTAGTTGGCCATGAGTTCAACACTAATTAACCAACTGTATAAACTAAGTACGGTTAGGATACAAGGTTAAGCCTTGACTATTGAAGATGTTGTGACCAGAGGCTCAAAGGAACCTAGCCTTAAATTATCCTAGCAGTAATGGTTCAGTATTACTGATTCAGTGTTTGAGGAGAAATTACAGAACACAAATAAAAACAAACTGTAGAGGTAGAGGTGACTGTGGTAGACATAGCACTCAGATCTTCAAAGGGATGCTTGGCTACACAGCCATGGGGAATGGGGTTGATGGGTAAGCTCTAACTGAGTCCCCCACAGTCAGAGAGCCAGCCTGCCCAAGGCCATGCCCTTCTCTGATTTTGGATGCTCTCATGATGTCTAGCCTTCTTCCCTGCCTTGCATTATCAGAAAAAAATCTTTGTCAGATCTTCCTGGCAATTTGATGTAGCAATTCTGCACCCTCTCCATTTCGGGGTGCTAGGTGGTAGTGAGCACCTATTCCCAAGCTGTTGTTCAGCCCCAGTGTCTGAAAAAGTTGCTTGTTATGATAGCTTATGCATGTGGCTAAGTGGGGAGGAAGTCTTTGAGGTCTTCCTTCTCCATCTCCTACCCTCCACAGGCTGTCTGTTTCACTTCCCTCATCCTCACTGTCCTGCTTCCAGGGCTGGGCATGGTCTGACCTGGTCAGACCCAAGCCCAGAGTCACTGTGAAGTCCCACTCAAGGACCCCTGGAGATATACCCAAGCCAGCCTCACACCAATAATCACAGGTCACAGGGAGGGAGTATGCTGCTTGGTGGCACTTTCTCCTCACCAGCTCTCAGCAGGTGATTGTCTAGGAATGGAGGTGGCTGTCTCCCCCTCTTCCTGATACGCCATTCATGGCATTCCCATTCCTGATCTCAGGACCTCAGCTGTCCTGAGGAATGCTGGCCCTTGTTCTCACCTCCTGCCCTAGCATCTTCCTGAGTGGGCCCCTTCCTTGGGTTCTCTCACTCCTGCCTCCTGCAAAGAGAGTTCATGAGGAAAGTGCAAACTCACTTCCATCTCGAAGCCTTCTGCAAGGGCTTCCCCTGCAGATGAGCAATGCTTTTACCAGAAAGCCCCTGCTAGGGACAGCTCACGTCCCTACTCATCCCTGGTCTTTCTACATTAGATGCGGATTCTGTACACTGCCAGGAAGACCGCAGGATGTCTCACTGTGTGTCCTTCCAAGGAGCCGAGAGAAATTTATGGAGAAAAAAAAGCTAGTATTTACTGGGACTTACTCTATGTCAAACATCCTGCTGAGTGCTTTACATATTTATTTCATTTAATCCTCATAACACCCCTAAGAGGTTGGTATGAATGGCTGTTTTCAGCCAGTGAGGAAACACAGGCCCAGGGAGGTAAGTGATTTGGCTTGTACCTGTAAGTCAGCAGAGGCGAGTTCAGATGTGCTATTTGCTGTTTCCCTCCAGAGCTAGGTGGAGCATCTAATACCACATACAGAGACAGACTGAGCCCACAGAACATGCTCGTGTTGGCAGAGACAGCAGGACAGGCTGCAGGAGTGGGCAGATGGATGGGCTTCTCCTTGGAGTCAGGGGAGAACGATGCTCTCTTCTCTCTCTTTAAAGGCTTCAGCTAGAGCTCCAAATGGAACTGGGAAGGAGATCTGAACAGTTGAGGTTGCTTGGCCTCATTTTGATCGTGCGCCTAATAATCTGTCATCATTTAAAGGCCATTTCCTCCGCACCTGCATCCAGAGTGCATCCAGAGGCTGAGGCCTTGAGGAGAAATCACAGAGTCCCCGTTCTGTTCCTTCTCAGCCACATGTCCCACTTCCAACCATGCGCAGCATGTAGGTACCAGGGCTCCCGCAGCCTGGGAGATGAAAAGTGGGGGGAAGGGAGCCAACCACGCCCAGCCTGCCAGCCTTCCTGACATGTCAGCATTGGGGGCAACAAAGACAGAAATAACAAAAAGGCAAAACTGTGGATCCTGGGGTAATTCATGTCATTTAATCTGGGAGACCCGAATATGGACAGTTTTCCTACACCATGGAAGAAATTCACAGGCATCAAATCTTATGCGCAGATATTTAAAACTGGATCTTGCTATGACAGTTTAATGACAAGCAGGAATTTTCTTCTTTCCTATTGTTCCAGGGTTTGTCAGGGAAAGCATTTTATATGGGTAGACTGATTTGTTTTAATAATTTAATATATGCATATATTTGGCTCTCTATTGGGTCATAAATCAAGGGGACAGTGGCATTTTAATTCCCCTTTGCCTATCTGGCATGCTGGGTGCCAGAACTTTGGCTTTATTCTCCTTATTCTCCCCAGATCCTGGGGTTTCTGAAGTCCCACTTATGATGCTGGCGTCTGCATTTCAATAACCCACCTCTGGGAACCTGGAGATCTGCCTTTGCATTCAAGCATCTTTACAGTACCTATTTGCTTGTTCCGAATACAGGACCTGGAAAGAAAGCGAAGTTCAAATTGGTCCTTTAAGAATTCTGGCGGTGGAGTCTGGAATCCAGCAGACCTGGATGAAATCCTGACTCCCCTGCTTGTTAGCTGGTTGACCTTGGACAAATTAGTTCACTTTCCTCTGAGCCTCAGTCTGTAAAATGGATATGTGGATATAGTCACGTATGGGTCATGCTACTCTTGGGCTGAAGTGGGAGTGTGTGTGCTGAGCCCTTCAGCATGGGCAGATGTTCTCTATAGGGTCAGTTGGTGCTATTAGGAGAAAGGTCAATATACCACACCAAGCTCCCATCTAGCATCCTAGAAACACTGTTAAGTGAAAAGAAGCTATGGGCAAAGTCCACATGTTATCCCTTAGATAAAATGTCAAGAACAGTCAATCCCACAGAGGTGAACTATAGACTAGCAACTGCCTGGGGTTGGAAGTTGGAGGGCTGGGGTTGACTACTAGTAAGCATGGCATTTATTTGGGAGCAATAAAAGCATTCTGGGAATAAGTAGTCATAAGGGTTGAAGAAATGCACGAATATACTAAAACCCCACAGAACTGTATGCTTTAGAGGGTTATGTATGTGAATTTACATGTTTAAAAAATTTTAATAGAAAATGTGCTATGTAGCTAAAAGCGTGAACTCTTGAAGCCAATTCATCTTGTGGAATCTCTTCCCCGTCTCCAGCCCTGAGAGAAAAATGAAATGTCATCTTGCTGGAAGCCTGAGCTGCTCTCTAGGCAAATCATTTGCTCTGTGAAGACTACACAATAAATGTCAGCCCCGGGCAGTTTCGGCGGTTGTGGGAGTGTAACACGCAGCTCTCATCTTCCTGCATGAGGCTGCCGAGCAGCGTGGATTTATGAACAGAAAGAACCAATCACCAAGCCTCTCTAAGTCCAGAGTTTCTCTGTATCTTGTCTCATCTGGGAGATGGTCCAGGTGGTAAGTGAGATGTCTTCCTCTATCTGGGATGGAAAAACAGGAGTTGGGAATGGAAAAGTTGATCAGATTAGTTGTGACTTTTTTTAACGCATCATAGTGAAAATGAGGACCCGGGTGTGCCCATGCTTGCGTGGCATGTACTCGTGTCCGAGTGCCCATTGTTCATGTCATGGAAAGATGGAGAAGGGACTTTGTTAAAGGGAAAATGGGGGACTTTGGGATGAGTCAGTGAGCATCCCAAGACTGGAATGTATTGATTCTGGAATTTCATTGAGTCCATTCAATGCTTCCAAAGTATGATTGAAAAACAGTTTTCAGACTCAGCCTTGGACAAGGCTGTCAGCACCACTTAGGGGCAGTTTCAATATGAGCAGGGCTACAAGATTTTCATGAAAAATTATTTCTTCACTGTTTTCGATGTCCATGTAGATTTGTGGCCTTTCATTTTATTTTTTTTTAAATGGTTAAATATGTGTTTTCGAAAATCAAAGCCTTTTCTCTTGTTTTTGAATTTCTTCCAGATTTACGACTGGCCAGTGTTCTGTATGTCACACTGAGTTCTTTGGAGAATCTGGAGCTGGAAAAATGTCAAGTGAGGTGGGAGGATTATAAAAAGGCAAGCTTTTTTTCACCGCATTAAAACATCATGAAATTTATCAAATTCTTTACTGGAAAAAATGTGAGGTGTGTGTGTGTGTGTGTGTGTGTGTGTGTGTGTGTGTGTGTGTGCGCGCGCGCACTCATGTTAGTGAAAGGTGCACATACATATGTGTGCCTGTGTGAGTCTAGACTGAGATCAGAGAATAACCTCCAGCTTCATGCCTCAGGCACCACCCACCAGGCTTTGTTTTGTTTATTGGAGACAGTTCTTTCTGGCCTGGAGCTCACAAAATAGGCTAGACTGGCCAGCCAACAAGCCCCAGAATCCACTGTCTCCCCATCCCAAGCACTGGGATTCTCAGGCTCAGCTTCTTACACATGTTCTGGGGCTCAAAGCCCTGGTCTTTATGCTTACACGACAAACACTTTACTGACTGAGCCATCTCCCCAGCCCAGAAGCACTGTTTTTAAAGCCCTCCTGGTAGCTAGGTGGATTATAGAGACTGACAGAAAGAAAAGTCAAAGTGAAGTGACATAAGAAGCTCTGCCCAGATACACTGGGCTCTCCTCTGAGCTTGCTCTCATGGAGGATGCTCAGCAAGACTCAGTTAAGACTGAAACACTGTGTTGTGTGCCATTACAAAGAGACCAAACAGAACAAAAAAAAAAATACTCTTGCGGGTGACCTGAACAGTTATCCAAAAAGCAAGTCGCTTCCACCATGTATCAACCATCTCCCGTGTCAAGTCAAAACCTAGGAATTTTGTCTTCACAAAGAGGCCTTTCTGACTGAGTCAGTTTTGCTGATGAAAGAAACAGAAAGTCTGTGAGGTAGAAATCACTGATTCCAGAATCAAGCAAGGGTGTGTGTGAAATTTCAACCAATTCGGTTTGGTTTATGTTTTCGGCCCAAACAAATGAACGAACAAACAAATAAACAAACAAACACTCTGGCTGTTGTACTTGCAGTCTGTTTTTATACCATGTTTCTAGAACCTTTCATTGTGTGCTTTCTCTATGTTTAGAGGTGCTGTCCCATCTGTGGCAGGGTAGATCACTCTTCCTAATGCCTTCCTCTTGGCTGGTGGCCAGGTGAGAATAGCAAGGTACCCAGGCTCACCCTTTTCCAAAGCCAGAACCTTAACGAATCAAGGTCTAGGTCAGTGGTTCTCAGTCTTCCTAATACTGCGACCCTTAACACAGTTCCTCAGGTTATGGTGACCCCAGGGATAATTATTTCATTGCTACTTCATAACTGTAACTTTTCTACTGCTATAAATTATAAATGTAAGCATCTGATATACCTAAAGGCATTGCGCCCCCAGGTTGAGAACCAAGGTTCTAGATTCTGTTCCTTCAGTTGCTCAGCAACCAGCTTCCCTACAGCAAGCTTCCATGCTTGCTGTCCTAGCTAAGAAGCTCAATCATTTTGCTCCAGTCTCTCTAAGGGCTGCCAAATTAGCCACCTTTGCAGTCTTGCCCCTCCCAGCCCACTCTTCCCTAGTGTTGAACCATTTCTTCTCCAAAGAATACTTTTTGTGTGTGTGTGAAACTTCTCCTACTGAGAAAGTTTTCACCCTTGTTCCATTACTCCACGGTTTGATCTTCTGAAGATTTGTTAAGGTGAGTTTATGGTTTAGGGTTCATCTTTGAAAATAGAGTTACTGTAGAAAACTCCCGACCTAGATCAGGACTGGATTTGGTTGTGAGTGAAAGAAAGCTAAAAATAGCAATGGTTTAGGTTTCACCGTGGAAAAGCTCATTTTTTTTCTCCCCTTCACAGAAGGCAAATGACTTCCAGCCTTCTAGAATCCAAGTTCTTCTGTGCCTTCCACAAACTCTCTCCTTGCCCATCACTGGCCAAGTGATGCTTGAGCTCCAGCTCTTGAATCCACATTTTCACACATTGGAAAGAAGGAAAACCAAAGATCTTGCCCTTCCCCGCTGTGGTTCCTTCCAAGATGTTCCACTTAGGAGTTCCTGCGTAGTCCACGTGTGACACTGTCACATAGACACATCTGCAGCTAACCAGAGTGGGAAATGTGGTCATGGGCTTTGGCAGCATTTGTCCTGTAAAAACAAAACAGAACAAACAAACAAAAAACAGAGATTCTGTTACTAAGGTGATAAAAGAGACTAGGGACATCTGATATTGTACTCTGGCAGTGGAACCTCCAGAAATGATTCTTTCTGCTCTGGGGATCGATCAAAGCCCCACCTACCGACTTATGCTTCTCTAGCAGTATTGACAAAGCTTGTGTTCCTGCCATTCGGGAAATCTCACAGGTGTAGGTGACTATCAGGTACTGAAACCCCAGAGTTTTCTTTTTATTTCTTTAAATAGACCATTCTACTTAATGCTAGTGTGAAAAGCCAGTCATAGACATCTGAGACTATGACCTGGCTTATAACTCCATCTGAGAAACCTGTGCTGCAAGCATTTCCCAATGGCTGACACAGGGTGGCCCACTGGAGGGGAGATTGGACTCTGTCCTGAGCCAGACTCAGGAGAGAGAACAAGTCATTCAGGGGTCTGAGGGAAAAGCCTCCTGACCAGAGTTCAGTTAGGGCCTCCAGGGAGGAGGGGTTTAGCATTTTCCATCACAGAAGAAGCCAGCATGACTAGGGAGTTCTGAGGGAGGGAGGGCAAGGAGCATGGTAGGAACATGGGAACAGAACACTCGCTACGGCAGCACTGTGGGGAGGTCACAGTAAGGACCCACCATAGAGCCCTTGAGTATCTATGGTTCCAGCATTTCCTACTGGAAGACTTGAATAAGTTGGTCAAGGCCTGGAGACGCTGCTCATCACCGGAACACTTGCCCAGTGTGTTTGAGGTCCTAAGCTTGATCTCCAGATGGAGTTGGAGAAGAGGATTAAGTCACTAAATCTCTCTGTGTCTGTGTCTCAATTTTCCATCTCCAAATGGTTTCAGAACAGTATCTTTACAGCATGGTTCTTTGATCTCATGAATTAACATGTATATAAAACACTTCAAATAGTCCCTAAAACATGATAAAGCCCTCACACCTGTCATTCAGTGATGTGTCCAGCATTTCTATGCTCATCTTTCCTCTTCAGAACCCTGTCTCCTTCGCTCCCTCTCTCAATACATGCCCCGGGCTTGTCACAAGCTGTATGGCTGATTTTCTAATATCTTATATTCAAACCTCACTCCTGTCGTACCCTACTCTATACATTGAGTTAGTTGGATTAGATCTGAATCGGTGTACCAGAAAACTCTAAATGTAGCAGATTATAAATACAAATATTTTTTTTTTAAGTAGAAACAGAAATGCTGACTCCATGGCTATCGAAGACCCCATCCTTCCATCTCAGGTCACAAGATTGCTACCCTAACTTCTGGACCCTGCCGCTACCCAACAAAAGAAGCCAATATATAAGTGAATAAAATAGGAAGGATTTGGGAAGTGAAATTGTCTCATGGGACAGTGTACCCATGAACATCATTTGATTCACCGATGGTAGTCGCTGGTGACTGATCTAGAGAATGAACACCCTAGTCCTTAAAGAGCTTGAATGGAGCATGAGAAATATGGAAAGATTATTAATACTTTAATAAATAGTAAGTTCCAGATAAGTGATTCAGATCACCCATGTTGACATTCTAATCAACCCCCCCATCCTCTGTCTTCTGCAAAAGCAGGTCTTCCTGTGTTGTCCTTGAATGCACTCTCCCTGTCTCTCCTAGTGCTGGATAAGGGTGAGCCGCCATGATGGCTAAACATCTCCAAGTTCAGTACTGATAAAGCAATAATACTTTGGGGTGGTATTTGGAGATCTCTTTGGCTGGTTAATCTCATTTTAATACAGACATAAGTCAAGAAGATAACCGAGATTGGCAGCAGCCTACAGCATCAGGCCAAATCTTCACCACTTGTTTTGTTTGGACTGTGTGTGTGTGTCTGTGTGTGTGTGTGTGTGTGTGTGTGTGTGTGTGTGGTGTGTACAGAAGCCAGAGAAAGACATCAAGTGTTCTCCTTTACCACTCTTGTTCCCTTGAGACAGGGTCTCTCATGGAACCTGGAACTCACCATTTCAGCTAGACTAACTGGTGAGAGAGCTCCTAGAATCTGCCCGTCTCTGGTACCAGTACTGGGGTTACAGGCACATTCAACCCTGTCCAGTTTTTATGTGGACTTTCGGGATTCAAACTCAAGACCTTAGGATTATACAGAAGGTTCTTTTACCCACTGAACCATTTCTGTAGGCACCTGCATTTGTTTTCATAAGTAAAGCTTCATTGGAAGAGAAGCCCAGTTGCTGATTTCTACATTGCCAGTCCACTTGGCATAGGCGGGTTATTTCAGCAGAGTCGATGTGTAGCCAACAGAACCAAAAATATTTACTATCTGGCCCTTTGCGGAAAAGCTTGCTGATTCCTGAGCTAGGGCATTTGCATTGTGGAGTATGAGCACAGACTGTGGTGACAAACCCAAGACCAGCCTGGCACTTTCCACGAGTGGTGTTGGGCTATGACATCACCTTTCACAAACAGGTTTTCTCACTTCTAAAATAAGGCCAAGGCGGATATCACAAAGCTATTGTGACTCATTTTTAAGACAGAGTTTTGCTATGTAGCTCAAGTTGGCATCTAATTCACAACCCTCCTGCCAAGTGTTGGGATTACAGGGTATGAGCCGCCACATCTAGTTCCCATTATGATTATTCAATGAGACTATATAAAATTCTCAACACAGTGCTTGGCACACTAAGTTATTATTTTCTCTCTCCTATTGTTCTCTCTGCGTAGCAACTGATTGGAAAATAATACCACATCTATTTGGACTTATCCATTGAGTAATTCCTGAGCAATAACAGCCTTTGCAGTTTAGATACTATCTAGGCAGGAAGAGTACCGCACATGAAAGAGTTCGAGATTCTTCCAAAGTGAGCTTCAAGCACCGTTGCCAATTTTGCATGCTGTTCAAGTTATTTACAAGGGACATAAAACCAAAGCAAACTGACTTTTGGAGAAAGAACAGCATCTATTGGTTCCCGTTAACCAAAAGTCACTGGGTTAAATCTTTGGTACATGGTGAGTCCAGACACGCAAACCACATCAGGAAGAGTCTGTTCTCCTCCTGGCAGGTCTTCTGTAGGGGTTTTTCAAGTTCAGGTTTTTCCCCTTATGTGGCTGCACACTATTGGCTTTGCAAAGAATCTCCACAATGTAGCTGTCCGGGCAAAGCGTAGCTGTGAACTGGTTAAAGTCTGTGGGTTAAAGAAAATGTCTACGTTTTTAGTGGATAATAAAAAAAACAATATGGAGAATGCTATCCAACAAAAGGAATGGTGATTGGCAAAGTCAGTGATAGTGTTTATCTGTCCTTGAAGAAGTAGTAGTAGTAACAACAGTAGTAGTAAATAAATAAAGAAAGAAAGAAAGAAAGAAGAGGAGGAGAAGAAAGGAGATGAAGGAGGAGGAGGAGGAGAAAGTTGTTGAAGTTGTTTATCTACATAGTAGCTTAGGTACAAATGGAGTAACCTGAAAGTTTTGCTGTGATGGGAGCATGCTATTTCCTGTGCTGCCTTCTGAAATTTTGCTCATCTGTCTGCCTCAGACATCTGAGAGTGACTAAGGTCAATGGCCTCCCCAAGTCTTTCTTTGGCTGCCCTGGAGTTTTTAGCCTTAATGAGTGCATTGCTCATCTCTCCAAGTTCTATTTACTACTAACTGTGAGCCTTTTTGATGGTTCTTTTTTCCTAAATGCTTCTTCCCCCCCCCCATTTGGTCACTTTGAAGACTCTTGTACTCTTGTAGTTTCTATCTCTTATCTGAGTTTGGGGGAATTAGATCTGTTGATAAATTGTCTTCTGTGATGTTTGATCTATGGGAATCCTGGATCTCCCAGGTTGAAGGCATTTCTCCAGTGTTTTCTCTATTCAGACCTATGGGGACATCTGGGAATTGTTTCCATGCTAATCCGACGCCTGAGGCTTCACCACGTATGAAGTGTAACTGTAGGGACCCCTGGGAACAGTCTCCATGCTCATACCTGAGGACTTCATGTAGGAAGTGCAACTTTAGGGAAGCCTGGGAACTGTGCTTCCATGCTAATTTAATACCCGAATTAATACTTCATCATATAGAAAGTGCAGCTTTGGGGGCTCCTGGAAGCTTTTTCCATGCTCATACGGGAGGACTTCACCATGTAGGAAGTGCAGCTTTGAGCCTCCATGTTAGTGAGTGAGGTCCTAGGGGTCCAGAAACCTCCTCCCCTCCAAAGTTCACTTCAAGGACATAAGTTTCCTTATCACTTCCTTGAGTTTTTGTTGTTGCTTTACGGAGAGTACACCCATTTCCCTTCCCACTTTCTTTCTTTCTTTTTTTTTTTTTAGGTTTTTCGAGATAGGGTTTCTCTGCAGCTTTGGAGCCTGTCCTGGAACTAGCTCTTGTAGACCAGGCTGGTCTCGAATTCACAGAGATCCATCTGCCTCTGCCTCCCGAGTGCTGGGATTAAAGGCGTGCGCCACCACCGCCCAGCCTTCCCTTCCCACTTTCACAGGGTAGCGACTTACATGGGGGATCAGCTTTTCCTTCTTTCCTGGACGCATCCATTACATCGCAGAGAGTTTGGTTTCTGGGATCATCTAATAGCCCCAGGCAGCCTACACTTGAGTCTGCGGGCTATACTCTGGTTTTTAGTTTCATTTAATTTCAGTTTCTGGGACTTCCTCTTCATTCTTTTGAGCTCAGCTGGACATTTAGAGGGATGGTAGTTGTATTTTTATACTGCTTTTACGGGCGTCTCCTCGCAGGAGGGTCTGGGTCATGCAATCTACTATATTGCTCCAAATGGAAATCCCATTAGAGGAGCAATCCCACAAGAGATCATTTAAGCATCCTGGACATGTAGTCTAGCAAACACTGAACGAGGTGCTCGCAAGATGTGGATAGAGCCAGATCCTGGGTGATGGCAGGAGAGCACAGGCAAGCCTGTTGCTAACAGGTTTTAAGCATAAGGAGTCATACAGTGTGCGATGTAAAGACAACGGAACCAGCAACTTGATTACAAACGTAGAGTTGCTAGCATCAAATCTGAATCCTTTTGTCATCAAAAGTAGCAACTCTGGGTTTATCATTTAACCCGATCTTTCCCCATATGCAAACTGGGAAACAGGCAGTGTATGCAGATGACTGGCTGTTGATGCAGTGTGCTCTGTGCCTGTCAGCCTTAGGATAGAGTGGATTAGAGAAAGGACCAGGCCAGGTCTGTGTCTCCAAGGCCTTATACAAGCTTAGGGTTAGGAGCACAACTGCCCATCAGGATAAACTTACCCCTTCTCATAACGAGGAAAGGGAAGATGGACGTGAAGGGAAAATGAGAAGCCTAAGCTTTCCACCTTCTCAACTGAGGAGAATTTTGGCCCAGACTTCACAGAGAGGAAACCTGTAAAATCTAAGAGATGCTCTCTGAACTGAGGAATGGAATGGGGGTGAATTGGAGTGTGTGTATGTTGGTCTATAATTGGGACCCCTCAGGTGGTCTTCAGGGTGGTGCCAGGGCCAGTGTAGTTCGAGTTGAGAGGGTTTGGGAAAAATGAGCAAAGTCCCTTGGCCTTCACTATGGTAGAGATGGCAATGGGAGGGAGACCAAGGTCTCTAACCAAGGCCATCTGAGAGCCACACACCCCCGTGAGTCCTCCGTTCTGGAGAGGACAGTTTCAGAGTGCCAGGCACTTCCTCAGTTAGCATCCCGTGCCAGAATATCCGCTCTCAAAAGGATAACACACAACAGAAGAACAACAACCGAGCTAATGTAAATGCAAAAATACAGATAGGCTTCTCTTACAGGCTGGAATAAGATTGTAAAATACTTATAAAACGTGCAGACAAGAACGCTGCAAACAGTGTTCCCGAGTAGGTTGTTTGCCACCAAGAAGCAGGGCGTGCTGATCGACAAAGTGCGCCGGGGCCTGCTTCCTCCTGGGAAGTGGTCTGGGCCCTGGGAAGCATGTTTCTCACTCAACAAGTGAGAGGCAGGGAGGTGATAATGGCCAGCTCTCAGCAACCCTCCATTTAATATTTTGAAAGATTGCCAGCATCGGTAGGGGCAATTATCTCTGAGCTTTGACGAAGATTGCGCAAGGTCCCACTGCCTTCGAGTTGGAAGCTCACTACAGAATTAAGCTGGGATTTCCACAGCCCAGTTTTCTTTTTCTCGGTGTAGTCGGGCACAATGGGAAGTGACTCACACACATTGTTATGATCTGTGCTTCCGCGTAAAAACATCGACTCTTCTAGTTTAATTGGTTTTTCTTTGCAGGATGCTGGTGTCCCCGTGCTGTGGCATTTTGGAAGGCTGCCCATCATGCCACCTGCTAAGCTCAGCAGGCTGAAAGTGAAAAACAGCACGTTTTGCCTAAATATAAGCAGATAAACTCTGAGACCTTTGTGTGAGCTTCCCCATCGTGGAAGGTGCAAAAGCCATCTCATGAGACTAACACTACAATCTTAGATATATTGCAACCTTAAGATTTTATGATTAAAAAAAATTGAAACTAAGTATGTTGCTTACAACTGTAACCCCACTTTGTACCCTGGGCTACAAAATGAGTTCCTGGCCTACCAGGCTGCAGTGTGAGACCTGGTCTCAAAATAGTTGCCCACTGTACTTCAAGTGTTTAGTGCCTTTCACATATATGAACTCATTTTTAATGGAAGTCCATTTCTTGACTGTGATAGATAAAAATAAATATAAATAATATGACTTCTGAAGAAAGGTGGCAGAAAAAAGGAAAAATAGAGAATCTCCTCCACTGAGTCCGAAATATACGTGAAAGTAAGTCTTCCAGTCAAACAGAAAAGGGGAAGGAGATAATGCAGAGTCATAGCCAGTGAAAGTGAAAGTCGAGGAAGGAAGGGGCAGATTTTAAAATAATACTTTTATTAGTTAAGGATTTTATATAATATATTTTGATTACATTCATCTCTCTCCTCCAACTCCACCAAAACTGTCTTCTTCCTTCTGCCCACTCAACTTCCTGTTCTGTCAATTTGGAGATGAAAATGATAACTAGCTGAGAATGGATGTGCTGGCACACAGAGGAATTTTTTATGAACACACAGTCTATTTGATCCTAGAACTGACTGATATTAAATCACAATGTCTCCACAACAGCAAGTGAACACTATCAGTAGTAAATGCGCAGAATTAGCAAATTCGGGAGGTGCAGGATAGACAGAGAAGCACGGGTCTGAAGATTTTCCTCATTGTTTTATAACCACAAGTCATTCAGTACAGTGGAAAATTGAAACATCTTCCTAAACAAATAATGACTCCAACCTCTCCACATTTTTCGTGATTTCTTTTCTTAACCTTATTCCCCCAAGAGGGAGATTTAAGGAAATAACATCTCTTGTGTTAAAGAGCACTGAATCAAAGGGCAACAGCTCCTTGGACTTCCTAATATTAAATTCAAGCAACATTAAAACCATTATTTTATTTTGAAATAGTGTGAGCAAATACACTCATGCTGTAGTAGAAACATCTCTGCTGGAGCCTGCTTCTCTTTCACGCTCTCATTAGCATATATATACATATACATATACATATACATATATATATATATATTCCTCCCTCTCTGAAATTTACTTGTATTGTCTCATTTAAGCTTTACAACAAATCCACAAACTAGATGACATTGTCACCATTCTATAGACAAATGTCTGTTTCATTCTGAAATTCTGTTAAGAGGAAACAAAGGTTTTAGCAGCACTGAGAGCAAAGATTTTCAATACACACATGATGAAGAAAATTGGCATGCAGATGAATAATGTCACTGAAAATGTAAGCGAGGGCAGGGGCCGAGCTTCCTAGTTCAATAGGCCTGGGACCCAGAAAACTGCAGCTTTTAGAAGTTAGAGGTGGCTGAACTCCTTTCCAAGCTCATCACAGGAATGGCCAAGAGTCCACCCTGCAGGAGAGAAGGATGGAGAGCCAAGTTCAAAAGGCCCTATGCCAAACAAACCCTCCAAAATTTGCATATTGCAAACAAGTTGGCAAAGAAAAGGTTTGAAAACTCTCAGCAGGGGCAGTCAGCTGAAGCCAGTGCCACTGCCAAAGGCACAGAGCCACTCCAGAGTGTAGAGAACAATCTGGCTCACCAAGACACTAAGACAGGCACCCGGGGTGGAGCTTTAGGATGCTAATGAGGCGTGTGTCACACGGAGCTCCTCCAGGTTAACAGAGCAGCCATGGAAAAGGAAGCGAAGGCACACTATGCAAATACCGAAAAACTTGAGCTAAGATAACATGAGCTCCCGACACTTTGCCGGCCTTTGAGAGGCTGTTTGACCTGTTGCCACCCACTCCTGCCTCTCACCAGTGTGTTCCATCTTGACAAACTGCCCCTGCTGCCTTTGCAATCATGTATCTGTTCATTTCTCTGACCTGGGACACTGGAGCCTGGAACCTTTCTCTGTAGGTGCCCTCCGAACCCCACTACCTGACAATATCGCTGGGCGCAGGCACTATCTAAAACTGGCCTCTGGCATTTTATAAAATAAGGAATAATGTTCTCAGAAATATAAACGTGAGGAAGGAGAAGACGATGTCTACTTTTTCAGTGTTATGTCCCTAATAGTCACTGAACTGTGGGTAGCAGGTGTTCAGTGGAGGGAGGGGGTGGAGCTAAAAAGGAGAAGAAAAGGATGAAGAAAGGGATGGGGGAAAAGGCAGGAAGGGAAGAAAGAGTGGAAGGGAACAAGGAAAGAAGGGAGGGAAGGAGGGAGAGAGAAAAGTCAGGAAGGGAAGGAAGAGAAGGAGGGAGGGGAGAGAGAAGGAGGGAGGGGAGAGAGAAGGAGGGAGGGGAGAGAGAAGGAGGAAGGAAGGAAGGATGGTAAGAAGGGAGGGTTGATTTTTATGGTCTCTCTCCTGACCCACCCCCTGGATCTTTCTGCAAGCCAGTAGCATCCTCAGAGAACTGGTGTACCTTGCCCTCCAGGTGGCAGGGAGACAGGAATGAGGCAGGAGCTTGCGCCTCCTCCTGGAGCCATGGCGAAGAGGCTGCACTCTGCGGATGATGAAGTAGAAAGACAGAATTCTGCTTAAACCAAAGGCAAGGTCCTAGGTGGCCTCGCAGACTTCCCCATGGTAGAGAAATGTTCACTGTGTTTAAGCCGTTGTAGTTAGAGGTCTGTGAAATAGCAGCTTGGCTCTTGAGTACTTCCAGTTGATCCAACATGTTCTAATAGGAGCCGTAGCCACCAGGATGCCAAAACCAAAGCCATCTGTAGGGCACTCGTTGCTATTGTACAGTCGCCTATTTCTGGAAGTTTGACTGGCTCTAGCTACTGAGTTGAATGACTACCAGTTCCAAGGGGACTTTGGATCTCAGGTACAGTTAGACTTAAAGGTTAGGGCTTGGGGGTTTGGTCCTTCCTCCCATTCCTTGGCTCTGCTTTCTTTGTTTTGAGTTGACTCTTAGGCAGGCCCTTTCTATGAACAGAACCCTGAAAGTTCCTGGCTCCCATCACCCTTAGAGACAGCTATACTCCTGGTGGGGGCTAGACAACTCTGCCCTTATTTCCAGGGCTCTTACTGGCGCCTCAGGACTGATGCCAATTGGCTTATCTGCCCATCTCAGAGCCAATCAGCATCAAGGGGAGAATATGCTCTGAAGTAGAAAGAATTTCCCAAAGCTTTGCTTTGCTTTCGTTTTGTTTTTGAGACAGAGTCTTCCTTGTTACCCAGATGGGCCTGGGTATTGTATTACAGATTGTATTATATTACAATACAATTGGCCTTAACCTTGCCTTTTGCCTCAGCCTCTGGAGACTGCATATGTAAGTCATCTTGCTGGCCTCTAGGTGTACTCACTAGAAAGAAAACGATAAATGCAACAGGTACCATCCAGAGGTCCGCCATCATTCATTAAAAAAATTCTTTTTTTTTTTTTTGATTCAACAATATTCATTAAGCACAAAGAGTGTGACTGGCTTGTCTTAGGTACTGGGGCTTCAGAATGAGGCAAAAGATAAAATTCACTGTCCTCTGTCCTTACCCATCCAGACTGCTGCAATGAAACACCAAAGATGGGGGGAGGTGTGGGGAGGGCCTCATACAGCAGAGGTTCCCTACTCAATGATGGGGGCCCCAAAGTTTAAGATCCAAAGTGCTAGCCAGTCAGTATCTGGTGTGGGAAGTCTTTCTGTCTATGTGTTGCTTTTATTGGTTGATGAATAAAGAAGCTGCCTTGGCCTGTAATAGGGAATAGGGTAGAACAGAGCTAGGCGTGTGTAGGGGGAGGGACACACTAAACTGAATGCTGGGAGAAAGAAGGCAGAGTTGTGAGATGCCATGTAGCTGCCGCCAGAGACAGACATGGCGTGCTGGTGAGCCACAACCACTTAGCGATACACAGATTAATGGAGATGGGTTAGTTTAGGAGGTAAGAGCTAACCAATAAGAAACTAGAGCTAATAGGCCAAGCAGTGATTTAATTATACAGTTTCTGTGTGGTTATTTCGGTTCTGGGCAGCCGGGAATGAACAAGCGGCCTCCTACAACAAGTATCTGGTAAAGGTGAGAGCTTGCTTCCTGGTTCGAGAACAGGATTTTAGCTCTGTTTTCACACAGTGAAAAGGGCAAGGCAACTCTCTCTGACCGTTTTGATTTCAGGGATTTTGTTTGTTTATTTGTTTTTACTTGTTTTTGCTTTTTGTTTATTTGTGGAGGCAAGGTCTCACTATGGAGTCCAGGCTGGCCTCCAACTCATAATCTCCCAGCCTTAGCTTCCCAAATTCTGGAATTATAGCTGCAAGCCACTATTCTTAGGCAGAGACCCTTTGTGTGTGTGCTGTTGTCACCACAAAGTCAGCCATCTTCCTTTTTGAGGTCTTTCACTGGCCTGGTTGAGTGAGCTAGGCTGGCCCAGAACCCACCGTGCGGACTGGCTGACTGGCTGGTGAGCCTTGAGAATCCACGCATTGCCCCCTCCCCTGTGCTGGGATTCTGAGCATGTTACACCAAGGAATTTGCTGGGGACCCTTTTTCTAGGACACTACTAACCCCATTCATGAGGGTCCCAGTCTCATGATATAATCAGTTCCCATGACCCCCACCTCTTCATACCATCACCTGGGGGAAAGGAATTCACTGCATGAGTCTGAGAAACCCATGTTCAAGTCACTTCACTCTTCCAAAGACAGTTCTTTACCTAAACATGAAATATTAAAAATGTTAAAAATAAACATTATTGTTTATTTTTATTAAATGATGACTCTGGTACTTGTGCCTGCCTAAGAAACATATGTGTACCTGGCTGGGTGGTGGTGGCACACACCTTTAATCCTGACATTTGGGGAACAGAGGCAGGTGAGTCTCTATGAGTTCAAGGCCAGCCTGGTTTACAGAGCAAGTTCCAGGACAGGCTCCCAAGCTACACAGAGCAATCCTATCTCAGGAAAAGAAAGAAAAAGGAAAGAAAAGAGAAAAGAAAGAAGGAAGGAAAGGAGGGAGGGAAGGAGGGGAGAGAGAGAGAGAGAGAGAGAGAGAGAGAGAGAGAGAGAGAGAGAGAGAGAGAGAGAGAGAGAGAGAGAGAGAGAGAAAGAGAGAGAGAGGTATATACCATCTTTGGGATATAAAGTTATTGGGAGGCTCTAGAACAATCTTTAGGCTCACAGGAAACAATTCTCACTTGTACCTCATTGGAGAGCATGCAAAGACTGGGTACAGTTTGGTTGTGCGGCTGAGAGGCACTCACAAGGACATGATGAAAAGCAGAGGTCACATCCTGAGGGGTGCCACATGCTGCTGCTGCATTCAGTGGAGAGAAAGAGACTCAATTATTGTCTGGCTGCTCATTGGAGCATGCAGCAGGCTGTAAATACTGGAAGGACTTCTGGGCACCAATTAGGCTTTTATAAGTCTAAGACATAAGCTGCTCACAGCTAGCACTGGTTCCAAGTGAGGGGGAAAAGCAGTGTAATTCGTCTCTGAGGAAATGTGGGGGCATTCTTTTGCACACTGCCCCATGCCATGCCAGCCTGTTGTCTGGACAAATTCATTCTCAGCTGCGGTGGGACACACGCTTGTCATCTTAGGGAGGGACGTGCTGGAGATAAGGTAGAAATTGTCACAGAACATGAACCTCAGTCAAGCTGTTTTCCAGCCCCCATGCTCCAAGGCACATCGTACACGACCCACCCCCGGCCCCGCCAAAGCTGCCAGCATCGACAGAACTGATCAGGAGTCTGTATAAACCCCTGACACAGGCTCCGGTCATGTTTCAAGCAACACATCAATATTTGCTTTGTGCCTGTCCCCTCAGATGCCCTGACTTGGCAAATACTGACCATCAGAAGGTTCTTATTGACTTGAGCAAACAAACAGCTGGAGAAGAAAGGCCGGCACTGATTCCATGGTGGCAGTGGCCGAAGGAACACCGGAGAGTAACGTGAACTGACAGATCGGAACAATTTTCATCCTCTTCTGGTATCCATTGTGTTGTGGGCTAGCCTGCATGGTCCTTGCCCAGAAAAGGACTTGTTTGAGGGCAAGGACAATTTTTGTAATGATACTGTGACTCAACTCAGCACTCCTCCCCCACACTAGGGATTGAATCCAGGCCTCAGACATAGTAAACAAGTGTTCTATAGTACATCCCCAGACTAAATGCACATCCCTAAATCCTTGACTCAACTCTTTAAACCAGTGGTTCTTAACCTTCCTAATGCTGCAACCTTTTAGCACAGTTCCTCATGTTGTGGTAACTCCAACTATAAAATTATTTTCATTGCTACTTCATAACTATAACTTTGCTGTTATGAATCGTAAATGTAAATAACAGATATGTAGGCTAGCTGATGATATTCAACCCCAAGAAAGGGTCCTAGACCTCCAAAGGGGTTGTGAGCCACAGGTTGAGAATCACTTCTTTAATTACTCAATTTCTTTAAACACATGACCACAAATAGCTTCCTCTGAGCTTCAGTTTTCCTCATCTGTGAAATGAGGTTAGTAACACACAGTTTTGGGGGCTGAGAGAGGATAGAATAATTTACCCCACGTTCAACATGCAGCACGCTGGCAGGAGAGGTACTGGTTAAAGGAAAGTGTTCACACGTACACACAATTGCAGGGTCACGTTCGTAGACTCATGCTGTGTGTCCTTCTGTGGCTGTAGCCCTTCCGGAGAAAGATGCTCTTGCCAGTAGTGGCTCTGCTCAACTCAGGAGTCACCCAAGTGTTGGCTGACAAGACTGTTCGGAGCCACTTTAAATCCAAACATAGACAGCTCTCCTTGATGGCCAATCTGTCCCCAGCCACAGAGAGGCCATTTAGATAACAAAGGCAAGTCTGAGATGCAGAATGGCTGATAGTGGCTCAGATGAGGCAGATTGGGGTGAAATAAAAGCCCTATGCTGCCCATCAGTGTCAGGGACACCTTCACGTGAGACATGGGCCTTGCCAATGCTTCATTCCCATATAAGGCAGCGACTGCTCCCTGAGGCAGGGAGGGGAGGGGGAGACCTTTGGATCTGCAGTCTCACTTCACAGATGAAGACTCAGGCTGAGAGAGGTTGGCTTGCCCATGATCCCACTGTGAGGTGGAGGTCACGCTCAGGCTAGAAACCCAGGTCTTCTACCTCCGAGTCCCTCAGGATTCTCTCTAGTGTTGCTTAGGATCAAGTGAAGCTGGCTGGAGCCTGAGATCAGTAAGTTCATACGAGTCCCAGAGACAAGAAGCTTCTGGAAGCGGGAATTTCTCAAGGAAGAAAGAAAATGGATGCTTCTGGGTTTTTGTTTTAAGTGAAAGGGAATTGATTTCTAAACACAATTTTTATAGACGTTCCTTAAAACATTGGTTAGACTTTTCTCATTGGAAACCAGTTGCTTTGGTCCTGCGTCTCTTTTTCTACCCCATTTTTTCACCTCTTTTCTTTATGGCAGATTTTTTATATATAAATTAAGTAAACTAGTTTTGCCTATGGTATGAGCAGCATCTACTTACTTCCTATAACCACTTACTCCCATCAAACAAAGCCCTGCTCATATCCAGACAGTTTTCAGGACCCTGTCTCGTTCCACGGACCTTGCGTTCAGTCATGCACTAACATATTTCTATTTTAAATGCTACAGGCTTAGGTTATATCCTAACACAATTCATCCATAAAATAAAACTTGTTCGTTTGTTTGTTTTAAAAGGAACCTTAGTTGAGGCCTCATAGTATAAGCTTGCTCTTCAGGGCTCTGCCAATATGTACATAAACTCTGGCAATGGGCATTGCCCATTCTTCTAAATCCAAATGTATCCCTAAGTCTTGGGGCACACTGTAATTGAACCTAGTTACTGGTCTAGTCCAGTGGTTCTCAGTCTTCCCAGTGCTGTGACCCTTTAATACAGTTCCTCATGTTGTGGTGACTCCAAACCATGAAATTATTTTTGTTGCTCCTTCATAGCTGGAATTTTGCTACTGTTATGAATTATAAGGCAAATATCTGATAGTTCTGAGGATCTTAGGTGGCCCTGTGAAAGAGTTGCTCAATCCCAAAGGTTGTGACCCACAGGTTGAGAACTGTTGGTCTAGTGGCAACGGGGGCTGCTATGCAGGCCCTGAGGAAATTGAGCAATTCTTTGCAAGTCTCCTGTCCCAGAAAACTGTTACTGCTGTTTTTGTTTTTTGTTTGTTTTGTTTTATTTTTAATGAAGGAAAAACTGGTCCCTTTCAACATGAAAGACAAGAGAGGGAGACTCAGACTGGTGAAAATATTAAGCCGTCAATTCCTCCACAACCCCACTGTGGGTCTCGTGTCTCATTCTTCTGCTTCAGTTTCCTAACTTTTACTTGAGAAACTCAGTAAGACTGTGAACTCAACTGACACCATATTGCTGCAATTCTCCCAATTAAATTTCATACTTTAATTCTATCAGCCTTTGGTCATAATAAAAATTCTTTCCAGACAGCCGTGGAAATTTTTGATTCTCAGATCATGGCTTGAAATTAAGGATTTGTTTTTCCTTCCTAAACATGCTCCAGTGCACTCCAGAGCACCCAGCACCACAGGGCACTACAGGAGGACATGTGCTTCCGTTCAGATTCAACCCAGTTCCCAGAATGTGATTTAAATAGATGCTCAGTGTCCACTTTCTGCGGGCAAAGAGTTTGTCACTGCACTTAAGACAGAAACCATGATCACACTCAAACCTAGCCTCATGTTTGAGGGTCTGTCTTCTGGGACCCTCCTGATTTCTATTCTCTGCCACAAAACATAGACAATCAGTATATAAATTGAGGAAATTTAATATACAGGATCACTGGCTACCAAAGGGCAGTTAGTTATCAAAACAGAGGACATCTGAGCATAAGAAAAAGAAGCCCCTCCTCTATAGCAGAGACTATAAAAGGAAGACTAAGAATTCAAAGCAGGACTATTTCCCAGGCTGAGGTTTAGTCCTCACCGGGTGGCGCTCTCTCTCTCTCTTTCTCTCTCTCTCTCTCTCTCTCTCTCT
>JAQHUG010000109.1:4388426-4450363 GCA_028555095.1 Dicrostonyx torquatus
CACACACACACACACACACATATACTTTTTTCATGGTGTCATGGTGTATAACTTTGCCAGAGTGGGGCCCATCTTGTCTGCAGAGCTGGGTGGCGAAGGCGGTCTCTGATGGTGCCGATGGATGAGCTGGAGAGCAAGTGGCCAACTGGGGACTCAGAAGACCCAGACTGACTTACAGGAAGCCACTGGAAGCTATGCTGGCTGGTTAGAACTCACTAGGATAAGTTTTAATTATCACTTTGGTACACTCTAAAACCATCTGCAGAGAGTAGTCACAGTAGGGGGGCTGTCTACATTGGATTGGCCCTTGGGCGTGTCCATGGGTTGAGTGTCTTGATTAAGTTCACTGTTGTCACTCTGGGTGACACCATTCCCTAGCCAGAGGGTCTTGAAATGCCTAAGAGTGGAGAAACCCAGCCAACAAGTGAGTGTGCATGCATTCATTGTTCTCTGCTCTTGAGTGTGAATGTCATGTGACTAATGTTCCTGCCACCTTGATTTTCCTGCAGTGATGCCCTCAAACCTGGAAGAATGAGTTACAATAAACCCTTTCTCCCCCAGGTTGCTTTCCATCAGGATATTTTATCCCAGCAACAGAGCTGTTCTAGAAAAAGTGGCCAGCTAGCTAGAGGAGAAACTCGCTGCAGAATGAGCAATCTGGTCCTCCTCCTGGCTGCTGGCAGCCATACACATTGGAGCTCTGGAGATAAGTCTCTTCCTTGCCCATGACTTTCCTGCTTCATATGACAGAGCCCCCTCTGCGACAAAGTCTACTACCACTGAGGCAGCTGGGAAAGGAGAAGTGATTGCAGGGCCCAGCTGCACATTCCACAGCAGGGAGAACAGGGTGGGTTTTCAGCCGAGAAGGACAAGGCGGTGACTGGACACTTGTCCCATTTGTGTCTTTCAAATTCAGAAAGGTTATCCTAGAAATCTTCCATGTTGGATAAAGAGCTGGTTGATGTGGGATCCCCTCTGTATCCTGTGACTACCACTGGTTAATAAAGAAGCTGCTTTGACCTGTGATACGGCAGAGTAGAGCTAGGTGGAAAAACTAAACTGAATGCTGGGAGAAAGAAGGTGGAGTCAGAGAAAAGTCATGTAGCCACCACAGGAGACAGTTGCCAGATGCCAGACGGAACCCGGTAGGCCATAACCCATGGTGAAACACAGATGAATAGAAACAGGTTAATTTAAGATATAATAGTTAACTAGCAATATGCTTGAGGGATTGATCAAGCAGTGTTTTAATTAATACAGTTTCTGTGTGGTTATTTTGGATCTGCACAGCCGGGAAACAAATGAGCAGCCTCCACCAACAGCTGGTATCAGCATGGAAAACACTCTACCCCTTCCCCCCACACACCCAACTTGATGCTCCATTTTCTCAGTTCTTCTCTGCCTCTCCACACAGTGGCTTTGAAATCTGCCATGCTAGCAGCACCCACGTTAAGATTCACATCCTTGCAGCAGAAAAATATCCTGGGTTATGTGAACTTTATGGAAGACAGTCATCACTGGCTCAACAAAGCTTGCTCTTATCCAGAAAGTCGGATTTGAGAGTCTGTTTTATTGGGTGTTGGAGTGGCCTGGAAATTCTTTGAGCAGCAAGCAGAGTTTCTGCTGAGATACAGGTCACAATACTTGACAAAATTTAAGACTCTGCTGAATGATTCAGCCTGCTATAAGAATCAAGTAGGACCCCAGATATCAGGACAGAGTTCAGAAATAAGCATCCCCAGTGCCCTACCCAGGCTGCTCAACTGGATGCTGTTCTAGGCACAGGATTTGCAGTTTAGAAAATCCGCAGGTATCACATGTGAAAACTACAGGGTTAGGCTGACGTGAGCGTGACTTCCCCACCCTCAGTCATACTGGTCGAATTTAATCTCAGCCTCAGTTTTCCTGTCACTAAACTAGCAATTAGAACTTATGAAGTGCCTGTCACCTGGTGCTCAAAAATGCTTTTATTTTTGTTCGTTTTCTCAGCCACTGCTCAAGACCTAGTATTAAGTGGACTTGGGCTGTTCATTTGTTGGCCTGTGTCTTGCTACCTTGCCCAAGCTGGCCTTGAATGCCTGTGACATCAGCCTCCGGAGCAGCTGGGATTACAGATGCACACCACCACATCCAGCTTGTGTGGGCTACGGCTTAAACTAGCAAATACCAGGCACATAGGAAATAGCCACTGACAGTCACAAACATGGCATTTCTCTTAACACCTGCACTGTGCCCACCTTAGACCAGGCATGGGCATGGTTCACACCTTAATGTTCAACATTCTGCAGGAGATGGGCATAGTAGTGTATGGACCACTGCTGTGGGGATGAGGGAACCAAGGCTCAGAGAAGTTAAGTGTCTTCTCCAGACTGAACAGCTGTCGAGGGACAGAACACAGAGTTAGAACCATGTTTTCAATTCTTAGCATCTGAGCTCTTAGGCAGTAATATGGGAGGCTAGAGGAGGGTGAGAGATGGAATACAATGCCACATGTCATCAATTTTAGAAGGTCTTTGTTCAGAAAACAGGAACCCCTTTCTTGCACAATTTGCAACCAAAGCATGATGAATCACGTTGGCTCCAGCCTGAGGTTTGATTCCCAGGAAAGGAGACAACCATCAGGAACCCAGGGAAAGACATTGACTAGGCTTCCATCTTTCTCAGGACTAACAACCTGGGAGGCATGTCACCTGTCAGTACTCCTGGGAGGTACCTTAGCCATGAGAATGTGTTAAATAAAGGAAGTCTGAGGCAAAATAGCCATAGAAATAACCTGAACAGCCTCGAAGCAAGGACAAGAAGAGGCAAGTGACACACAGGTCCCTTATGTCTGCTGGCATGGAAGGGACAGTGACAGTGTTTTCTCCTAGAAAGCCAAAGACAAAAAAGGGGCAGCTGCCTGAGGCTGGAGGAAGAAGCATGGCTTCTTCTCCTCTCAGCCTGGAGAGACAGCCTGGAGTGTGGCCTTTGACAGATATATCTATATATATCTATATATCTTTCTCTATGGATGCATAGATAGAAATATGAATATATCATAACTCAACAGCCTTGAACCTAGAGTCCATTAGTTGACCAGCAGCTGGGTAAGGTTATCAAGACTGTTTCTCGCTCAATTTTATTTTGCCAGGAGAAAGTCAGAAAGGGACAGTAGTGAAGATGTTAGAGAGATCCTGTTTAAAAGAGCAGGTGTACATAACAATATCCCTCTTTCGTAATAGCTTTATTTGGGTATGATTTATATATTAAAAAATTTCACAGATCTAAAATGTGTAATTCGGTGAGTTTGACATAAGTATAAGTATCTATACTTCTGAAACCGTCATGACCATCACACTAATAGAAGTAGCCATGATCTGAGCCCTGTCTCGTGTAACTGACTTCCTGTCCCGGGGGGTCAGTCCACATCTCCTAGAACTATATCAGTGAGTACGCAGGTGGCGCGTGTGTGTATACTCTTTTTGTCTCTGCGTTCACTCGGTATTTGGCGTACTGACACTCAGCTGCTTTCATGGCTTAGTGGTGTGCTGTTGCGTGCCTGCGCTGCCATTTCTTTGTCCATTCACCTGGACACTTGGCTTGCTTCCAGATTTGAGTTCTGCAACAAACAAACAAACTTGCATGTGCACTGACGTAGAACAAGTCAGAACATCATTTCATGTATAGAGGCCAGTAATGCCCTAAGGTGGACTACCAGCAGGAATGTCTGTGTTCACCATGGCAACGGGTCTCACTCTGTCAGAAACTGTTAGCTGCTCTTTCCCAGGCCGTTACACTGTTTGCCATTCACACCAGCTGTGTTCCAGCATTCCAGCTGTTCGGCATCCCCACCACCCTCGGCAGGACAGGTGTCTTTGGTCATGTCTTAAGGGGTCAACAAGTCTTATTAATAATAAATGCCCTGGGACATTCATTCCCTCCAGGACCCTGAAACAAAACTCATTGTTATATTTGCCTGCGATGTGTCAGATTGTGAAGAGACAAACATGACATTATGACCCGACATAAGAGTGCCTTAACCATGAAATGACAGAAGAGCATTTCTAGATGGTATGTGTCTTGTGTGTGGCTAAGCAGACCTAAGACCTCACAGAAGAGTCACTGCTGACACCTGCAGTAGACTGACTTTGAGGACTCCGTGACACTGCAAACCGACAGATGTGCACTCGGCCAGAGACACTAGAGGCTGCGTTCCCACTAGCAATGTGAGTCTTCCAAATCGCCCTAATTAGTACTCAACTGCATACAAGCAAAATGTGGCACACTGGCCCTTGATTGGCCTGGAAATTGTACTTGAATTAACCTTTAAGTTTATTAAAACAATGGAAAATTGGTTTGTGTTTATTTTAGAAACAAAGTAAGGGGCTCATCTCAGAAACAAAAAGCCTTATTATTTGTGTTTTTACTCTCATGAATGTCGGCCGGGGTGTTAGGAAGTAAGGGGGAGAGAACTCTGATTGCATTTGATTGAACGGAAACAATCTCCAAAGGCTATTATTGGCATACTTTGGAAGGTTTATAAATATGGGCTATAAATTCTTCATGTCAAGCCGAGCTGTCTTCATGTTAAATTCCCTGCACGTTACCCCTGTAGCTGTGTAGGAAAATGTCCTTGGTACTAGGAAAGGGAAGTTGAAGCAATGAGGGGTAAATTATTATGATGACTGTAATTAAATCTCAAATCCCTCAGCAGAGAAAGAGGCAGACAGACTGACTGACAGAAAGACAGAGAGACAAGAGGAAGAGAACAACCTAGCCCTTGGTATGTCCTCCCCATAGGGAACCATCCCAAGTGGGGACAGTTCCTTGCTAGGGGTCAGGAGGACTGACAGGCTTTCTCTCTTAGTCTTCATCTTCCTCCTCCAGGCAGCTGCCAGGATCTACTTGCCTGCCTGTGGTTTTTCTCTCCAGCTAATGAAATGGCTACCCCACTCTGGGTCAATTTTTAAATTTTTTTATCAATGAGACTTTTAATAGCTCACAAATGGGAACTCCAGTTCCCAGGTAGCAAAACCCACTCACTCTCCAGTTTCCCTTTTACCCAAGAAGACATGAGAGGCCCAGGAAACAGCGCTGCGCACAGGGTGGCCATGCAGAGGTCTGCACGCAGTCATGGTTCCTGGTCCCGAAAACTGTGCCTTTCTTCACATTCATGGTCTCAGGTTAATTTTCTTCAGCAGCACAGTGCAGGCAGCCATGGTTGCTGTCCCTAAGCCCCATGACACACAGCTGACCCTCAGGTCATCAATGCCTTGACCAGGTGGGTGTGGAAAATACCTTTACCCCCACCTAGAATATGCTGAAATTTGTCCAAACATTACCCAGGGACAGAAAGTTCCAGAATCTGTGATGAATAAACCAACCTGAGGCAAAGTGCAGCTGGAAGGAAGTCTCCCTGACTGAGCTGCACAATAAGACTGTTTCGCTTTGGTGCTAAAGCCGGGCAAACAGGCAGATGCTAACAGTGACATGCAAGTCCCCTCAGATCTCTTCCGGGCTGAATTTGCTCTCTGCAGCCAGGCTGCTAAGGGAGACTGGACGGTGAGGTCAGCCTCCCAAGGGAGAGGACAACCTAGCCAGGGTGGGCAGCCCTGACAATTCCTGGGAGGCAGAACCTGTACACAAAGCCTGGGGACAGTTGCTGGACAAGGTCTGTAGAAGTCTATCAGATCAGTGGTTCTCAACCTCCCTCACATTGCGACCTCTTAATACAGTTCCTCATGTGGTGGTGACCCCCAGCCATAAAATTATTTTTGTTGCTACCTCAGAACTGTAAGTTTTCTACTTTGAATTAGAGTGTAATTTTTTTTTTGTAAAGATAGAGGTTTGTCAAAGGGGTCGCACCCCACAGGTTGAGAACCACAGATCTAAATCCTGTGCTCCTGGCCCTGAGAGTTGTGTATTTTCTCTCAGACCTATTGCTTATTAAGAAGCAACACTCCTCATGACAGCCACTAATGCAGCTGTTGTTTCTCTCTTTTCTCTGTTCCCCTCCTTCCTTCCTTGCTCCCTCCCCTCTCGCTTTTTATTTTTATTAGCGTGTATTGGTGTCTACTCATTGTGTGGGCACACACATGCAATGGTGTATTGGTGTCTACACATTGTGTGGGCACAGGCATGCAATGGTGTATTGGTGTCCACGCATTGTGTGGTCACAGGCATGCAACGGCATGCACATGGCATTTAGAGGACAACTTGTGGGAGTTGGTTCTCTCTTTCCATTATGCTGTTTCTGGGAATGCAACCCTTGGGCAGCAACTGCACTTACCCATTGAGCCATCTTGCTGACCCCTCCCGGCTCTTTTCATCATGCCTCTCTGCAAGAACAAATCCTGAGAAGCTGACTCAGATCTTATGTGAGCCCCGGTTCTCCATTTCCCCGAACGTCAGCTTCCCATCCCTGCCCAATCTCTGTGAGCCTTTACTCTGATCTAAACCGGGGTTCACTATACAATCTGAGGTGGGCTTGTTCATTTTCTCACCATATAGAACACATAGGCTGTAATAGTCAATAATTCCAAATTCTTTTACCGCCACAGGGCTGCCCTAGACACTGCCTATAACAGCTTTTACAAATGATCATTTACCTCTTAGATAAGCTGTCTTGGTTAATTTATGATCTGAGACGTTATTAATTTATTGCTTAGCTTTGTGTAGTGACTTGTCTTAATAAGGCCAGCAATTAATCACAGTTCCCTGCTCCGTGTCCTGATTTAACTTCCTTTTATGGTTTTACACATATGCATGAATTTGAAACAATAGAACAACCTAAAAGGATATATGAAACCCCAAATTAGTCTTTTATATGTTCAAAGAGGGCAGCAAACCCAATTTAAAAGGGAATCTTTTCATCTAATTGGAAATGGCTGTGGTCAAGCTCTATTTGTTTGAATGCAGAGGGGCTAGCTTGCACCATGTCCAAGGGGAGGCAGGGAAGCCAAGCACTGAGACCAAGCCATGGGGTAGCTGATCCTGAACCCAGCCCCAGCTGGCAGAGAGACACAAAGCAAATAAAGACGCAAAAAGTTAAAGAACAAAATGTCAACAAAGGCACAAAAGTTAAAGAGCAGGATGTCAACCGCATATTCTTTTCTTGTACATTTTCTGCTATTGTTTACAAAGTTGGAGGAAGGAAACCTTGGCAAGCCTGCTCATATTTCAATCTTCAATGACTTTTAAAAAACGTTACATCCTTTAAACTGGCTCTAGATCAGCTGTGATCGATGTGAGAGCATTTCATGAACTAAATAAAATCCTCAGATGATTGACTGCCTTTTAACAGAATCCAAGGCTCTTGCTGTGGAGTCAAATCGCAGGCACACAGGCAGGCACAGCACCCAGGAAAGCTAATGCTTGGGCCTCATTTGCCGCTACAGAGGTCAGAGCTGAACTGTGTCTGCCCACAGTTTGTGTATCAAAGTCCCAACTCTCAGTACCTGCAATCAAAGCTATTCTTGGAGCCAGGATATTTATGAAGATAATTAATGTAACAAACAGCGCTTAGCCCAGGCACTAATCTGATGTGTGGTACCCTCATCACCAAGTAGAGGAAACTAGATACACAGAGGTGCCCAGGGAAGACCCTGTAGCCTCAGAAATCACCCTGATCTTGGACATCAAGCATCCAGATCCACACGGAAATAAGTTTTTGTTGTTTAAACCACCCAGTTTGTGCAATTTTGTTATGGCAGCCCCAGAAAACGAATGTATTCAGCTTTCACTTGGGTCTTATATTTACTATTTAAGCCCAGGAGGACTAAGGTTAGAGGTGGGAAGACACATACGTTTATGTTGAGTGGATGTCATCTGAGCGGAGAATGTGGACACCACAGCACACTGACAGAGCACACTCCTGGCTAGAATGTAGTCAAGATTGGCCACAGTGGCTTAGTCAATGGCCAGGTGGAGTTCAGACCAGTAAGCTGGGCTTCCCTTCTGTAGGCCAAGAGGAGACAAACTATGCATGAGATTAGACACGTCTCTCAATCTCAATTTCCTACCCAGAAGAATGGGGTCAGCATTAAAAAACAAAAACAAAAACAAAAAACCCAAAAAGAACAAACAAACAAACAAACAAACAAAAACCAACGGATTCCTGCTAGGAAAACAAAAAGATGTGACTTGATGCTCTGAACAAAAGGCGTATGTATTTTGACCCAGGGTGTATTATGGTACAGATACGGTAATGCACCCTTGTAATGAACATTCCTCAAAACTTCCACATCTTTATAGGGAAAAGTTTAGTGTGCCTTTGCATCAGACTCAGCATCATGTTTCCTCCAAGCAGTGACTCAGGAATCCAGGATCCTTTTATTTTAGGATTCTGTCATCTCAGCATGGGACTGTCAGGTCACTATAGCAAAAGTGAGAGAGAAGGGAGGGGGGAGAGGAGAAGGGGAGGGAGAAAAATGGAGAAGAAGGGGCAGAGGTGGAGGGAGGGGGAGAGAGAGAGAGAGGGAGAGAGAGCGAGAGCATGAGCACTCCATCTTTTAAATGTCTTAGCTCAGACTTGACAGGCAGACTTACTGTCTAGCACCGAGGGAAGCCAGGAGGTGTGGCAAGCCCATGGGGTGCTCTGACGGCTTAGATGACCTCTGCAGCATTTGGCACATTTTCATTTCACACAGAATCCAGCGATAAGATCTTACATATGATGTCTGCTTTAGCTATTTAGTTTTCTACCTGTGGCGCCTGGGATTTCAAGGTTACATGTCTCAAGCTTATCGGTAAGTAACCGAGAGAACCAGCTGGGAATTTTCATTTGCTTCCAACGCTCATCACTAGATCTGATGGGGGATTTTGCACTGAAAACCTCAAAACTTTTATCTTTAGTTTTATTTGATTTCTGAACCGCTCTGAAAACAAAGGAGAAGATAAGTCATCAAAGTTTTGTAACACGTGAAGAAATCACCTATACTCTTCACGCCCTCCGAGTGCCTGGAAGATACACACCGCTGGGTTTAAGATGTAGGAGCAGGCTCATTTTAATGTTAAAATACTTTACGAAGATGGACCTTTGCTGGGTGTGTGTTTTGCCTAACAGGGAGATCTTAAGGCATCTCACACACTTTCAGCAGACTGTCCCCCAAATGTCAAAGAAACAAATCACGAATTAGAGTGATGGCACACAACTTACCTAGTGGAGTTTTCACCAACGCTCCAGAAAAGGAGACACTGCCCTCAGGATAACCTGTGGCTCATAAACAATGGGCTGAGTGATGCTGAATGGCCAACACAGGTCTGCGAAAATACTAGAGCAGGGGAAGGTCACTGACTCCAAACAAATCAGAACCCGGCCTTCTCCTCCCGGCTGACACTGCTTCTCTGGCCCAATTGCACTGTGATAGATGAACATGTTTAAATCATTACCATCTCTAAAGTATGCTCTTTGTGCAGGCCCAAGACCTACTCAGCCCTTTGGTTTGAACACTCAATAACTTCAGCATCACAGTGACCTGACTTTGTAAGAATCATTGAGAGGCACGTTCAGATGACTCAATGCACAATACTCCTGACCTGTGAGACTCGCCCTTGGTTTGACCTTGTCTTCAAGAACCTTCCCAGAGACAATAGGGAAACCTCAACTATTCAGACTAATTGTGTGGTGGGGGATAGAAACCAGATGAAGGTAATGGAAAGTCTGAGTTCTAAAGGAGGGTAATGAAGACCATTCCATCTTCTCCAGCTTCATTCGAAAGGAGGCCATTGTATTAAAAAGCAAAGGCTCGATGCACACTTGCACACGCCCGTTCTCGTGTTGGTGCCAGTCCGTGTTGGGGTCTTATTTGTACTGATGTGAAGCAAACTGAGACGAGCCAGAACAGTAGGGGTTTTTGTTCACGGGTTAAATGTATTCACCTTTTAGATTCTTGTATTACTTAACTCCTATCCTTTTAATTAATCTTCCTTTAGTAGGATGATGGTGAGCTGTATTTTTAAGCACCCATTCTTGACAACCTTTGCCAGAGGCCTGCGTACTTTGAAGTTTTTTGCTCATCTTAGACTCTAACAGTACTGGCTACTGTTCTCTAGAGACCTATGACGCCTTGTCAGGAAGTGCTGGGTTCCTAGTTGTTGGGGTGTGAATGACTGCTGCTCGGGAGGCCATAGAGACAAGACTCTGAAGGCTTCTAGAGCCTTGTTTAGTGGGTTCTGTGATCAGTCAGACTTCAGTTCCTAACCTGGTCCCACCACAGCAGTGTGAGAGCGTGGCCAAGTCATGGGACATCTCTGTATCTCTCTTTCCTATCTATATGATGGGGACATTGACAGCACAACATCTGTTTCTTTTTTCTGATCCATATATGTTTGTGCGTGAGAATGAGAACATGCCACGGCACATGTGTTGGAGGTCAAAGTTCAACCTCAGGAGTTTGTCCTCACCTGCCAGTTTGAGACAGGGTCTTTGGCAGTGTGCTGTTACTGACCCCAGGCTGGCTGGCCTGCAGCTTTCTGGGAACTCACTTGCTTCCACTACCCACATCACCACAGGATGACTGAGATTGCAGACGCGTACCTCATCCACCTTTACGCAGGCTCAGAAGCTCTGAACTCGGGTGTTCACACTGACACGGTGCAAGCCCCACTGAGCCCTCTCACCAACCTGTTTCTCCAAGTGAGACGTGAGACGAAAACATGAAGTGAACAGCATACAACGCAAGCTTGAGGAACACTAGCTAGTAACAGCATCATTACTACTATTGATAAGCACATAGCTGCCTGTCTTCTGGAGGGAACTGACCTGGCCCCTGTTAAGAGAGACCCGTTTTTATTTTATTATTTTTTAATATTTATTTATTTATTATGTATACAATATTGTCTGTGTGTATGCCTGCTGGCCAGATCTCATTACAGATGGTTGTGAGCCACCATGTGGTTGCTGGGAATTGAACTCAGGACCTTTGGAAGAGCAGGCAATGCTCTTAACCTCTGAGCCATCTCTCCAGCCCCCGAGACCCGTTTTTAGATTATAGCATTTAAAGCCTTGAGATGTTTTGCCTGGTTCTACATTCTGCAACAGCTAAGCCTTCTGTGCCTCCCCACTCTGTCTTGGGTCTGAACAATGTCTTACAGTCTTCAGGAAGCTCAGTTCAGCAGAAACACTCGGAAACGTGCAGACGGCTGGGAAACACAGAGTGCGCTCATATCACGGCTCTAGGCAGACTCTCAGGGGAGCCTAGGCACATTGTTTGTCTGGCATTATTTTATCCTTGAGGAAATTAAAGTCTAAATGGCTGAAGTGACAGGAAACAATAGAGTTAAGGAGGAAACAGGTCCAGTGAAGACTGAGTCTGTGTTTAAAGTCGTAATTCTTCACTATTAAATAACAGCTAATGTCCTTCCCATGGCTCAAACATATGAGCACCTACCCACCACCAAGTATGGAGCAGAGTCCAACTTGGGAAAGCAGTTGGGTTTTCTGCAGTGCTCAGCACTGTTTACTACATTGAGCTCCTCCCTGCTTCTCTGAGCATCTTCTTCCGCCATGTCCCCCAACCACCCCGTGGCCTCACATCAGCATTGCTAGTCTCTGTGGTATGTGCTCCTAGCTCTTGATGCTCCTTTACCAAGTTTCTCTTCCCTTCTAACTCAAAGGGACTCAGGCTGCTTTTGCTCAGCACTGTACCCCAACTCTTTGCACAATACCCTGAAACATCACAGGCCTCCAATAAATGGTTTACCTGAAGGCATGGATGGACGGATGGATGGATGAGGCACCTATAAGCTTCATTTCCATGACATTGTAGGATTGCGGTTTGTGGTGGTTAATCAGGATTGTTAGCTCCATGGGATCTAGAGTCACCAATGAGACCAGCCTCTGGTGATGCCAGATGATCTAGGCTAGGTTAGCCTATGGGATTCCAGATGATCTAGATTAGCTTAGCCTCTGGGTTTGTCTATGTAAGATCATCTAGATGACGTTAGTTGAAGTGGGAAGATCAACCCCAAAAGTAAGTGGCTTCATTCTCTGCACTGGGGTCCTGGACTTCATTTTTGAAAAGGAGAAAGGTTCCTGAGCACAAACATTCATTGTTCTCTACTTCCTGACTATGGACACAGCATGGCCAATCGCCTCAAGCACCAGTTGCCATGACTCCCCTGGGATGAGGGACTGGGAGCCAAAAGATGAACCCCTCTCCACCCTTAAACTGCTTTTGCTGGATAGTTTACTGCAGCGACTAGACAAATGTCTCATAAAAGGTCATTTATATAGGTAATATTTTCTATATCTTCAGTCCCTGATTGACCTGACACTCACTGTGAAGCTCAGCTAGCATTCTGTACTAAGCTACCCCAGATCACATTTAAATGTGATGCTGTACCCTGTCGATGGAATGTGGGGATCTTTCTGAACACCTAAGCTGAGATTGATTTTGCTATCATTGAGATTATTCACAAGACTCCTGTTCTTTTGTAGGCTGTTCCTTTGGAGCAGCAGTCCAGTGTGTCTATCAGCCTTGTGGACAAGATAACCAGTCCAATGTGACCATCAGCTTTGTGAATAAGATGACCAGTCCAGTGTGTCTATCAGCCTCATGGGCAAGATAACTCTCTTCACCTGGGGTGGTGGGTTTGTGCTAAGGACAACCAATGTTGGAAAGTATAACTTCTGGGGTACAAGGGTTTTTTTGTTTTTGTTTTTACTTCTATTTGTTATCTGTAAGTAACCTGTACAAATGGCATGACCTCTGCTGAATTGAAGCCAATGCAGAGCAGAGACAGGTAGCAGACAAGGCCTTGCCAACCTGCGTTTTTTCAGCTTGTAGCATGGGCACCTATTCCTAAGGCCACATTGGCATCACACCTCACTGTTGGCCCCAGCACTGCCAACAAGCTATACCCTTATCCCCTTGATATCGCAGTGTCCCACTTGTCCCATCTGGGAGCTTTTACCTTCATGACATGTGCTCCTCTCAGCACCAATGGAGGTGCCATGTGGTGGCTCAGCTGTGCTGTTCACTTTGCTTGACAAGACCTCAAAACCCTCCATTAAGCTGTTTGAACAAGTGTTCTTGTACAGAGTTACATCCCAGCACATTGTTTTTTGTCTGAGATGTGGTCTCACTGTGTTCTTTTCCATATTTTTATTGCTGCTGCTGCTGCTGTTTTTAAGACAGGGTTTCACCATGTAACTCTGGCTGGCCTGGAACTCAGTGTATATACCAGGCTGGCCTTAAATCCAAAGGTCTCCACTTGCCTCTGCCTCCCAAACACTAGGAAGAGGTGTGTGCCACCTGCTTCGTTCCCCCCATTTTTAAAGGAGCTCACAATCTCTCCTGAGTTTGTTGTGGAACAAGTTTTAGCAGCTGCTCAAAGATACGTCTGTGCCTCACGCCTCACTCCTCACACCTGGCAGGTGCTTGGGAAATATTTGCTGAATGAATAAACTATTTCCTGAGAGGACTGATTATTTACTAAAAACCCATTTCCTCTTTTTATAACCTCTTACATTCCTACTCCTCATTCTATCCTCAAAACGACCGTCTTAGGTTGGCCGCCATTGGGGACGAGGCATGATGGGATAACAGTGCCGCCATTTACCAAGAGAGGGGGATGAGATATGCTTGGACAAGGACACCTGGAGAAGGTTTGGAGAACAGGCTGAGCACTGAGGCTCCTGACTGCTTTTCCAGTTCTCTTCCAGGACAGCCCACCCCTTAGGACCACAGCTTCTGTGGACTGGGGGTGTCCTATGAACCAACTATGGGGCTAAAAGGCATGCGTGCATTATCACATTTAATCCCACTATTGTCTCCTCATTTTACAGAGAAGAAAAATACGGACCGCTGAAAGCAGCATGGTAAGGAAGGAAGTAAAGGCATGATCAATGATATGGCCTTGATCAGATCCCAGAGTATCTGGTTCAAATCTATACATTTGATCACTATAGAATTACTGCCTCAAGATACAAATGATACACTTATTATATATCAAAAATTTTTTTAAAAAAAAGAAAACCAGAGAAAAAAAGGGAATATAAGTTTCCTTTACTAGTGAACTCACGGGTATTTAAAGACCCAAGTGGCCATATTCTTTTGAAGACCCAGACAGCCATATTCTTTGGGACTGGGAACAGTGGATAATGCTCTAAAGAAACTTCACTGTCAGGGATAGAAAGATGGCTCAGTGGTTAAGAACATTGGTTGCCCTCGAAGAGGACTTGGGTTGGGTTCTCAACACCCACACAGTGGCTCATAACCACCTGTAACTCCAGTTTGAGGGGATCTGATGCCCTCTTCTGGCAACCCTAGAAGAAACAAGTGGTCATGAGTGCCATCCACCCTAGGAAGTCAGCAGGACCTATGACAGAGACTCAGGAGAATCTAGTCAAACGGAGAAGAACATGACAGATATCTACTTTCATTTGAATCCAGAACTCATTTTAGTAGCAAAACAACTGACTTGAGCATGGTTTGTGATTCCTTGGGCAATGCAAAGGAAAACAAACTTGGACACAAACACATTTGTGCAAGAAGAAAGAAGATCCCAAGAAACAGCAAAAGGAACCGGGCAGAATGAAGGTCAGAGGACCCAGGAAGGTCAATGGCTCTGGCAAAAAGTGAGCAGGAACCTAGAGGTTCCGAACCTCCTGATCTACTGTTCCTGCTATCCTTAGTGGCACTACCTCCCCACAGCAAGACCCACTCTAAACAAACAAACAAAAAAAGGACACAGAATCCTCCTGGAGTACTTAATACTCCTCCTGGAGTAGTTAAATGGTCACGACCACTGTCCCTTATAATCTTAGGCTTGCGTAAGGCTTATTATTTAATTAGGAGGAAATGGGATTTAAATCTGTTCTTATTTTTACTCTCAGCCAGCAGCTCACTGCACAACTCAGGCTGGTCTTGAATTTACAACCCTGGCTGACTTTACTATTTTTCAACTGCTGGGGAAGCAGCTTGGTGCAAGGGGCTTACCGAAGAGGATTGAGGCTCTGGGTTCGATCCCCAGTGCTGTAAGGCACTAAGATAAAATCCCAAAGGAAAAAGAGGATTTCCAGGGTGTGCCAGTAAAGGTCGTGACTGGGTGGGCCTGAGAAATCCCTTAAGACTAAAGGCTGGCCTCTTCTGTCTCCCTTCCTCCTTCTGTCTTTCTGTCACCCATTTCTGCCTCCTCTGCCTCACCCTTACCCGTCATGGCTACCATAGGCAGCATAGAGAGTGGAGCATAGCCTCAGCCTCAAGTGTATCGTTCCAAGGAATAACTTCCAAAGAAACCGGAGAGTCCTTCATCTCTGAGCATAGGAAAGAATAACCTCAAGGGGGGCTCCTGATTGGTTCAGTTGTTCACATGCCCAATGCTGGGCCAATCACATGCTTCAGTGGGCTGGTCTCACATGGTCCAAGTGTAGGGCACACCTTCAGTCCTGGAGTTTGGTGAGCAGGGTAACACCCATTCTGAACTACAGGCCCAGCTCCTCACAGGTCACCAGAAGCAACTGCTGGTGTGATGAGGGACAGTCTGTGGCTCTGGTGGAATAAAAAGCCTCATGTCAGAGTCGGCTCTCATCCAGCCTTATTTGTTTAAGACAAACAGACCTCTTACCCTAGTTACACACACACACACACACACACACACATACACACACACATGTCTACATTCAACCTAGGAAGTCTCATGTTATGTTTTGTGAATTGCAGACTCACTTGCCAAGTGTGTGTTCTTGAATGAGTGGCTATTCCTTTCTCTTCTTCTTGGTGGCCTCATCTTCAGTGGAAGCAAAGGTGTGCTGTGTGCCATAAGTGTAGCAGTGATATATACATATATATGTATGTGTATATACATATACATACGTGTGTGTGTGTGTGTGTGTGTGTGTGTATCAGCTGATAGAGTCCGTGGCACAAGGCACATGCTCTACAATTATTTATTGTTGTTGTTGTTGCCGTTATGTGACCTTGAAAAGTTGTATTCCTACTTCAGAGTGTGAGGCTGAGGTATGGATGACACAGAGAGAGCACCAAACATACTGCAAGCCAACAAGCCTGGCTATGCTAAGGTGGGAACTGTACCACTCTGTAGCTCCTGCTTGATTCCTGAGCACACTCTGTGGAAAGAAAAGAAAGGCCTGGTGGGACCCCAGGCCCTGTCAGCGACTCCTCACTGCCCGTGTTAAGTCACTGGCTCTCTTCAGTGTTCACCACAAGCCATACCCAGGAATAGTTTCTGCATTTTATTTAAGGACATGAGCAAAAGGTATGCTTTCAACTGTGAAAGAGAATGTGATTTCTCACCACTTGAACAGACACTTTTTGAAATTTTAACCTTAACACTAGCCCATAAATATCACCTAAATCACAGGCCGTGAGAGCTGCTGACAACTAGACCTTATGATAACAGTTTAGGTGGTACTGTGAGACGCCTTCAAGCTGGAGGGATTCCTCGAGGGAGAAGCCACAGCTGTCTCCTGCATCCAGCCGCATCTTAAATACTTTCTGAGATAGAGTTTTATCACCATCCCCTCTGATGCAGACCAGCCTTTTATATCTGTGTCTCCCCACAAGCCCGAGACTGACTTTAGGGTCCTAGGTTCTGAGTGTCGCCTAAGTAACGAGATAAAACGAGAGCCTTAGCCGCTTTAGGGAGTTTGCTCTGAGATGATCTCACTATGCAGCCCTGGCTGCCCTGGATCTCACTAAGTCAGCCTCAAGCTCCTGATGTTTCTCCTGCCTCCATGTCTCTGAAAGCATTCACCACCACACCCAGCTCACTTTAGAAAGATTTTCCAGAACTTAAGCTGTTTGGAGCTTTGTGCTGCTTTTCCCTAACAACCCAATTTATTAATACTAGTGCAAGGCAATAGAGGAGGCTCTTGGCTGGGTGGCTGGGTGGGAGAGGGGTGGACAAAGGTTTTTTGCTCACTGGTTTAATTGAGGGTATACCTGGCTTGAAGTCAAGTGCGCACATGTAATTCTGAGGTGTGTATACATCTGTGAAACCATTACCACAGTCAGTAAAATGGCCATGTGACTTGGTCCCAGAAGTTCTTGATGGATTTCTTAAGGCCCTTCTGTCTTCCCTAATATGTGGCTCTTCTCAACACCAACACAGGTCGTGGTTATAATTAGGAGCAAAGACTTGGGGGCTGCAGACCCCTGGGCCCTTGACTTTCTTTGCCTGCCTCAGACCCTTTGCCTGCTGGAGTGAACTGAGCAAAACAACTTGTTTTCCTGCATTTGCAGCTGCTCTAAGCATGAGACCCTCATGAGTTCCTGATGGCAGGAGAGTGGCTTCTGGTGAGTTTTACAGCTGGAAATCCCAGGAGCTGGGGCATGGTTATCAGTTAAGGATCCCTATATAAGCTTCCCTGGAGCACAATAAAGTTGACATTCTTGTTTCAAGGATGACCCGTGTCCCCGTGTCTCTGTCTGTGTGCATGTTTTAAAGCTCCAGCCTAGTTCCCGGCTCACATACCGTCTACAGTGCAGGCACTACAAAGACTATTACATGCGGAGGAGCTGGGATTGTGGGGACAGCTCTTTTGGAGCTCAGGAGGCGTGGCCACCCCCTTATGCAGAATGCCTGCTTTCCTTGCTGTGGGCCCTGCTAACCATGAGGGGACTTGGGGTGAGAGATGAACGTTCTTTGAAAATTTCTGCGCACTTCATAAACTAGAGGGGGTCTTTATATTATAAACAGATGGGGAAGCAACGTATGTAGGTTTCCCAGCACCTTTGTGCAGTCCCTCAGAAAACATCCAGGAAACTGGGCCATTATAAAGGCACACCATCCTTGCTTTCTGACTTCAATGAGACCTAGCAGTCCTGATAAAGCTCAAAACAGGCAATTAGAAATTGAAGAGGAAGGGGTCGGCGGAGCTAAGGAGCCGTCCATCCTCTTCTGAGTGCCTGCAGTTTCCACGCTGGCTCCCTCGTGCAGGACTGAAAGCTTATGAAAGGTTTTGGCTCAGCGGGAGGAAGGAGTGCTCACCAGATTGTCTTGCAACACGCAACGCAGGAAATGATCCATCAGGTGGGAGAGGATGATGTGGCAATTCCATCCAGATGAGCCATGGTCAGAAAATGAATCGTCTAGCCTGCGAAATGAAACAAAGCGAAAGGCAAGCAAGTGAGGCTGGACGAGACTGGTGCAAAGGACTGATTGCAAGAGCTAGGGAAAAAATTACAAGTCGACTCCATGCATACCTGAACCTCAGATTTGATTTTGGTTTTTTTGGCTTGTGTGTGTGCGCGCGCATGTGCACATGCACACATGCATGTATGTTCTGCTGTTGTTGTTGTTTTGTCTGTTTTTCTTCTGTTAGTCTACCACAAAGTCCTGGTTCATAGCTCCTAAATTCCTCAGAAGCCCTAGAGTGGACCTAACGGGAGGGAAGAATGTAGCATCTGTAGATCTCTGCATCAGGGCAGGGGCATAATATGCAATCGCTGACAGGGATTCAATGTGACAGGAACTAAATAAACACAAGCTCTATCAGTCTGACATGAAAGGGCCCTGCTAGACTTGGAGCCTCTTCCCCTGGACCGCAGAGATGCCAACAGGGACTCTTATCATGAAGCTGAGGCTGCAGAAGGCCAAGCAGAGCAGCAGGCTTCCAGCCCACACCAGATGGGATCTGGAGACAAATTAGGGCAACTGATACCCACTTGCCCTTCCTTCCAGTTTTCTTTTTTCCGCATAAGCTCAGATGTATTTGTGGGGGAAAGACAGTGGGGAATTTAAGAAACCCCATATTCCTAAAGTCAAAGGGAGATTTGTTGTCTGTATATCAAAAGGCCTTTTTTCTTAACATGGAAACAGAAAGCCAGACTTAGCACAACCTAGGAATTTCTTGCCCAGGCCTAAAGATCAAAAGCCTCCGATTTGGTCCAAGCTTGCTTATCATTGTGTCAGGCGCTCTGTCAGACCCAGGGGAGCCAGGCATGGACACCCAACAGGCCATCAGAGGCCTGATCTCTGAGGGAATGGATACTCACATTCAGCCTTCTCCCCGAAGAGGAGAGGAGGATGCATAGGGAAACTTCCTGTTCAGGCTACCATTCCTTTTGGTAATTCCAATATCCATGGCCATTTATGATTAGCAAGGGATAGATGGGAGAGAAAGAAAACCATTATTAACATTCTTGAATATTCTTCAAATCCTTCACCTATAAAGCCAATGAGAGTTGGCTTTTTTAGATTTATATCTTCCCCCTTCTTGGTCATAAAACAGTGAGTACATTGTGAGGGATTCACCTAACTCTTCCAGGTGGGGTAGATTAGCTGCTAGTGTTTTATTATCACAAACAGCCTGGAGCTACATCTTCCCTCAGCTCGATTCTTTAGAGCAGTTGAGCCAAAGATACACATACCCGTGGCTTCTTAGAACAGCTGCTGACAGCCTGAAACCTCTCAGTCACCCAGTGCCACCACCCCAAAGGCTTTGGCCATCTAATTCCCAACCGTCAACCTGATCTGGTCAACCTTGTGAACGTGCTTTCTGCTCTTCTCACTCACGCCCTCTAGTCACGTGAGAGCAGGTCATTTTTGCAGTTGTATTATTACCTTTATTCATTTATGTAATTGGTCCATTATTTACGGTGGGACTCATCCTTTCCACCCTAAGAGTCCTTTATGTAAAAGATATTTTGTTGTCTTTACATACAAGTTATACAGCTATTCAAAGTTTGCCATTTCCTCTTTCCTTGATAGTTTCAATGTGCTGTTCGTGTGTATGCACTCATGCATGTGTGTGTGTGGGGGGGGTGCACTGCAAATGTGTGCGTGCACATGTGGAGGCCAGAAATCAACCTTGCATGTCAGTTCCTCAGGTGTTGTCCACCTTGTGTCTTGAGACAGGGTCTCTCACTGAACACAGAGCTCACTGATTAGGCGCCACATGTCTTCGCCTCCCCAGCACCGGGGTTACAAGTTCATACTCACATACCTCACCTTTGTACAGGGCTCTGGGGATCACTCAGGCCCTCGCCCTTACACAACAAGCACGCTGCTGACAGCTATCTCCCTGTGACTCACTGTACACTATTTCTAATTTTTCCAGATTAAAAGAAATGTGCAGTCACGTTTACCAAGTTCCCTTTCTCTGTGTGTCCCACAAGCGGAGGTTGTGGCTCTTAAATGGGACTGTGAGCATGGCTTCAGCAAGTCTCCATGATAGTTTGCTTTTGCTGTTTATTTGGGGTGGGGCAAAATTCCATGGCTGGTGATTGAAACTCAGGTCTCACACAAGCTGAGCAAATGCCCAGTCACTGAGCTATATTCCCAGCCCTTTTAAATTAAAAGAAAATTCCCAGGCTGACCTTAATCTCACCCTGTAGCTCAGGCAGCCCTCAAGTTCACAGTCGTCCTGACTAGTCTTCTGAGTGCCTTGGTTATAAGACTGAGCCACCACGCCCAGCTCCAAAGATGTCCTTGATACAGTTTTGAACCAAAGGAAGAGACACAGTGAAGAGGATAGTAAGGCTGAGGTGACAGCAGGGTGACACCCTACACAGCTTCCCTACTAAAGCTGACTTGCTTTTGCAAGACAGAGTGAAGCTCAGACACACAGTGAAGAGCCCAACACCTGTTGTCGCCTCATTTGAATGTGCAGGTTCCTTTGGATCTGGTCCTTGGGAGCAGGTGGAGTTATAAGAAGACAAATTCGCCATCCTTCAAGTTCCTTCCTTACCTTTGAGCACCTGACATACATGTTTTGTATTGTTCTTTGAGACAGTGTTGTTATGGAGCCCAGACTGTCCCCAGTCTGTCTCACAATCCTCCTGTCTCAGTTTTCTGAGTGCTAGGATTCCAAGAGTTTGCCAGTACACCAGGCATTAATCCTATTTTCCGACTAGTTGGAGTGATCTGTTTATAAATTGAGGCAAAAATATCGTTGCCGAGGAACTACTTCCCAGATTATGCTCAAGATGCCAAGGGATCCACCCCCACCCCGCACAGTCAATACCTTTTTCATAGCTCCAAAATTACAAGGAAAGAGCATCCATCTCTAAAGTTCATGGTGGGTGCATGTCCTTTGGGAAATTCATGACTGCTAAATTTGGACATTTTGTCCAATAGAATATGCCCAATATTAGAAATCTTCTCCATTTGACTAATTCTCAGAGCTTGGAATGTATCTCAAGTACTTCAATTTCTTCTCTCGGATTTATGGAACATGGGTTCTTTCCCCCGCCTCTTTCTGCACGTTACTATCCTTATTCTTTAAGTGCAGTCATATTACATAAGAGTATTTTGACAAATTATGGCCCACTTATAGGATCATGTTCCCACAGATAAGTTTCCCTGGTGATGTTGTAGTTGTAATTTGTGTAGATAAAGTCCCAATAATGTTTGGGGAATGATGGAATTTCCTAATGACATATTTCTCAGATTACATCCCCTATCACTAAGCAGTGTAGAAGTATATATTTTGTTGATGGACATACTATACATAGTTTTTGATGTATACTTACCTAGGCATAACAGAGATTGGCTAGACTTGACCAATTAGGAATCCATTCACCTATGATGTTGTGATTGGTTGGTCAATGGCCTAAGCTCAACCAGTACTCACTCTTTTCACTAGGGAGACATTAGGGACAAGTGAACCGGAACTTTTGGTTGTTCTCTTATATGACTGTGGATAGAGCACACCTGAATGGAATTAGCCTAGGAAGGAACCCAAGAAATAGACATGCTCGAGTCCTGATGACAGGGCAGAATCCTCAGGCTGCCCCTTCACTGAAATTGCCTTCCTCCTGAGCTATTTATGCATCCAATAAGAGTCTTTTTCTGCCTGAGTCCATGGGAGATGAGCTCTCGCCACCTGGGACCTCCTGAGACCAGCAACTCCCCACGAGCTCTGGACACCTTGGCAATGCGCCAGCTATGGAAGAGCTCCTAGTCTCAGTCTGGGTTGAGCGCTCTGTCCACTAACAACTTTCAGATCTGTGAGTTAGTCACTTCATCTGTGTGGGTTCACTTGTCTTGCTGATAGAGGAGACTATTGGGAGAGAGAAATGCTAAATGTCTCTTCCAAGGCTGTGTCTCAGCTCTATGATAGCATCATGTCAACACTTCAAGCTAATCTCGGGGTCTGTCTCCAACTGCCACCTCCACCAGCCCGTGATAAATGACACTGATTTATTTTAAAAGTGGAAAAGCAAATCCAAAGGACTACAGTATGCTTTGAGGAATCAAAGGATATACATTGCAAAGATGTGGAGTCTTCCGGAAGTGCGTTAACGAGGTGAGTGATGCGTTAATTCATCAACCACTGTAGCCATTGTATAGATTAGTAACAAATATTTTTCTGCACAAAGGTCTGATCCTCCAGTCTTGCTGTGCTAAAGTAAACAAAGACCTTCGTTATATCAACAGAAGTGATGCTGCCCGGACGAGAGGCCAGAGAGGCTGGCCCCACCCCTGCTCTCCTTCATCTCATCTCCTTTATTTACCTTGAAGAGTTAACAATTCTTGGAACATCGGACAAGGCTGTGGAATGATCTTTCCAAAGAACCAATCAACTGCACGGTTCTCCAACCCTTCCTGGACCCTGGTGCCTTCAGGACAAAGTTCAAAGCCATTGGCACGGCAGGCAAGCCCTTTGTGGTGTGAGTCTTGCTTTTAGTTCCATCTTTCAGCACCATAGCCTCTCCCTCCCGTTCATGTACAACCCATACACTGGGCACTAGGTGAATGTTGTACATTAGTTATATTACCAGCTTCCTAAAGACATATTCTTGGCTCTCGATATGCAGTCCTGAGTTCATCCTCACCCTTCCTTCGTTCTGTGTTCTTTCATCTTCATGAGCCCTTGCTGGCTTCATTTCACCGGCTCCTGGGTTGCATACTTCCAGCCAGTGGGGTGAGGTCAGCAGGAGGCACAGGCAAAATCATAGCAGAGGTGGGGTGGGTAAGAAGAAAGGAGACCCCAGGCTACTTTTCTCTATGCTACCTTGAGTGACTTGTACAACAATAAGCATCTCTGTGGGAGTATTAACTCTCAACAGGCAGGCCCACAGTGGCTTCTGGGCATTTGGTTCCCCCTCTGGCAGATGGGTGGAGGCTTTCTGCTGACGCTAATCCCTGTGTGGCCTCATCACTCTGCATTTTGCTTCCAGCCTATCTCTCTAGTACATGGCCATACCAATCCCTTACTTTAAAATCTTCACACCGAAGAGACATCTGCGTTCCTGCAGAGACTTGACTGATTTGGACAACACTCATACACGGTGGTCATTGGAAGCCAGTGGGGCCTTGAGACGAGCAAGCTCTTTGCCTTAGATTGCGAGGCTGTTCTGCTGTTACCTCCTCTCTGGGGCTGCCCGAGTTTCTCCACCCACCTCATCCCAAAGGGTACAGTGGTCGTCTCTCTTCTACACACCGCTCCTAACAGTTTATTCGTTTCTTTCTTTTCTCCTTTCTAGCTCTGTGTAGACCAGGCCAGCCTCAGACTCACACAGCTCTTCCTGCCTCTGCCTTCTGAGTGGTCAGAGCAAAGGTGTGTGCTACCACACCCAGCTGTCGCTTAGCTTCCGATTTTATGTCACTTGCAGCTAAATGCATTTCCAGTGGGCAGAGCATGCTGTTCGGGGAGAATCTATCGCTGTCCCTTTTATCACCTGTACCAAGGATGGCACAGTCATGATAAGGTCATCTGTAGTGAACTGCTGGGTAAGACGGTGAACTTCATGTGTTCACTGAGTCAGGTTGTAGCACCCAACTACGGAGCAAAACACGATGGCTGAGGAAATTATTTTGGAGGACACACTTTTAAATCCATAGACTTTAAGTAAATTATTCTCCCTGATATGGGCTGGTCTCATTTAATCACTTAAGAGACCCAAGGAGGAAAAGAAGCTTGAGGTTTCTATGGAAAGAGAACTCTGTTTGTATATGAACTTTGGACTTAGCAACCCTGGGCCTCTTCCTCGCATTTCTGAACGGTGAGCCTGTCCCAAGGACTTTAGACTGAGCAGCACCACCATCATGCGAGCCAGTTCCTGGGCTGCCATACGCACAGCCTGCTGGTTTTGTTTCTCAGAGAAAGAACAGTCTCTTAAGAGGAAGCAAAGACCCATTACAATGTGCCTTCGTGGGAACAATTATCACTTCAAATTTCATTAAGCACGCTTATAATTATTCTTTGATAGAGAACCGGATCCATTTTCTTCTTTCTCTTTTGAGCAAGGAGTAACCTACATTCCTTCCAAGGTCAAGTTTACTCCTCCTCAGCGCTCTTCTTCCCCCTCCCACAGACCCCATGGGCTGCATCTTCATAGCCTGTTTTCTTCTTTATAAAGACAGGGCTCTCTCAGCCATCAGAAGCTCAGTTAGCAGATCCCATTCCCTTTCCCAGGGGTTTCTTAGGTGTCATCAGTAAAACGGGAGCCCTGCATTCTGCAGCCAAGAATAAAAGACATGGTGTGGGGGGTTGGGAGGGGGACAGTACCAGGAAGAAGTTAATTATTAAACGCAGATCTGGGAGCTCAGCATTTAGCTTCTGAGCATCCTGCTGGGTTGGACTCCTGGCGATTGACAGTGCTTCTGAGTTGTGGAACAAAAGTTATACGGAAGCACAAATGTCTGTTTGCTTCTCGTGGGCTCCTCACTGGTGACTGCACATCCTACAAGGGGCTGGCTTGGGCAGAGGAGACCATGTGTGGAGACAGGGCTCCTGCCCAATTTCACATCCTCCAGTCACTAAACCCCTTCAGTAGGTCCTTACCTCTGAGGCCACCTCTGCATGTCCTCTCTTGAGAAAGAGCCAGACAACAGAAACTGCCTTTTTTTCTCACATCTCCCCAGCTTATGCAGATGGGGGAGTCTGCTCAGAGGGACTCTGTCTGTTTAAACTTTCATCCAGCAGACACGGCAAACGCTGGGGCTAAGTCTGTCCCAATCACCCTCTTGAGCTTCATTTCCTTCTGCAGTTCAAATTCCAGGGCTAAGCTGGCTGGTGTAGCGCAGTGGTTGAACACATTTCTGGTACATGCAGGGTCCTGGGTTCCATCTTCAGCCTTGGAAAAGACAGAAATTGCATGAGAAAGATGATGGGAGACAGCTGGAAAAGAGAATGAGAGTGTGTTTAATCCCAAGCTTTAGAAGGCAAAAGCAAGGGGAATACCTGAGTTTGAGGCCAGTCTGGTCTATAGAGTGGGTTCCAGGCCAGCCAGGGCTATATAGTGAGAGCTTGCCTCAAAACAAATAAATAAGTAAATAAATAATAAAATAAAAGGAGGGGGAATATATGGGAGTCTACTTAGACTTTGTATTGTATAGTCTCTGTATCTTTGTAGGTTTACTGGCTGCTCTAGAGTCTAACAGAAGGAAGATTCTAACTCCGGTCTATTGGTAGGGTCATAGGCATGAGTGAGGGGAAGTAATAATTGTAGTATAAGGATTTTCCAGACCTGTTTGGAAACAGAACCAAAAGAAACCTCCAGGAAGACAAAGATACACAACTAGGGTTGAATGGTCTGTATATAGGAAGTGGATGTAATGTTGATGCCACCTGTGCTGTATCATCACGGAATCTGTTGAAAATAAAATGATAACTGGGTATGGTGACTCATTTCTATAATGCCATCACTCAGGAGGCTGAAACAGGAGGATTGAGAGTTCAAGGTAGCTTGTGCTACATAGCAAAAACCTGCCACTAAATACATACATATATACATACATACATACATGCATACATGGCCAGATTCGTGCTATAGCCTGTAGAAGATTCTTGGTTCTCAAGTTCTTTTGCCCAGAATGGTGTGCCCTCCTGTTGCCTACCTCCTGGCTTTAGGCCTGCTCCTGACTCACTTCCTAGCTCTTTGCATAAGCCCGTGTGGTGGCAGAGGGACGAGTAGGCAGGAGATCCACAGAGCTGTGTTATGCAACCATGTAATATAGCCCAGGCTTTGGGAAGTTTTACAAATATGAATCTGTGTTTAGATTCCTAACCTTGCAGACATTTCAGGACTAGAAGGACCTGGCTGTGTCCCCCCAGATGGTTACAAATGGTTTCACTCTTGTGTTTGGTAAGGTTGCAGCTGCCACTGGACTACAGCTGTTTACAGAGTCTGGGAAGCAGAATGTGTGGGGAATGTCAATGTCATGGGGCCTGCTTCTTTCTCACTCAGGAAAAGAGTTTGGCCTGGTGTGAGAACAGGTCTGTCTGTTCAAAAAGAGTTCATTGTGGTCCTATAGAAAGTTGAAGGCACCAATCCTGCTTAGAGTGAGTCTACGTACAATGGATGTGCAGGAGGGTCTCTTGGTTGCTGTAACAAATGGCCACAAAGGATAGGGCTTAGAGCAATAGGCATATATTCCCTCACTGTCCAAGCCAGAAGCCTAAATCAAGACGACAGCAAGCCCATGCTCAAGGTGAAGACTCTAGGGGAGCATACAATCCTTAGTTCTTCAAGCTCCTGGGCATTGAGACCTTCCTACATCCCTAACTGTGTCACCCCATTCTGCTCTATGGTCACCCCTCCTCCTCTGTCTCACTATCTCCTCTCTACCTACCACAAGACCAAGTATGGTTGTTGGATTTAGGGTCCAGAACGTGAACAGGATGCATTCTTCATTTCCAACTTGTTAACTCTGTCTACAAAGACCTTTACCTTAGATAAAGCTGCATTCACAGGTTCCAGGGATTAATTCATGAGCATATGGTTTTGGAAGTTCCACTCTCCGAACTTAGGCTCTTCTCACTCAGCATTGGCTGGATTATGTTTTAGTCCTTTTGTCCTGCTCAAGGCTGTGTATCTTTTAGGCTATGCCTATTTTAAAGGCCACTGATGCATTTTCTAGTTTTATATGTGGCCCAGGTCACCCTACCTCCATTCTTCCCCACATAGGATGTGGTCACAGCACTTTGTAGAATTCTGACTCTGACACACGTACACATACACTTTTGTATTTCACACACATAGACATGCCACAGTGGTGGCCAATTGGCTGGTAAATACAATGCAGAGAAGGGATGTGGTCCAGCCATCCAGGAACAGGTATTTTATCCTCTGCTACTGGGTCCCTGTGATGAGCAGCTGTTGACAGTGTTCCATGAAGATGGAGTCTTCCAGAAGTGAGATGGCAACTTGATTGCCAGGGCTGCACATTTTCCTTTTGGCCTAGGTTCCAACTAGCAAGAAGAACTTTCATTAAGAATGTACCTGTTTCCACATGAGGGGATGTTTGTAAAGGTTAGCTCTCCTAGATTTGGCAGGTGTTGGCACCAGCAAGGCCCCATCCTCCTATAGGAGAAGCCAGGCTGGTGCCCAGTGTATCTGAGACATCTCGCTTCTAGCTCTACAGCATCCCTGGAGCCCCTCCCTCTGCACTCCCCCAGGGGCTAGTGGCTCATCATCACCTATGGAGAGGTGCCCATCAGAGAGGAGTCATCCCAGACATGAGGCCATCAGCAGAGCAAGGCAAGTCGTACATGTTTCTCCTGCTATTCTGATGCCAACTGGGAAAGCCTCTACGTGGCAGCCTTTCACAGACCTGTTGACTGACTGGCTCGCTCAGCCTCGCTGAATTCTCTTATGATCTCCGACAGACTGTTTTTCATCCCAGTATTTTCACAACCTGATGACAGATGGCATTTCTATTTGATTTCTGTCTGTATGCCACCTCGTGGTGTGATCAAAAGGAGCAGATTGGATCCCCTATTTTAAATGTGACCAATCTACTCAGGTTCATTATTTACCGGAAGGGAGGTGGGCATGACTTCACTTTCTGGAAATCAGGCTCTAAGTCTGTCACAGTAGGCTAACTCTGTAGGTCTGGGCCACCAGCTAGGAAGTCCTGCCGGGCGAGGAACACTGCCTTCTTTGTTATATCCTTGAGCAGAAGTCTTACTTCATCTGTAGGACAGCCTGAGGGGAGGGCTGTAAATCTGGCTCTTTCTCAAGGAACATACCAGCATTTTCCCTTCATCCAGAATAAGCATTCCAAAGAAAATGTTGGTTCCATGACTGGTTTGCTTCACATACTAATCCAGAAATACCATTTCGCTAACAATCTGAATACCAATCCTTGTTTCTGTCTTAAGAAGGAAAAGGCTGAGTGTCAAAGTCTTTGTGGGAGTTAGTTGTCAAGATGTGTTTATGAATCTTTGGCATTACTGGGATGAAAAATAAAAAAATATGGGGTCCTATTTTCTGGGTTTGGTTGTGGTAGTATGAATGTAATTGGCCCCCATAATTGCATAAGAAGCGGCACTATTAGGAGGTGTGGCTTTGTTGGAATGAGGATGGTCTTACCGGAGGAAGTGTGTCACTGTGGGGGCAGGCTTTGAGGCTTCCTATGCTCAGGATACCACCCAGTGAGTCGGTGACCTCCTGTTGCCTGCACGATGTAGGACTCTCATCTACTTCTCCAGTACCCTGTCTGCCTGCACGCTGCCATGCTCCCCATCATGATGATAATGGACTGAACCTCTGAAACAATAAGTGAGCCATCCAATTAAATGTTTCCTTAAAAGAGTGGTCGTGGTCATGGTGTCTCTTCACAGCCATAGAGACCCTAACTAAGACAAGGGTACACTGATTACAGTACATGAACCAACACAGACACAGTCCAATAAACCAAGATCAATAATTTTCACTGGGGCTCAGTCTTGGTGGTAAACCAAGGTCTTGGCAGCATAAAAACAGATATATCATTCTATGACCGCATAGTGTTCCTGCTGTAAAAACAGAGTACCGTCTTATCAACTGGCAGTCGCTGATACTTTAACTCTCCTTTTCAGAATGCCATCAAAATGGAGTCATGATATATGTAATCTCTCAGTTAGTAAAGCATTTCTGTTTCCCCTGCATCTTTCCATGGGTTGATAGCTCATCCCTTTCCTGTGATGCATGATATTCCACCCCATAATATGTCACAGTTTGTCCCCTCAACTTTTGAAAGAGCCAGTTGCTTCCACGTGTCTGTAGTTGTGAGAAGGCACTCTATACATGACCAGGTGTTTGTGTAGGTCTAAGTTCATAATCCCTTTCTAAATATAAATCAGATCATCATGTTGCCATTGTTTTCGTTGAGACAGGGTCTTTCTATGTAACCCAGGCTGGCCTTGAACTCACAGCAATCCTTTTGCCTCAGATCCTCTAGAGCTAAAATAACTTCTGTACACCACCATGGCCAGGTAGAGGATTGTTTTTAAAACAAACCTGACAGACACCATCTATGACCCCCATCATTATAAACAGAGTTCAGCACAGTCAGAGTGATTATATGCTCTGGGAGATTCTTCACTGTGTTTATAGGACAGGATACAGGGAACATACGGGGCCTCTGTCCTTAGTTTATGATATGGAAGAAGTCAACATGTAAACCCACGGAGGAACATGACAGAATGACAGAATGTGAAGCAGTAGTTCCAAAGGAGAAATTCCAGAGCAGAGAAGTGGAAGTTTAAAAAACAGTGTCAATATTAAGTACACCCCACTCTGTCGTTGCTCCTCCATCCCTCAGCAGCTTCCTCAGGCCAGCGGAGACACACTGTCTGTCCTGAACATCGTCACCAAAGACAGGAAATACTTAAGCCAACCATGTGGACAAGGCAATGAGCCTATGCTAAACGAAAGCATTGTGGAGTGGACTGGATTGTGATGGGCCCTCAAAGAGAAATCCTTGTGCGAAAACACATATGTGGTCTCGCTAGGGAAAGCACCAGCAGCTGAGCTGGGATGAGAGGTCATCCTGCATCAACTAGATGGGTCTGAATCCAATGACAAGTGTCCTTTTCAGAAACCCAAAGAAGAGACACTAAACACAAGGAGAGGGATTTGACTGCAGAGAAAGAATCAGGAGTGATACTCCAGGAATCCAGGGAGGCTGACAGTCACCGGAAGCTAGACAAGACAAGGATTTGGTCTTCCCCAGAGCCTCCAAGGGAGATAAGGCCTCACCAACACACTGACTTTAGATTTATTGTCACGCCCACCTCGACCAGCAAGGAAGATGCAACACCAGAGCTCTTCTTTAAGCAGTTTAATCAGGACCTTTTTTAACAACGTTGTCTCTCTTGTATCTCTCTTGTGTGTCTCTCCCAGGGCAAGCCTCTCCCAGCCCTTAAGTAGGCTAGGGCAGCCAACCCTAGGTAGCCACGTGGGCACTATCCATTGGTCCACGCATATGCAAGCATTCTCATGATTCCAGCCATAGCCAAAGAGTGCTCACCTGCGGGATGGTGAGTTGTTTGTCCTAAAGAACGCTCACCTGTAGAAGGCGCTCTACAGTTTATGGCTTCTTATTCTTTAAGTTATTTATAGTTTGCTATCACCTGTCACAGCAGAAAGACAGAAACACATCACAAGAAACATCTGCTTCTCAGTACACTTTTTACTTAACACTAACAAACTATTGATTGCTAATAATTTTATTGGAAATTGCCATGGGGGGGAATCCAGCATCTAAACCCCATTTCAATTTTTAGTTGCCACATATACAATAAGTTTCATTTAAGTACAAGTATTCGGTCTAGAAACTTCTGGCCTACCACATTTTGTTGAAGACCCAGGTGACCTTGGAAGTTGCACTCAAAACTCCTTCCCATCATCCTTGTCTGCTCCCATTAACCTGAGAGTTCCTTGAGTGCATATTCCATTTGCCACAGTGTCCAGGAGGATAGAATCAACAGTATATAGACAAGATCATCCTTAAAAGGTCTTAAAAGACCCTAAGTGTGCTCATGAATCATGCTTCTAGAAATACAGATTTCTTTTTTATTTTTTATTAATTTTATTGATTTATTACATTTTTCTCTGCTCCCCTCCTCTTCAACCCTCTCCCAAGGTTCTTAGGCTCCCAATTTACTCAGGAGATCTTTTTTTCTACTTCCCATGTAGATTAGATTCTTGTATGTCTCAGCATGAAAGACAGATTTCTAATAAGTTCCTTTGCTTCCAATCTCTTTTTCTCTCTAAGATACCCTGTCAATAACATACATATGTAATGGTTGTTACATGTTTTTATTGTGCTTCCGCTGTATAGGGGACAGAGTAAACACTTCAGAGAATGTGGAAGAGCCCTTATAATCTGGCTCCAAACCTTCTTGTAGGCTAAAATATCATTTATTTGCATTCCCGACCCCCTTCCTCATCACACACACACACACACACACACACACACAGAGAGAGAGAGAGAGAGAGAGAGAGAGAGAGAGAGAGAGCCCTGTGTCACAGTCACACTTCAGTTCTGTAAAGTCACTATGGTCTAAAACAGACACAAGAAAAAGTTTCAACTTAATTCCAAGGAATATGTTCAATAGCACAACCTGCCGCCCCTTCCCTTGCTACCCCCCAGTTCTCCTCCCTATAATATATAGCTAACAAGTCATGCCATAAGTGACGGTTTACATCTACCGAGCCATCTCATTATCCAGTTATTCAGTCCTGATGTGCCCAGTTCATGTCTAGCTCTCTTAAGTGTTGTCTGGTGGGTATGATACACATCACTTTTTATGGCTTCTAAAGTGCCCTGTGGATATTTCCCCATACCCTGTCTCTCCTCCTCACCATCTGATAGCCAGATGTGGAAGACCTCAAGATTCCAGAGGACTGTGGAGCCATGAGATTAATCCCAAATTCCAGAATCACCATCTGGTAAACCATGCACCCAACACTAAATTACAAGTGAGAAAGAAAAGTTAAAGCATTGGTCTGAAAAAGCGTTGTTTGTTACAGCATTAGCCTGTCCTGGCCAATATATTTATCCTTATATTGTAGCTAAATGGCAGTTTTTATGAGTTGCTATAATGAATACCATGAAAAATGTAGTCTTTTCACTTTTTACTTTTTCTAGGAAGAAGCCTCAGAAAGGAGTTTATTGGTACTAATATTTTATGGGCCTTATAATTTTCTGACTGCTTTCTAGAAAGTTAGCTGTGTCTTTGACGTTAGAATCAAAGAGTGTGAACCATCACACCAATCTCCTATGAATTATTACTTTTATCTTTTGTGCCTATGGGGATGGAGCAGCTCACATGTAGAGGTCATAGGACATCTTTGGATATGGGTCCTTGCCTTTCACCTTGTTTGTGACAAGGTCTCTCTTGTTCAATACTGTATATGCCAGACTAACTGCAACCAGCCTTTGTCTTGTCTGTATGTGCCATCTCCCAGTTGGGGCACTGGGATGACAGATGTTGAGGCTACTGCAGCTGTATTTAAATGTGAGTTCTGGGGACCTGCACTCAGGTTATCAGGCTTGTATTGTAATTGTTTAACTCTCTGAGTCATCTCCCCAGGCTCCCTCCATCCCCAGTTATTCATACTGTCCTTAGCAAAACAGTGTCTAGTACATCAGTGAACAAATCAAACAAAAATATCTTTCCCATCACATTTCCCTTTCTCATTAGATGATGATTGCTTGTCTTGTCTCCCTACAGGGTCCTGGTGACAGCCACAGATTAAGGCCGAGACTCTAGCTTTCTATTTTTTTAATTTCTCTTTGCCATTTATCACAGAGAAGACGCATGCCAGGGATCTGTGAATGGAGAAACCCACTCTGTAAAATATGCCTAGCCTAGCTCAGCTTCTGCAGCCACAGTAGCCAAAACTGGCCTTCTTATTGCCACCATCCCAAGGATGCTAATTCCATGACCATCAACCATGACTGCCTCTCAACCTCATCTGGACAAACTTCACTGGTAGCTCCTCTCAACTGTCCTAGGCAAGCTGTCAGTTCCCTTGAAAGTTTTCCCATCCTTTTGATGTGTGTTTGGGGTTGAAAACTACAAGAGAAACTGAGGCTAGCAGGAAGATCAGGTGAACGGTTCTGGAAGGGGTGTCTTCTGGCAGGAAATAGCTACTAAGGCGATTTTCTCGACTCCCATGTGTAAGAAGGACCTATTAAAACCCAAGTCTTTCCTCAAGAGCGCTTGACAGCCATGTGGGAAAGTCCAGCACTGGTGTTTCATGGAAGGAATCATTCTCCACAGACACCAGTACAATCCTGAGAGCTACAAAAATGAAGCCCATGATCACAAGGCCTTTGTTCTGTCTATCACCCTGTCCCCAGAGCCTGGAGCCAAGACTGGGGAGGCTTGTTACAGCACTTAGATTATCCTGTCTGTAGAAGAGAAAGTGGGAAGTATACTTGAATGTATTGGCACAGGAGACCACTTCCTAAATATAACCCTAGCAGCACAAACACTGAGAAAAACAATTAATAAATGGGACCTCTTAAAACTGAAAAGCTTCTGTAAAGCAAAGGACATGATCAACAAGACAAAACGACAGCCTACAGAATGGGAAAAGTTCTTCACCAACCCCACATCAGACAGAGGGCTGGTCTCCAAAATATACAAAGAACTCAAGAAATTGGTCATCAAAAGAACAAATAATCCAATAAAAAATATAGAGTACAGACCTAAACAAAGAACTCTCAACAGTGGAATCTAAAATGGCTGAAAGATACTTAAGAAAATGCTCAATATCCTTAGACATCAGAGAAATGCAAATCAAAACAACTCTGAGATTCCACCTTACACCTGTAAGAATGACCAAGTTCAAAAACACTGACAACTGATGCTGGAAAGGATGTGGGGTAAAGGGAACACTCCTGCATTGCTGGTGGGAGTGCAAACTGGTACAACCCCCTTTGGATATCAGTATGATGATTTCTCAGAAAATTAGAAAACAACCTTCCTCAAGGCCCAGTAATACTATTTTGGGGTATATATCCAAAGGATGCTCAATCGTACCACAAAGACATATGCTCAACTATGACAGCATTGTCTGTCATAGCCAGAACCTGGAAACAACCTAAATGCCCCTCAACTAAAGAATGGGTAAGGAAAATGTGGTACATTTACACAATGAAGTACTACACAGCAGAAAAAAGTAACGATAATGACATTTTGAAATTTGCAGGCAAATGGATGGAGCTAGAAAACATCATATTGAGTGAGGTAACCCAGACCCAGAAAGACAAATACCAAATGCACTCAACTCACAAGTGGCTTTTAGACATAAAGCAAAGAAAATCAGCCTATAATTCACAATCCCAAAGAATCTAGACAACAATGAGAACCCTAAGAGAGACATACATGGATCTAATCTACATGGGAGTAGAAAATGACAAGATCTACTGAATAAACTGGGAGCATGGGGACCATGGGCGAGGGTTGAAGGGGAGGGGAGAGAATGGGAGGGGAGCAGACAAAATGTAGAGCTCAATCAAAACAATAAAAAAGAATATCCTGACTGATCAACTTCTTTAATCTTTGTGAAGATTTCTTCCATTTTCCTGAGAGTAGATGAACCATCACCAACCAGGTAGTGCTTCTTTGTTCTGTATTTGCCACTCCCAGAGACAGAAAAAAATGTTGCGACCTAAATGGCTTTTGGTTGAGGACACTTCTTGCTGGAGTCATCGGTGGGCTGCTATGCTTAGGCGGATATATTCCCACAGGCTGGCAAAATAAGCTAGCACAGTCCTCGGAGGCTATGGTCAGAGAGAAAATGGGGCTTCCCATAGGGCCCCCTTAATCAAATGATTTAAAATGAGGAATAATGACTGGGAGTGGGACATACTGCGAATGAACCATCTGGCTTAAATCCATGCTCTGAAAAAAAAAAAAAAGATAAGTGCTGTCCTTCAAAATCATCATTTTTTTTTTCTGGATGATAGAAATCCCACAGCCAAGTTCCCTTGTTCTCTCTAAGAGTGTTCAGACCAAGGAGGTTTGTTATGCCCCCAGACAAAGGCAGTTTTTGCATGAGACCTTGAACTGCACTCTCTGTGAGTCAGTTTTGCTGTCTTCCGTGTTGTGAGTACCTATTTAGTTAACACATAGTGGAAATTGAACCTTATGTGATAACTGCAGTACGGAAATAAGAAACACTCTAGATCCATATGGCATCCATGTATGGGACAAAGATTTGAAAACCTTGATTCTCTAACACATGGCAAGCAAGAAACACTTGTTGAATTAGTGAAAACAATTCAACTACGTCTTTAAAAAACAAGAGAAATAAAACAGCGCAGGGGTATAACAGACAGTCATGAGCTTATTTGTGACTTGATCCTCATGAAGAGATGCTAGTCAGTGTTGGTGTCTTTTCCCTGAGGGAGTCCTTTCTGAAAACGAAGATGAAAATCAACTCTTGAAAAGAGCCAAGAAGAAATCAGCTGCTGTCCCATGGACAGAGAGCATTTCTTTGCCATAGAGCCGTGACCCACAACTGAAGTGCCCATCTTAGTTTCAATGAAGGAGCAATGGAGGAATCCCTCTCCTTTCCTTTCTACTTCCCTTTCCAGCACTTTCCACAATGCCCATCAGGTGGCAGGTCACCAAGACTGTGTCGTTAGGTTCAGATCAGACATGAGATTTGTTTCATACTCCCCCTCCCCCAACAGTCATGTTCATGTTCTGTTTTACATTTTTCAAGCTCAAAAAAAAAAATCTGTTTTCCCTCCAGGCTGACACTTCCCTGCAGGTCTTTGAGTACTGAGAAAGCCAAGAATTCCTGCACAAGCTAACATGTTCCAATATATTTCAAGAAAGTATCCAGCCATTCCAGCTGAAGTGGGGGACATCTCAAAGGGGGCATTTGGATAGGAAGCGGTAAATAGCTCTGGGAAGACGCGGGGTTATCTTGAATTTATATGTCTTGCAAATATTTACTCAAGGTGCTAAAAAGTAGCATGTCTCCCTCTTAAAACCATTGGACCGAGTGGGCTATGACTTTACTTTGTAAGTAAATAGAGTTGCGCCATTCTAAACAGATTTATTAGGCCTGTCACCAACAGCCAAATATTTATGTAAGCTCCGTGGGTTGAAAAGGTAGTTTAAGAAGGCTGTTTTAACCACAGCTCTGTAAATGTTTAAGGTAACATCCTGCCCCCTTTGAAACCATCCCACCTAGCCGTATTGTCGTATTTATAATTTAAAAAAAGGCAGCATGGTCAACATGATGCATGGTTTCCTGTCATCCAAACCCAGGCTTCTATCCCTTTCATCATAACCAGAAAGAAACAAATGATTTTGGAGATCCGACTTTTGAATACCTGGGAAGAAGTCACTGAGGTTAACAGTGGGCGTTGAAATGGAGAAGAAACATAACTTTTGCAGCAGATGGAAGTCAGCAGAAATAGTATTCAAGAACGTGATTGGGTCTTGCTTAGAACACACAAATAGAGTTCACGGCTGTATTTAGTTTTAATTATTTTTTTTTCTAGAGAAGTACCTCAGGAGGAGTGGAGTTGGGTCCCCACGTCTGGTGTGGTTGTTAGAATAAACCATGTGTCTTGCTGAGCAAATCCTCCGCTTTGCAAAGCTCTGATCAGTCCCACCTGCTTGTGGCCAAGCTGGTCTCAATATCAGATGATGAAATACTGGCCAGGGCTCTTACAGTTGCAGGTAAAAGAAACCAAACTCCTACAAGCTTAAACATTTCGAGCATCTGCTTCGCCGTCGGAGAGAGCCAGGCGATCCATCTTTAGGCCCAGCTGGACTCAGGTGTTCAGTTTTGCTGCCAGAACCCTCTGTTCTTCTCTCTGTTCCTTTCTTTGTCGGCAGCCCTAGCTACTGTGGTGGACACATAAAGCCACAGGCTTTTATGGTACTAGCTGAACATACTCCAGACAGACAGAGGTTTAGTCCAGACTCAAATGCGTGACTCTTCTCAGTAACTGTGTGATTTGTGTGGTTTAACCAAGAGCCAGAGATAGTATATGGTGGTTGGGGTCAGCTAGCATTTACCTCATCAATTAGGAGAAAAGATGTGGTTTTCTGGGGGGAAGGAACTCCAAATGAAGTACCAAACACACGCAAAATGCCTTGTCTAATAAGTAGTGAGAAATGATCAATGTCTTAAAGGGTTAAGCCCAAAGACAAAATTTCAATTTCTAAAAATGACAGCAAGGTATATTGATTTAGTTATTTTCTAGAGACCAGAGACTGTCTGCAAAACTCAGTGACATCACCAAGACCTTGCTTTCTGTAGAAATGAAGATGGTGGGGAGGCTGCTAAAGCTATCCATTTGTGTGCGTGAATGCAAAATATGCATCGCTAAGAACCTCCCCGACCTGACCAAGTCCATTAGCATCCCGGAACTGGTTAGTCTGTTGGCACACATCATTGAGGACTAGGAGAGTTCATCCCCGAACCTCAGCTGCTTGTGCAATGCAGATTTCTGGACCCTGGAGCTCCTTGGTATTCTACCTGGGAACAGGTTATCTTCATTCTAATATGTTTCCTAGGAGATACTTCATGACCAGGTTTCCATGATAAAAACCCGAGGGTTCTGGGCTATGGGATATATTTCCAACTCAGTTCCATTAAAATTTGCTTGGTATTTAAATGTGCAAGAGTCAATGAACCCTGCCTTAAATTTGATTTGAATCCCAAACGTTCCTCATGTTCTGAACACTCGGCCCCAGCTTATGGTGTTATTCTGAAAACTATGGATCCTTAGGAAATGAGACCTCACTACTGAAAGGAGACCACTAGGGACGGAGCCTTTGAAGGAAACTGACCCTGGTTCCTGTCTCATTTTCTGTTTCCTGCTCTGTGCCACTCCATGCTCAGACAGCCACTAATACTTCTAAGCCCTCCTGGTAGTGAGGAACTGACAGCCCTCTGAAACGTTGAGCCTTAACAAACTCTCCATTCGGTTGCTTACGTCGGGATTTGTCACAGCACTAGGGAGATCACCTACCACAGTCCCCAATGTGACTAGACATAGCTGGGGTATTAGACCCTAAAGACAGAGTTGAGGATTTAATTACCAGCCTTGGTTCTTCACCCCTAGAACTACATTCTTGACTTGATATGGCCAAACGGATGCTCTGTCCCCTAACTTAGAGTTTAGCCAGGTGAGTCACCTTGGACAATGGACTGTGGACAGATACAACAGTATCTGACTTCACTACAGACCTTAAGATACATCTGCATTTCCATTTGTCCAAAGCCCTGATGGAAGCTTGCCCTGCATCCATGCAACATTCTATTCTGGACCCAAAGTGAACACGTGTAACAAAGACCCCCAAATATAATGAAGCCAGATAGATGGACCACTTGCAGCAGCGCTTCTCTCCCGAGCCAACCCCGCCATCACTAAGAGATTCGTAAGAAAGCACCTGTCACTGAATTGGGGGATAGTTTTTCCCATGGCATTGTTGTAGAAATAGCCCCTAATTTTGGTTTGCTTGGAGTTCGTCCACTGCCTCTTAAAGAAAGCAATGCGGAGAGTAAAGAATTGGAACTTCATTAGTGGAGAAATTTGGGTGAGGTGTGGTCCTTACTCCATGGAATGCAGAGAGGGGGGATAAAATCTGCGTGTATCATCCACACCATCACCATTGCCAGCAAACATAGAATGCGCCCTCCATGTGCCAAAGGCTGCGTACGGATTACAGGAGACTTGCAATAGAGTTGGAAGTAGATGAGGCTCCTGGGTCCTGCTGGAAATACTATCTGGATAGATTGACTCAGGCTGGCCAGAGTGCTCTAAGCTGAATGATTAAAAAAAATGAGATTCTTGAAGGAAAATGTCTCTTCAATCTACCCACCCTGCTAATACTTACACCCAGGAACACCACCTTCTTCTCAAGGACCCGGAAGTTGGTACACTGACCTGCAGCTAATGACTGTCAGCAGTCTCTTCTCACTTTGGTGCTCTGTGGGGTTTCAGCATTGAAAGCTAAGAGTTCACTTGGTGGATTAAGTATAATCAAAATCCTACTTCGTAAACCAAGTGTAGTGACGTTTGTCTGTAATGCCAGCACTCCAGGGGCTGAGGCTGAACTATGAGTTTGGGGACGTGTTGTGCTGCTCAGCAAAACCTTGCCTCAAAAGAAAAATCCATTTTCTTCATAATGCTGCTATACTTACATTTTGAGGGAGACTGATCCCAAAGACTGGCCATGTATTCTTCAGGGCCTAAGGCAAAATGAAAATTCAAGATACACTTCCAAGTTATTCAGAGTTACAAGATGGCAGCCACTTTGCATTAAAGATGCATCCAGGCCCCACTGGATGGAACCCAGGGCCACCACACAGATACCCCAAACGCTAATCCCATTGCCATATTAAGGGAATGCTGATGCCAGAACTTGGATATGTGTTAAACAACCAGGGAGTCCAGCCCACATGTAGAATCCAGAAAAATTACTACAGGTTTTTTTTTCACTCAACAAACATCCGTGGCACCTACCATCCCCAGAACTTCCTCAGGCATCACACTGAGGTCCACAGTGAGGTCAAGTAGTAGCCAATCCCAAGAAGAAGGACCTACCACTTCCAGCCCAGCCATCTCTAGGTGGCTGGACCAATGACCAGGTGGATATAGGAGAGACGAAGAACCATTTTTCAGCCCCCAGGCATCCCACAGCTGGCCCTTCACAGTGACTCATAAACCATTTCTGAGAGCACCCCTGTTCCCACCCCCACAGATCCAGCACTTTACACAGCCCAGACCTGGCTGTAGCTTTGAGTGAGCACAGCTGTGCCAGGGAGCTTGCGCAAGAAACTTGCGGTGGCTTTTCTGCAGTCACGGGAGGTCTTGCTCTGGGCTCAGGACAGCATGGAAATGCCTGCATGAGTTCACCAAGGTGAGAGATTTGCCCTGAAGCCTCAGATGCCCAGACAGTTCCCACCAAGCCTCGGCTGCTCATCATGACATGACATTTGGAAAACAGGCTTTGCTTTGAAGCTTTGGCAAGGCGAGGGCATGCTCTCCTGCCGGAGAATGAACGGCTGTTGATGGGAGAAGTGTTGGCCAAGGCTGTCCGACTCTTCCCCTAAGCCTAAGGAGTAGCCCTCATTTTACTATAGAATTATATCCTCTGTCATTCATACCAACTTAGAATGACTAGTCTCTTTGTCATCTGCCTAGTGTGGTGGTCCATGCTTATAATCCCTGACTGCTGGGGTTCAAAGGCAGCCTGGATTATTTAGTGAAACCTTATCTCAAACCTTATTCTGCCCAAGAAAAGAAAATTTTGAATTTCCACAATGGCCTGTAATGTTAGCATCCTTTTGTGCACAGATTGCCCGATTTGTGTCTTCTTTGGCAATATGTCTAATCAGGTTCTTTGCCCATTTTTAAAACAGGCTATCTGGCTCTTTACTATTAAGTTGTGTAGATTCCTTATGTTTGGCTGCTAACCCAGTTAAATAGTTTCCAGATATTTTTCTCAATCTGTAGACAACTTTCCCACTTTATTGACTGTCTCCCAAGCTATGCAGAAGCTTATGCTTTGATGTAGCCTTGCTTTTTAATTGCCCAAGATTTTGCTATGATGTCCAGGCTGGTATGAGGACCCCGTATCTCTGTTTTTAGAGGTTTACGATTCTCAGTCTTACATTTGGCTCTTTACCGCATTTTGAGCTGATGCTGTATGTGTTTTGGGGATTACAGTCCAATTTTATTCTTTCCCATGTAAATACCCAGTATTCCCAACATAATTTTTTAGAGAATATTTTCCCCCACTATATTCTTGGTGCTTTTATCAAAAATGACTTGGCCATGTATGCTTGTGTTTGCTTTTTAAGGGACTTCCATGAGACTAGCTGTCTTTAACTTCTTATAAAGATGAACTATGAATGAGAATTGAAACATTGGGATATATAGAGAAAAATAGACCAGAGTAACAATTCCATCCAACTGCAACTTACTGAGCCACTGAGTTTATTAGGCTCAGTGACATAGCATGGATGAGGGGTTACTTGCAGAAGCATGGATGACCGCTAAGTAGCTACCCCACTGAAAAGACTCCCCCAAGCACGACTGACCACTTTCATATAAACTGAAAAGATGGAATGCTCCCTTCAGTTACCCTTCCACATTCTATGCACTGTACCACCTCTCAGGACCACAAGAACACATGCAACTTAGGCAGAATTACATACAGAATTATTATATACATACATAATTACATACATAATTCTTTATGGAGGGGCTGGAATCTCAGTGAGGGTCTAATGACCCTCCCCACCCACTTCTAGAAAAGAATGTCAAAAGGCCTGAACTGAGGATCACTTTTGATTTGTCACAGCTGCTCTATGAAGCTGCAATGGTCACTGTGCATTTTATAGGGCATGGCATTCTAAAGAGTAGAGGATTCTACAGGACACAACATCCTACAGGGCACAGCATTCTACAGGGCACAGCATCCAACAGGGCACAGCATTCTACAAGGCACAGCATTCTACAGGACACAGAATTCTACAGGACACAGAATTCTACAGGGCACAGCATTTTACAGGGTACAGCATCCTACAGGGCACAGCATTTTACAAAACTCACATACTTTGCTCTTTCAAACCAAAACATAGGTCAATTGTCATCCATTAAGGCTGTGACGAAAAAAAATGCTATGTGTATATTGATTAGTTAAGTTATTGAGGTTTTTTTTCACATTTGAAGAAAATACAACTCGAATTAAGGTTGATAGCACAGGCTTCGTCTGCCAGCTTTCAAGCCATATGTTTACTTAAACAGGACCTAGTCACAAGATAAACATGTTCTCTTAGTCACAGAGAACGTGAAAGGTAAGACAGGGACTCCCTTGACCAACTCCATTGTCAAAGCCTAAAGTGAACCCCTAACCTGGTGAATGTCCAAAAGCAATGGATCCAGACTAGGAAACACTCTGAAGAACAGATAGCTTTTCAAGGTACCCTGAGCTGAAGGTGAACACACTACCCTGAGGTGAAGGAAGGCACTACCCTCAAGTGCAGGAGGGTATTCTAACCTGAGTTAAAGGTGGGCACATCGAGACTTGTGTCCAGTTTCTCCCCTACTTCTATTACCAATAGGAAGCAGGATCTGAGGGAAGCCACTGGAATAACCACAACCCAGAGAAGGTGTTATTATCAAGAGACAAGTAGCTAGCACTTTCAGGGGAGAAACACTTGACCAAGTTTATTCTAGCAATAAATGGGTACTGAATGGATGAGCTTCAATTAAATGTGTGCACAACTTGCAGGGGCTCTGGTGAACCATAAAGCAGAAACCCCGGGGCTTTCATGGCCCTCTGTTCTGGATTCTGCTTGGGTCACCCCAGACCTAAGCCACAGTTCTGTTAAAAGGACGCTCTCACCCACAGCACTCGGCAGGGACTGGCTCAGTGCTTGCTTCTTGACTATTGGGCTGAAGCGCTGCCAGGTCTCAAGGTAGTGGGGAGGCCTCCGTATGCATAACCTGCCCCCACTTCATGGCTCCATGCAGCTGATAAGGCTGCTGCCTAATATCCTAATGGACTATGGACCCCCCCAAAAAAGAAGTACTTTAGGGCAATAGAATTTATGGGTGTGGTGGGTTATGAGGACTTCCGCAGAAATAAGCCAGGCCAGAAACACATAGGGAAGCAAAGGACCAGCCTTGGAGGTGGGACTCAGTGGCACAGCCTCTCACCCAGGTCTTCCTGTTAGGACATGAAGTGAAAGACCCAAGGAAGAATATCTCACGGTGTCCTTAAAGTGACCCGTGTGTGAAATAACCTCCCTTTCCTGGAATCCTGGAGGCTAGTATCCCCACCTGCTGCTGCGTCTGGTTCCTGGTGTGTGGTGTAAATGATTTCTGCCTGAGAGAGCTGGCCCTTGGCAAGCTTGAACGGGAGCAGGCAATGGTTCAAGTGGGTTCTGAGGAAGGGAGCTGGTGGCGGAGAGTTTCCAAAGGGATCCTGGGCAAGAGGGTCTCCAGGAGGCTGGAGGTGATGACAAGAAGCATTTGCATGCTGCTGATTCTGGTAGGGCAACCCTGGCTAGTTAGAGGAAGCACTGTGTCCGTGGAACATTGGATGGGAAGTGTTCAGAACAGAGGGCTCCCAGGAACCCAGGGGAAGAGCAAGCTTGGGCCACACAACCTGGAGAGGCCCCGAGGCAGAGCTGCAGCAGCAGACAGTGAGGAAGGGAGACCATATGGCCATGTTCTTTCCCATTGGAGGCCGTTTGCCTGGGATGAAAGAGAACACGTGCTCACTGAACACACACACACACACACACACACACACGAGGAAGTTCAGCGTGCAGGTTGGTGCGACATGGTTCAAAGACAATGTGGTGTCACCATATCTGGAGGAGCCAGCCAGGTCTATACAGATTGGCAAAAATACCAGATGACTTTCTAGATTCTTTGAAGAGAGATCATGACCATGTGTCAAGAACTTGTCTTTTAAAATTCAACATATACAGCTTGAAATAGTATCTTAGTGGTAGAGAACTTTCTTGGTCTGCATGAAGCCTAGGTTACATGCCAGACACTACTAGAAAGGGGCAGTGAGCATACATGGCAAGAACACAGAAGACGGGACAATCAATGGCATTTGTGAGTTTTCAGTCAGATAAGCCAGTATAGATAATACAAGGCCAAGTGTCTATTCTGTGACAGGTTTCAAATTATTCAACATCATTTTCTGGGCTCTCCAGAACGTTCTTGGAACCAGTAGAGATGGCAGATAATATTTTAAAATAATATGCATTTCTACTACTGAGCTGAAATTTCTTACGCTCTTGACTCATGAATTTCAATTCAATAAGTCTAAACAAAAAGAAAGAAAAAAGAAGGGAGAGAGAGGGGGGAGAAATTTTTAAGTCCCAAGTGAAGCAGGTGGTCTTGGGTGGGCAGAGTTTTCAAATGCACCAGCCCACCCAGGTTTTGAGAGCTAAGATCTTCCCTCCTCAGCATGGGGCTTCCACTTCCAAGCACAAGAATGTTGCATGCCTCTGTGACCATTGCCCAGTACTCAGGAGATAAGTCAGATGTTGTGGGTGTCACTTGGTTTTGCATTCCATTGGTCAAAAGCAGGCACAAGGCTGCATCCAGCTACAAAGAAGACCGGGGGAGCACAGGCTCTCATAGATCACCCACGTGCCAGGCCAAAAGACAGGGATGCTATTTCTAAGCAGAAAATGGGATGTTGGGCATGGAGAATGATAGGCTGGGCCTGACAGGACTCTCCCTGCACTTCCGTCAGTACCAGGATGAGACTGTAACTTTATTTAACACACATTTATTCCTGCGTGCTAGCATTCTAGCTCATCCAGAGACAATCTTCCAGGAAAAAGAACCTCGTTAAAAGAAAAATCCCAATCTATCTGTAAGTAAACTACCCTGAAGGATAAGACCATTCCTTGAGTGTTTCTTTGTGCGAAATTGCAGCAAAAGCAAAGGCTTTTTCTCTTGTCGTATGAGAGGAAGCCAGATGCCTTCAGAGGTTTGGGGCAGCCAAGGATAGCAGGGCACCGATAAACCTGTGGTGACCCAAAGCCAAGGCTGTCGTAATACCCACAAGGGGCTCCCAAACAACCCATTCGAGTCTGGCCAGAAAAGCAGTACCAGGACTGCATGTGGTTGTCATGAGGGCTTTGCTGTGTGTCACTCGCGCCTCATCTTCATACTTCACATGTAGGCCTGCCCGAAATAAATGCCCCACGGTTGTCCTTTGCCTACAGAGAGCTCTGGGAGGGGCAGCAGAAAGTAAGGGTGACACCGGGTCTGTGGCTGAATGGCTGTGTTGCTGAAGAACTCACAGACAGGGCCGGGGCTTTTGGCTCCTTAACCACCCCACAAACCTGCAGTTGCCTCCAGCCCTGCAGGCCAGCGCTGAATCTATGGCATTTCTTCTAGGACTTGTCTTCTTTCTTTTTCCTCTTTTTCTTCTTTTCCTTCCCTCCTTCCTTCTTTCTTTCTTCCTTTCTTTTTTTTTTCTTCTTTCAAGAGTATGTACAAGTACCCACAGAAGACAGAGGCGTTGGATTTCCTGGAGCTGGAGTTGCAGGCAGTTGTGAGTGGTAGGGACTGAACTTGGGTCCTCTGGAAGAGCAGCATATACTCTTAAACTAAGCCATTCCTCTCACCCTTTTCTGAGACACAGTTTCACTGTGTCGCCTTGGCTAATCTGCGACTTACTAGGTAGACCAGGCTGGCTTTGAACTCATAGAGATCTGTCTGCCTCTGCCTTTCAGGTGCTGGAATTGAAGGTATGTGCTCAGATCTCGTGTGTGTGCATACATGTGTATTTGTACGTGCGCATGTGTGTGTAGTGTATACACTGGTGTGTATAGGGTTAAGGGTCGGCATTAGGAGTTGTTCCTTAGACACCAGCCACCTTATTTTTTGACACAATATCTCTCAGTGGCCTGGAATTAAGCTAGGATAACTGACCAGCAAGTTCCAAGGACACTCTTATATCTGACTCTCCAGCTCTGGGATAACAAGCCTGTGCCACCATGTCTTCGCTTTCATTTGCAGGCTCTGGGGCTTGAATTCAGGACCCCAAGCTTACACAGTAAGCACTTTATCAACTTCATATCTTCCCAGCCCCTATATCTCACCTTCCTTGGCTTCACTATGCTCCCGGGGCCAGCACCACCTGTTCTGTAGACCATAGACACTGTGTGCTATCGATGTCTGTAATAGAATCTCTGGTTTTCAGAGCACAACTGTGGCCCTTCATTCCTCCTTAGGAGCTGTGGGCAGTCGTGCAACAAAGTTTCTGGTCAGTAGCTTGTTAATGGAGACATTGTACACAGCTTCCAATATTCCCCTGAATAAATAAATAGCAGTTACGGTCTTTCCATTTCTATTCCTTCTTGCTTTTGGCTGGGATGCAGGCATGGGGGTGAGTCATGCTGGGCCATGAGGAGGAGGGTGACACCCAACAATGGCAGAGAAACAAGGTGGAAGGAGCTGGCATTCTACTTCTCTCTAATAATTCACCTAAACTGTGGTGGCTTAGGCGACCTTTGTAAACCCACTGCTCCTCCTAGTCAGACATGAATGCACAGCTCTATAGGACCCTCCTTGGATCAGGGTCTCTCAGGGTTTAATCGAGTTCTGGTCAGAACTTCTGCATTGCTAAGCTCAACTAGGGGAGGAGCCACTTCCAAGCTCATTCGTGTAGCTGTTGGCCGTCTTCAGGTCTCCTTTGGCTGTTGGTCCTAGACATGCAGGGTTGTTTTTATTTATTCATTTATTTTTGGCTACATTAACCTCTTCACTTCATGCAGCTGACTTCACCTAGAGACAGTGAGAGACAGAGAACAAGATGGAAGTTAGCCCTGTGATAACCCAACCTCAGAAGTGACGTCCCCTTAACCTTACTTCAATCATATGCTATGGTATTTTGGTATTTGCCTGTGTGTGTGAAGGGAAGGGGGATCTTATCCCACCCAAGGGGAATTGATCGTGCAAGGCCATGAAGGCTGGGAGGCCAAGGCTGTGGGAACTGTGGGATCTGCCACTGAGATGTTGCTGTCTCATGGCTGGTCTGTTATTACTACAACCTCAACATTCAGTGGAAATAAACTACCATCTTTTGAAAATGCTTCTTTACTCTTGAGAATTTCATACAGGTGTAAATTGAAATATGACCATATCTACCCCCATTTCCCCCTTCCAACTCTCCCCTCAGAACATGTCTTTTTCTTAAATGACCTGCTAACTAGTTAATGTTGCCCATGTATGTATGGGTATGGGACCGTCCAATGGAGCATGGAAATCCTAACAGTGACCACCTCCTTCCAATAGAATGATTTTTCCTCTTTTGCCTGTATCGACTTCCAAGTGCTTCTCAGCAAGGGGCTCCCTGATGTTTTAAAGCCAGGTTTGCACTTGAGTGCCAACTGGTTATTCTAATCAACAGTGCTGCATTTCTTCCGTTCTCTGTCCTCTGGACCGTTTCCTGTTAGTGAGAACCATGCAAGAGGCATTTTCTGGAATGTCTGCCTAGAAGAACCTCAGCTGTGTAGCGGTTTCTTCCCAGATTAAAACCTCCCATCTCGGAAGAAAACGTGTTAAGACACGGGATATTCAAGAGGAAGTGAGCCAGCAAACTATTCTCAGCAGAACACTCCACCCTCCAGAAAGCTCCTTAAGCTGGGGAAGCCAATAACTCAATAGCTTCAGGAAGTCACTGAAACTGACCAGATTCACCAGGCCCCCTGTCCCACAGGCAGTAAAGATTGCTGAGAGCAGCCCTCAGGCCAGCTGGGCTGGCTGGGAGAAGCAGAGACCAGCTAAGAAAAGAACTCTATGAGGGAGGGCATTACGTGACATCTCCCATTTCCAGGGAGAAGCGGAGATCCATCTGTGTGTCCTGGAAGAGAGGCTGAAACACATTGAGCCACCCAGGACGGGCACTCTTCTGCCTGCAGGCTGTACAGTGTGCTCCAGGCTCCCAGCTTCTGTGAGCTGTCACCCATGCTGGGGTGGGCCTTGGTGATGCAGCTGCCTAGAGTCTTCTCTGCTCCTGTAAGCATCCCCTCACCCATACTCCTGTAAGTAACCCCAGTAAAACTCGTGCATGGTTCACCATGTTGTTCTTTGCTGGTATCCTTGCTGTTTGGGGTGATTTGTTCATGCATCCACCAAGAATGATGTCACGCAATTTTTCCCAGTGTCCTTCCCTTACACCTCAGCTTCCTTTCCAGAAACTTCCAGGATTATTTTGTAAGAATTCTTTGACTCCACCTAAGGATGTTCTGAGATAAAGTATACCAAGTCTGTCCACAGGAATTTGGAGTCTAGACATCCCAATCAAGGTCTCCCGAGAGCCGGACCCACACGAGACAAGAACTGGTCTCTATGGGCATTGGAAAGTGAGGAAGGCAGCTTGCAAGGGAAAGGAAGACGAGGTAGCTATGCAGACAGAAGCCTGCAGAGGGGGCCCAGGCCCAGGATTCCTAGCCCAGGCCTTCTGAAGCTGGCTGGAGTCCCACCCCCCAGGTATATGAGATGAGATGGTTCCAGAAATATGTGGTCATCCTCCTCCTCACAGGGCCATAAAGTCTCTGCCGGTTGGGGTGGATTTCAGCTCTTGTGGTTAAACAGTCTCACTGGGAAAGGTCTTTTTTTGGGGGGGCTTGCAGCATCCAGGCTCAGCATGGTCTCAACAGCCCACAGCATCCTTTCCTTCTCTCCCACCACAAAAATCATGACGTCTTGCTAGAAAGCTCATAGGGAGGGCTAAGAAGACTCACTGCAAAAGAACCAGGTAAGGGGAGGATACCACATGGCGTGTGTGCGCTTATGATGTGGGCCATTATTGTATTGGAGGCCAATAAGTGATTCCTCAGCATTGCTAGGGACCAGAGGAATCCTGCCTCGCCTGGACCCCGTGCAACCACATTGGCTTGTCTTCCCCGAGCTGTCGTTCCTGCTCTGGGAACTGACCCAGGCCTCTGCCCTGAAGTGCCTTTGCTCTTGTACCCTCCTAATCTGTTGGTAGCTCTAGGATAGCATCTGCCTTCACACCCGCTCCGTGTGCTACTTTCTCTCTAGTTTGTTTACTTGGGAATCCAGGCCAGGGTGCCGGGGATGGTTGTATTTTTCAGCAGAATTCTGCACGCCCCTTCTTGAGTCACACTCTGCATTCCTTCAATGCCTCTCCTGAGCTGGCCGGGTGTTTTGCAGCAAGGCCATTGGCTGAACAAGCCCAGGAAGGCTTTGTCCTCAACCTTGTTCTAGGAGCTGACCCTCTGGTATGGCGGGGGCAAAGTGAGTTGTGGTAAACAGGAAGCCAGCAGGCCCAGCTTGGCCCGGGGATCAGAAAGCATCAGACACCACACTCAGTCCTGGAGCCAGAACATAACCTTCTGGGGTTACAGCATCTTCCAGACTGGGTTCGGGGTGTGTTCTTGGCAGTTTGGGATTGCCAGTGCAGCAGGAAGAATCTGTTCTAAGACACTGACACAAGAATGTCATGGTTTCCAAGGTTACTGTGATAGATGGACAAACAGATGAATTAAAGGAAGGCGGGGAAAGTCAGAGTGTGAGCATGGCCAAGTGACACCCCCGCCACCACCTGTATCAACTGCTACCTTCTCACTCAGCTTCAAATCTCCAATCCTCCTGCTCCAGGGCTGCATTTTCCACAACTTCTCAAATGCTGTGCTTTACTTTTGTAGTTGGTTTCCCCATAGCAGAAACTAAGTGCTTAAAACTAGGTGATCTCTGTTCACCAGAGCTTATGACCCTACGAGTCTGGCACATGTCAGGAGTTTGACAACTATTTGCTGAATGAATGAATGAGTGAATGAATCGCTTTCTCTAAGGATGATTTCCAGCGTTCTCTTATGGCATCTCTTTTTCATTTGTCTGGGGCTCTTCACAGTGGGGACCTTCTCTTCCGGTTATGCCCACTGACCCCATTCATCTTTCAGATATCAGATCCAAGTCCACTTCAGCAGCCAGGCTTGGTGGATAAGAGTGGGGCTTCCCAGGAAACTAGAAAGGGGCCTTTTGTAGGGAACGTGGTAGGGGGTATAACAGATTGTACGAAAAACACAAGTCCAGAGGTGGAATGCTGGGAATGGGAAGGTTTAAGCAGGGAAGGGCATGAAAATGTGGAGGAAGCCAGCCTGTGAAAGGGGGCGGGGACTAGACGGAAAGGAAGGGTGGGGGAAAAGCCACACAGAAGCCTACCATCCCCGAATCCAATTTTAAAAATAGCTGAAGGGATAGTATAATACACACAAAAGGAAAGACTCGGGGAGTGGGGGAATAGTGAGTGTTAAAGGGTTAAGTGGCCCTAGAGGTCTCAACAACACAGGCTATTGTCATTGCCCTCGGTTACCCTTTAAGACTGCATGCTAAGACCTTATTGCTGAAGGAGAAACCATATGGTTTGACTGCAGAATATAGAGAAACCAATGTCAAAGTGGTCAGAAAACTTCCTTCTTGCTGGCTGGCTTTCATCATGCCCGAAGATGTTACACAGACTGCTGGAGGAGGAATTCTGCCAGTGGTCCAACCCTGCATACTGCTGTCCTGGCCTGCCACTGGTGCAATAGTGGCACAGTTGGTATGGAGTTACTAACGGGTTTCCCATGGGATCTGAGACCTGCCCCACTGAATGGAAGTTCATGCTTGGTACTGTCATCTTAGTCAAAGGCTCATCGCTGGGGATTTTGCTACATGGCCATACTGTCAAAGTACTTTCTAAATATGTGTATTTCTAGCCATCCATCTGGGCCGCTCTCAGCCTTGGTTAGAGAAGCTGTTTTGTACTTCCTGGAAAGACGTATAACTGCTCCAAGTGCTGAGAATGAGACGGAGTGCTCAACCCTACGGATTCCTGTGCTGGCCCACACTAAAACTCAGGAACATCTCAGAAAAGGAAGTAGAAGACTTGAAGAACAGTAGAATCAGGAGAACTCAAGTGTTCTCTTGTGGATATGACATGACGGTCACCCTCGTATGCTCACAGCAGTTGAGATTATCTGAACAAGATCTCTACAAAATCAAGCCAGGCAACATTCTGAGGTATCTGGGTCCCTGGTCTCCAGACCCTACCCCTCACTGAGGAGCCATTGGCAGTTGATCGTGGCTGGGGCCAATGTGACCACTGGGAGGATTCCATGCTCAGTGCTTTGGACCCATACCCATGTGCACACAGGCAGCACTAACTGGACATAGTGCAGGGGGAAGCCAGGAAGTAGGGGAGTCTATTTTTAGGGGGGATACAGGGATATTATAGGGATGAAGTGGGGAAGATATATGATCATATTTTGTTATGTATATTTATTCTCAAGAAAAAATAAGAGTTAGAAAAAATACCCAGACTTTCAGGGTGCATGTCTTCCCTCCCTGCCTTCCATGCTCCCTTGGAGGCCTGAGAGTCGGGATCCAGCATCCTGCGATGCATGTTCAGTTCTCTTACCTACTATAAATATTCTGAAGACAAAATGATGTAATCAGAGACGAGCTTAATAGACATGTGGCCCTCGACGGCCCTGAGTTGGGTGCCTTCTCTTCCTCCCTTGAACATTCACATTTGTCGTGTCTCTTTAGAGACATCATGGTGTTTGTAATAGTCTAGCCATGTTTGCACGTGTGGCATTTTCCCGAACAAAATCCCCTTCGGTACAGTGCTTCGCAAATACAAACTCTGAGGAGCCCTTGTGGGGTACTTCTGTGCACAGCACTCAAGTGAAAAAAATTGAAAGCACAGGAGGGAACAGAGCCTGGAGGATCAGGAGAGAGATGATTCTCAGAGGCCAGATGAGGCCTCGATGGGAGGGTGGGATGCGGTGACACAGAAACACACAGGTAAGGAGAGAAAATCCACCTCAGCGCTTCCTTCCCATCCTGGGCTGCAGCTTCCTGAGCTACAATGAGCTGGCCTCTGTGAAACAGAAGCGTAGTTCAAAGGGAGCTGGCGGAGGGGCACAAGGCAACCCCAGGCAGCAGAGTTGGCACGTGAAGAAAAGGACCTGGCCCCTCCTGGGACAGGGACCCCCAGGAAAGACGTGCGTGATAAACACTGGTGTGCGTCTGCAATCTGGCTTTTATCCCTTCAAAGACTCCTGAGCTGGGGGCAATTAACAGAGCTGGGGCAGCCAAGAAACTGCCCTGTGAGGATAAACAGGCTGACAGGACATTTATACAGCAGCTTCAAGCAGAGCTCTGGTTCCCAAGTGTGGAACAGACAGGAAGGAAGCGTGGACATTGGGAGATGCCTGCTGTCCTCTTTCTGGACTGAGGTTCTTCTGCCAGGGATAAGGGATCCTGGTTCAACTGAAGGAAAGGCAAGGTGATTCTCTGGGACCTCAGGGCAATGTAGACAGAAGGACCATCACACTGTTCCCACCAGGGACCAGGACCACCAAGGCTCTTTTATAGGAAGCAGAAGCCATGGTCAAGTTTTTTACCTCCTCAACTTTATGAAGACCAAGTTGACAATCCCCAGCCCTGGGTAACCATTATTCTCCTCTCTGCTTGTATAGGCTTGGTTACTGAGATTACCCATACATGAGATTCACAGCAGCTGGGCTTCTGAGCCTGGTTTATTTCACTTAACATAATATCCTCCAGGTTCATCATGCGTCATTCATCACGCAAATGGCAGCAGTTCCTTCTTTTATTAAAGGCTAAGTGATATTCTGTGGGGTGTGTGTGTGTGTGTGTGTGTGTGTGTGTGTGTAATTTTCTTTATCTGTTTTCCTGTTGGCTGACATTTGAGGGCTGTGTCCTCATCTTGGCTGTGAATGATGCCATAGTGAACATGGGCACACAGATTAAACACTGGAAGAAGACAAATCAAAGGTACCTCGAGGTATAATCTCACATCTATTAAGGTGACTGGCATTGGAAAGACCACACATGAGCTCTGTCACCAGTGAGCCTGTGGAGAAAGGGGAGCCCATGTGCACTGTGCTGGAAATGGTGAGAGAGAGAGAGAGACAGAGAGAGAGAGAGAGAGAGAGAGAGAGAGAGAGAGAGAGAGAGAGAGAGAGAGAGAGAGAGAGAGAGAGAGAGAGAGAGAGAGAGAGAGAGAGAGAGAGAGAGAAGAAAAGATAGGCCCTCGTCTCCTGAAAAAGAGAATGATATCTGTGTTCTGTGGTGTCCTCTGGGGAGGGAACCGCAGACCGTTGGAATGTTAAAGCCACATGGCTGACTTCTGTTTTACAAGGGCTTTAACCTCCAGGGTCGGACGAATATGGTCGCTAGATTGACTGCAGTGATGTCAGAGCTGTACGGTTATGTCAAGACCTGTTAAAGGTGTGTCTTGTGCATGATTTATTATGCAATACTGTGTTCAAATATGACAATAAATACAATTTAAAAATGGATTTTTAGAATCAAAAAAGCCTTAAGGACGGTGACGTCCAGGCAGATGAACACAAGAAGATAGACCCAGATGGGCAGTGAGTCCCAAGTGAACAGACACTGTGCAAACACAGCTACTGCACCTACCCTCAGCACTCTCCCTCCCCGTTCTCCTTCATATACCCAGATCCCTTATCCTGTAATCCCCACACCAAACCCCCCTCTCAGTAGACGTTTGGTCTCTCTGCAGCTGAACCCACTCTGGACACGAAGGTACCACAACATGCACTATCGCTTCTCAAGTAATGCCTGTGACCTGATCTACCAATTAAACTATTAAGCTTACGTATTTGTGGTGATGTTAAGCTTCTGAAAAACAGGAGGCACGTCCCTTGTGTCATTGAGCACATGATGTGTGACAGCAATCTCCTTGGTGTATAAAACACAGTCCTAACCGCAGACTTGACTCTCGTCATCCCAAACCCTGGTCCATTGCTAGCTATCAAATGCTTCTCGATGTGGCCAGACCATCAGCTACACACTGATTGCTGTAGATTATACATAAGATTCTGTTTCTGCTATATTCCTTGTATATATCTGTGTTGGCTTTCCATGTGCACCTAATGACTAGCTGACTAGAGAGACTCATGCAGTAGAGTTCAGAATGCGTGCTCTAGCTCCTTTTACATAGGAACCATAGACTTCTATGTCCCAGCTCAGGGTAGGCCCTAGACTATGTCCCAGCTCAGGGTAGGCCCTAGAATGTAAGCTACTTGGGAACAGCTTTGGAACAACAGCAAGTGGCAAGCCCACACCTACCCATTATCCTAAGCCCTTTCATTTCTGTTTGTTTGTTTTTAGTTCTCCTAGAAGCCGACTGGCGTCTAATAGCTCATCTCCCAGAAAAGGAATGGCATTTATAACTGCACCCGCTCCTGCAAATGGGGAGTAATCTGGGGACTAGGGACCTGCCCCATGCACTTTGATATCTCAGGCTGCAGTCTTAGCCTGGTGCCCTGGGAGTCGGCTGGAAAGTCGGAGCTTAGCAGCCAGAGAGTCTCAGCCTTGAGCATGAGCAGAGGCTGAGAGTTAGCAGGACAGCTCCAAGTATCGTCTTCCTGTTTTAGAGGGTTCCTGGCAGGTCTCTGGAAACCTGCAGCTTACTTATGTCTTCAATCCTGGGCTCCCTGCCACCACTCATTTCAGAACCTGAGCAACCCTGTTTAGTACTAAGCTCTTCCCACCGCCACCACCCCAGTGAACAGACAGTGAGCAGGGATGGGCTTCATCGTGGTTAGTGCCTGCCAGGGAAGCAGTGGCTGGGGTGACCACAGGGATGTGCCCTTAGGAAGCAGGGAGGGGGTTGTGTTTTCTGTTTTTCTGTTGTCCAATAAAAGACAGAAAATGGTTTTTTAGTAGGAATTAAAAATGCAAGCACATTTAGGAGAAAATACTCTTTCCCCAAAACAATCTTTGTGGTTTTGTTTTTCCTTATAAATAGTAATTTATGGCTGGATGAATTTTCAATAGTACCATTCCCGGGCTGTTTTCATGCCATCGATCGACATGTGTTTCCTTAGAAAAGTGAGTGGTTGTGAGGATGGAAAAGGAGAGCAAGGGTCTTGGAGCCAGCGTTAGGAGTTGGTGGGGAGAAGTTTACAACAGCCATAGGGAAGAGGGTGACTGAGGAAGGCCTGGATTAAAGAGCGCAAAGGGGAAGCACCAGCGAATCGGGAGACCTCTGGCCCAGGAAGCTCAGTGTAGATCCGTTAGTACTGTCTAATTCCATGACAGCCTTGCCGTGGCTCTCAAGGCAGAGGACACAAACAGAGGCTCACACTCACACACGGGTGCACACTCCTTTCTCACTAGCGGTCCCAGCCTTGGTCAGATGGTCTGCACCCCCCTTCACCCCGCATACTACTTAAGGAAAAAGAACTCTCACTCAAGTCCCAGCAGGTGACTATTGCTTAGCTGAAGCGAATCACGCTACATTTGTCCCTGCTTGTTTGTGCGCAGGTCTCATATCCCTGACTATAACCAACTGTGGGCTACACGGGAAGATCTTGCCCCTGACCGGACCATGTGCAGAGACTTTTCCGTCCTTGTTAATGTTACCAAGGCAATATAGTACAGCAATCACATGCATTGTCTACTTAGTATTGTAAGACCTCAAGTGACGGCTTGAAGCATGCAGGAGATCTGTAAGTACAAATGCGATTGTATACAAGGGACTTGAGAATTCATGGATTTTGGTATCTGTGGTTGTTCAACAGGAATGGTCCCCATAGGCTCATATATTTGAATGCTTGGTCATTAGGGAGTGGCATTAATCGACAGGGTTAGGAGGTGTGGCCCTGTTGGAAGAAATGCAGGTAGACTTTGGGGTTTCAAATGCTGAAGCCGGGCTCCTTCCTGTTGCCTGCAGATCTGGATGTAGAACTCTCAGCTAGTCTGCACCATATCTGCCTGCATGTTGCCATACTCCCGTACCATGATGCTAATGGACTAAAACTCTGAAACTTGTAAGCAAGCCCAAATTATGTGCTTTCTTTTATAAGAGTTGCCATGGTCATGGTGTCTCTTCACAGCCATAAAACAGCAACTAAGACTGCATTCAAGAGAAGTCTCAGTCCCATTCCCCTATAGATACTGGGAAATGATAGTAATTCCTTTCCTGTGCCATAGATCACTTGGGCGTGGTCATATCTCCAGTCCTAATAGTTGGACCCCGGAAGACAATCTGTTGGGGCTTCCAGAAAGATTTTCCCTAGACTCTGTAGACAGAGGTACACAGGAGGAAATGCCCTCTTGTAGGCTGGGTATGAGTTTTCTACATGAAATGCTCAGAGTTTCCTCACTACTATGCAACTCAGGGGAAGAGGAAATTGTGGCCATTGTGACTAGGGCAGAATGAAAAGATATAAAATATATTCTAGGAGCCAGGTGGTATGGTGCATACCTTTAATCCCAGCACTTGGGAGACAAAGGCAGGTGGATCTCTGTGAGTTCAAGGCCAGCCTGGTCTACAGAACAAGTTCCAGAACAGGCTCCAAAGCTACACAGAGAAACTGTATCTCTAAAAACCAAAAAAAAAAAAATCCTAGGTAGCAGACTACTGACTAAATCTGTCCTAGGACCCTCCCTCTCAGGAGTTTGTGCTTAGTGAGGGTCTAACTCCCTCTTCTTAGGCCAGTTTCAACCAAGTCTTAATTCCCTTGCAGCTGGATGTCTAACAGTAAACACACACACACACACACACACACACAGAGAATACATCTAACAATCTGAGCCATCACATGGTTGCCCAAATCCTTGGACAAACTCTGCTTTGTCCCTTCAGAGTGTCCTGCTCAAACTCTTCTTCAGCTGTCTCCCACATGCCCCAACCCTTAACTCCCACTGACTCCAGCCACACATTTGCCAAACGGCACAGATGTATAGTCCCATGTCCCTAATTCAATTCCACATTTGCCAAAGCCCACAGGTCCATGCCTGTGTTCACCTCAACTCTACCACATGTTCAGTAGCCTTCACTTCTCTGAACTTGGGCCTTCGCACCTATAAATCAGGGCAGATGTCTCATCACTTAGACCATTTTAAAAATTAAGAGATCCAGATGTGGTGGCACATACCTGTATTCCTCACACTCAGGTGTTGAGGGTGAGGCAGGAGAACCAAGACTTCAAGTGTAGCCTGGGTTGTACTACAAGACCCTGTCTCAGAGAAAAGGAAGGAAAAATAATTTAAATGAAGGGATGTTGCAAAGAGCTAAAGCCAGTGTTTGAAGTGTAGTAAGTGACCTGTAATGACAGCCTAAACAAATAATGAGTGTTTGAATTGAAATTGGTAATTACTTTGTATTGCCTGGGTCGTTCAAACAGCAATGGGGTATTGCTATTGTTACCACATCAATACAGCAGCAAGGAAAGATGGCCATAACTAGTCCATTGCCCTATAATTTGATGCTTTATGCAACATATTTTTTATCCCACAAAAAATGCTTGATTTTTTTTCTGGGCTGGGGTAGAATCCAGGTCCTCAAGTACTAGGCAAGTGCTCTACCATTGAACCATATCACCAGCACCAAAGAATCTTCTTAAATGTCAACATCATTCCCATTTTCCTGACGCAACTGAGGTTAGAGAGCCTTGACTCATAGATCAAGTGCCTGAGAGCCAAGCCCTAATCTCAAGTGCACACACTCTCCCCAGGCCGTGTCTCAATTGCATCCCTCCAGGCTGCTGCTCTTCACTGCTCTGCCCCAAGTTCTGTGATGAGCTCTGTGACTAACGCTGTGGCTTGGTTTCTGTCCATGTAGCAGTGTTTATGCTCGTAGCACTTGCAGAGGGTCGGTGTTTCTGAAAGCCTTTCTGTTGGGAAGGGGGAAGGGCAATCAGCCTGGTGGTGCAGCATGCCTTCCATGGAGGACTGGCGGTGCATTTGGCTGCACCAAATACAAGCAGCTCCCGTATTGGCAGTAGGTTGCGCATTCACACCACTTCTTAGCCTCTCTTTGTTTACACGGGAGGTGAGAGCCCGTGGTAAGTCCTCTGTTGATGAGGTTTATGTGACCAGCTATTGACATGTGCTATTGACTCTGTTTACCATTCACTGAGTGTCCATGGGACCCAGTAGGTGACTGACAAAAGATACTCATTCAAACAGAGAATCAAGGAGGGGGTAGTTCTGTTTAAGAAAAACAGAAATAGATGGAAAACTAAACAGGAAAACCTCTTGGAAATGCAATATAAAAAAAAAGCAGTGGAGCTTAGTGATGAGTTTCAAGGCTTAGATTTTTTTAATCCAAGCCTCCTCTTAGTAACATTATTTACAGCAACTACACATGAGCAGGTACAAGGGAGTAACTGCTGAGGGAGTTGGAACCTGAGACCTCTGCAGGTCCAGGCATGAGTCTGGGACCTCCAAGGGAGTAGGCCTGAGCCAGGACCTCTGCAGGTTCAGGTGCGAGTTTGGGACCTCCAAGGGAGTAGGCAGGAACTGGAGATCGCTACAGGTCTGGAGTGCGAATCTGAGACTGCTGAGGGAATAGGCCTGAGCCAGGACCTCTTCCATAACAGGCCCAAGGCAGTAACCTCAACAGAAAGAGCCCCAAACAAGCAATCTCTGTGGGAACATGCCTGAACAACCCCTGGCACTGCAGGGCAAACCCTGGGAGCACCAAGCAACCTGCAGGAATACAGGTTGACCAATGGGGTGACTGGAACCATGGCCCTGATTGCACCACAAGGAGCAACCATCTGAGCCTTGGATCCATTGGCACCTGGAAGACTGGTCATCAGAGTCACAGAGAGCCCTAACTACACCAAACAGAGGAAAAGATGGGTAAACAAGATAAGAGCACATGCAACACCACAAGGAGCAACATGACACCAGTAAAAACTAGTGACCCTACAACAACAAGACTTGAACAACCAAATATGGATGAAGCAGAAGAAAATGACCTAAAAAATAACTTTAGGAAAATGTTTGACACTCTTAAGGAGGAAATGAAAAATTCCCTCAAAGAAATGGAAGAAAAGACAAACAAAAAATTAGAAGACATAAGTAAATCCCTTAAAGAAAACCATGAAAAAGAAATCAAACATATGAAAGAAACTATGCAAGACTTGAAAACTGAAATAGAGACAATAAAGAAAATACAAGCTTGAGGGAATTATAGAAACAGAAATCATGAGAAAATGATCAGGAACCACAAATGCAAGCATAAACAGCAGAATACAAGAAATGGAAGAATCTGAGGAGCTGAAGGTGCAATAGAGGAAATAAACTCTTCAGTCAAAGAAAACATTAAATCTAACAAAAGCTTAACACAAAATATTCAGGAAATATGGGACACCATGAAAAGACCAAATCTAAGAATAATAGGTATAGAAGAAGGAGAAGACATTCAATTTAAAAGCACAGAAAATATATTTAACAAAATTATAGAAGAAAACTTTCCCAACCTAAAGAAAGATATGCCTAGGAAGACGCAAGAAGCTTACAGAACACCAAATAGACTGGATCAAAAAAAAGTCCTCTTGCCACATAATAATCAAAACACTAAACATATAGAATAAAGAAAGAATATTACAAGCTGTAAAGGAAAAAGGCCAAGTAACATATAAAAGCAGACCTAACAAAAATATACCTGACTTCTCAGTGGAAACAATGAAAGCCAGAAGGTCCTGGTCAAGTATTATGCAGACATTAAGAGACAACAGATGCCATCCCAGACTACTATGCTCAGCAAAACTTTCAATCACTATAGAAGGACAAAACAAGATATTCCATGACAAAACCAGATTTAACCAATACCTNTGTGTACACAGTCAGCTGGTGTCCAGTGTTTGCATGTGTGTACACAGTCAGCTGATGTACAGTGTTTGCACGTGTGTACACAGTCAGCTGGTGTCCAGTGTTTGCATGTGTGTACACAGTCAGCTGGTGTACAGTGTCTGCATGTGTGTACACAGTCAGCTGGTGTACAGTGTTTGCATGTGAGTACACAGTCAGCTTATGCTTCAGGGAGTTTTACTTTCTAGAACATGCAGTGTACATTGTGACTGAGCATGAAGCAAGGAGAGCCCCTCTTTGTCCCGCTGTGCCAGTAAGGGAGTCCTGATGCTGCAAGCAAGACCAGCCCCCACCCACCATCCTGCAGAAGGAGAAGCCAGTGGGGGTTCATTTGGAACGGCAGATGAAGTCGGACCACCCGTGAGCAGAGACCATGTGGGGAGAGGGGTCATGGGATCTCTATCAGATGTGGGCATCTAGCCCTCCTGTTCTGGACACAGAGAATACAGGCAGGCTTTGAAAATCTGCTCTTGCCTAAGTGTGTGTGACCCACAGTAAGTGAAAACACCATAAACCCTGAACTCCTGACTCTGCATCTCCTTAGGCCTTGAGTCATGGCATCCAAGAAGTAGTGTAGTCTGCAGTTGGGAAGACACCCTGGAGCCTCTCTGGATCTGGACCCCTGCCTTTCCCTCCCCAGCTGGGTAACTTCAGGCCAATGACTTAGCTTCTCTGTGTTTTTCTGTAAACGGGAGACCCCAGTGGTACCTGCAACAGAAGATTACAGGAGAATTCACATTTGTTAAGCACTTAATTAAACCAGTCCCTGGGGAGGGACTAGGGAGATATTTGCTGTATTTCTACTCTCCCTCCCTCCCCTTCCCATCAATCAATAGTTGAAGGTATTAAACACCCATTCTGGTGGAAAGAGCCCCCTCAGGGACCAGGTTCCGCCCTCTGGCTTTAATCTCCCTGCATTAATCTTGTTGTTTCAGATTTTGGGGATGTTTTCTGAGACAGTCTCAGGACACAGCCTAGGCTGGCTCCAAGCTCCCACTCTTCCTGCCTCCCTCCTCCTCCTGTGCTGGTACTGTTCGCCTAGAATCACTGAAACCCTCCCTGGCTCACCAAACCATAGCAGAGCTTAGAAGCTTCTCCTGATGTGAATGGTAGGTGTTTTAAATTGGGGGGGGTATAGGTAGCTTTTATTGTGTGTGGATTCCCTCCATGTGAACCACCCTTCCTATACTTGTGAGATTCAAAGTGGGTAGAAACTGCATTGATTGGTGAGAATGTCTTACCGGTGAAACATTTCAGGGCAGTTTTCCAGGCCTGGCTTATGGGCCTCTAACAACGATCAGCAAAAAAAGATTTTCTCGGGGCTGGAGAGATGGCTCAGAGATTAAGAACACTGACTGTTCTTCCAGAGGTCCTGAGTTCAATTCCCAGCAACCACATGGTGGCTCACAACCATCTGTAATGAGATCTGGTGCCCTCTTGTATACACAATAAATAAATAAAATCTTTAAAAAAAAAAAGATTTTCTCACGCTTTCTTTTCCCCCCAAAGCCCCACGTGAAGGACCAAGCAGACCTGGAGCTGCTTTGCTGTTTCTACGGAGCCTTTTGGGTTAGGGGCTTCCCCATGCCAGTTTTTCAATTAAAAATGATCACTTAATGGGCCAGTAGGATGGCTGAGTAGGTAAAGGTACCTGCCACTAGGCATGTGTGGTGGAAGGAGAGGCCCAGTTCCCATAAGCTGTCCTCTGCCCTCCACACACAGACCATGGCCTTACCGTTTAAAACGTGTCAAGATCATTCATGATTTTCCGTTGTCCAACATTTGTCCTATATTTAAGTTCTGTGAAGAATGATTTCTTGAAAGAAACTGGATTGATTGGCAGATTAGAACTGCAGTGGCGTGGAGAGGTTGGAATGTTGCTAGTCCAGAGTCTAATTATAACTTACCTTGCATTAGTTTTAGCCCCCATTAGACATTCCTTGCTCATCTCTGTGTCTGGAACTAGCGTTCTGTGAATAGATAAAAACCTTTTGAAACCTATTAACTTAGTTTCCACCGACCCAGAAGCTAAGGGTGCCATTAGAAAGCATCTAAGGGCTGAGGAGAACCCCCACCTATCTCTGTGATGTTTCCACCAAGGTATGTTTTAAGCTTTGTGGTTTATAACTCTCTTTGTTCTGTTATTATAAAATTCTACAAAGCTTCAGGAGAACGTGGGTAGCCAAGCTCCATAGCTTCCCAGCTATGGTTACTTAGATTTGCTTCCTGAAAAGCTACCTCTTAGTCCCTTTGAGGTAAGAGCTGTCTTGTTTTGCATTGACAGCTTCTTCTGAACATATATATTCCTTCTATCCAGTGTCAAGTCAAAGACCCCAACTTCTCCTTCAAGATCTCCTTAAAGTATTGAGCAAGCTACTGTCCATGGGGTTTGCTGACCCTGGGGTGCTGTTTGCTTTCTGGGTGCTGTCCCATCACTCTGCATATTTCCTTGAAGAGCTTACCAAATCCTGGAGGAAAAACTCCAGTGACATCCACCTGTGGTTCACAGCCCTTCAGTTGGCGGGCGCATATGCAAATCAAGAACTCAGGGGCTCCAAACCCTTACACTCCTTCCAGAAGGGCTCTTAGCCCCAGAGACACCAATGTCCTCTCTCTAAATAGCTTACAACCAGCTCTGTGATGGGGGATACCCACAAACAAACACAGGCACAACACTTTCTGTGCTCACTCTGTATAAAGTTCACCCACGGGCTACAGATGTGGAGCTAGGAGAAGGTGGTGAGGACTTCAGACAAATGGCTTGTGGGAAGACTTACCACGGGGACATTCCTTGAGTGAGATGGTTGGGCCTTAGCCACCTCTCCTTCTTTCTTCTTGTTTCCGGGATATGAGATAAGTGACTTGGGTCCACTACAACCTCCCCACGGGCCCAAAAGCAGCTGCATCAATCTATTCAGAGTGAAGCAGCCTCAGTTATTAGCTGATTGTCTCAGACGTTTGTCATAGTAAGATATTTGGGGACACAGTTTCACATTAAAGAATATTACATCTTCCAGGTCAACTGGGCTGAAGCTAATGTGCCCACATTTGTATTCTCTCATCCCCATCAAAATGCCTCTCTATCTCCCTGTGCTGGCACAGTGAATCCTGGCTTCCTACAG
>JAQHUG010000109.1:4459098-4484782 GCA_028555095.1 Dicrostonyx torquatus
TTCAAGTCTTGAACTGTTTCCTTTACCTGTTTGATTGGTTTTTCTTGGTTTTCTTGGGTATCCTTGAGGGATTTATTCATTTCTTCTAACTTTTTGTTTGTCTTCTCCTCCATTTCATTAAGGGAGTTTTTCACGTTCTGATTAAGGGTCTCTATCATTTTCATAATGTTATGTTTAAAGTCGATGTCTTCTACTTCTTCTGGATTAGGGTGTTCAAATCTTCCTGTTGCATGTTCGCCGGATTCTGGTGTTATCATGTTGCTTTTCAGGTTGTTGAAGGAATTCTTGCATTAGCACCTGCCCATCTCTTCCTTCAAATGTGGTCATGAGAGTCTTGGGGTCTTGGTCCAATCTTTGCTGTGGCTAACTGTGTACTTGGGAGGTTTTCTTGGTCTGCCCTCTCTTAGGTCCCCTCAGCACTGGAGCTGGCTCTCAGATCCCCTCTGCCCTGAAGCAGGCTGTGGTGGTGGAGCTAAGGACCCTGCAGATGGGCGGGCACACACTTACCCCTCCGGATGGATCTCCTCAGTATAGGATCAGGGCCTCTTGCTGGGCCAAGGACCTTGCAGACAAAAGGGTGGGCTTGGAAGGGGTAGGGTCCTGTGGAGCAAAGAAGCCCCTGCTGCGGCAGGAGCACACACCGCTGGTTCCCTAGATCCTCAGCCCCAACGCAGGCTGAGTTGGGGGGACCCCACAGATGGGAAGGAGTGCTTGGGGGCCAGATGGAATGGGATAAATAGAGAGATCCAGTAGCTGGGGAGATGCCCCGCTGAATGGCCAGAAACGTTTAGGGAATTGGAGATGGCCTGTACTCTGTTCCAGGGTGTCCGGCCAGCCGGGCAGGCACACACTTACCCCTCCAGATGGATCTCAAGAAAGTTTTCTTACATTATGGTTTTGATCCATTTGGAGTTGATGCTCGTGCAGGATAAGAGATGGGGATCTAGCTTCAACTTTCTGCATGTGAATATCCAGTTTTCCCAGCACTGTTTATAGAACTGNATCTATATTTCTTAATTATACATTACATTTTTAAATGAGCTACACAAACACAATACTTTATTCAAGAGCAGAAATATACATATATAATAAAATTGACCTTAAATTTGTGTCATAAACTAAGATCTATACCAATGCAAAGTATTTCATCTCCATAGCATATCCCCCTTTAAATGTAAACAAACATTAATAAACAGTATTTGGGAATTTGGGTGTAGTTCTCTCCAAACTGCTTCTTGTTTTTTGTTTGGTGATCTAATTTTTGGGGGTGTTCACCCCCAACTAACAGTGTTCATGCAACTAACAGGGGGTCTTGCTCCATCAAACCACATTAGTCTGGAATTAATCCATAGGTTCTCATCTTCTATGGAAACAAAAACTGGACCTCTTTTCTAAAGCAACAAATATATAGACCCAAATTTTGGAATCAAGATACCTAAGATAGGTTGGTTTAGCTTAGCAGCCCATACAATTAAATGTCTCTCTGTATTTAGTTCCTTCACAGTCAAAAAATTCAAAGAAGACACGATAATATACATAATCTAGACTCTCTGTGTATATTCCATCTTTACATGGCTTATTTTTCTTACTCTATCACTTTTTCTACCAGTTTAATATTTCTTTTCTTTTCTTCTTTAATCTGTGACTGTCTTACTCTTTTATATTACATTTAGTGGCTCTTTACTCTTTCTTCTCTCTCCCAAGCCTATGTACATTTTTAAACACACTGTGACTTGTTTAGAGGTCTTTTATGTTTGAATCTGTCTTATCATGTATCTGAAATCCTTTTCTGTCCAGGAGTGTGTCTTAAAATGCTTAGTGGCATTAATAGATCTAACTAAGGCTGTTTTGCCTTTTGGCTCTGCCTAGTCCAACAAGGCTGAGGTCTGTTCATTGCCTCTGAGATTGTTGGGTGGGAGCCGTTATCACCATCTCAACTCTGATAACCAGCTGGCCCATGCTGCCACCAAGTAACTTGCAACACGCTGCCCACAAACCACATTCAAGTGCGTGACCTCTTGAAAGAGCTAGAGTTTATGTTGGAAGCATGGACCAGGAGCTGCCATTTCAAAACAGCACGTTTTTGTTTTGTTTTGGTTTGGTTTTGGTTTTTTTTTTTTCCTGCTACTGCTGAATCAGGAAGCCCTCTCTTAAAGGAGCTGTAGCACACTGCCAGCAAACAGAGCAAGAAGCTGTGTTAAACTCTGTTCTTTTTGTGTCTAGAATTCCCTCCCAAACTCCCTCAGGTTTTAAGTAGATTTAGTTGGCCACATTGGCACCAATCTGTTGTTTTTGGTGATACACAGATTAACAGAAATGGGTTAACTGAAGATGTAGGAGCTAGTTAGCAATATGCTTAAGTGGTTGGCCAAGCAGTGATTTCATTAACACAGTTTCTGCGTGATTATTTTGGGAGTCTGACTGCCTGGGAAATGAACAAGCGGTCTTCCTACAGGCCTGGGCTCTTATCCAGGAAATGTGAGAAAAGGAGAGAAGGAGTCTGAGCAGCAGTCTCACCCTTCCTCACCTGCTGTGTCTGACGAGAGCCAAACTTTTCTGTCATGCATTCCCTATGTGTGGACTGAGCTCTGAAACCTGAGCCAACATAAATCTTTCTTCCCTCGTGACACATAAATTGGGTACCGAGGCCACAGTGACACAACTGTCCCTCATGTACAGCCACACTTTTAAGAACATTTTTTTTTGTATCTCTTCCTTCTGCTCTAGCATCTATTGCCATTAACCACATATGACTGCTTGACCACAAAGACTGGGGTTCTTTGGGTATTCGGTGCATTCTGTAGCATCTGAACTGGGGTTTGAGGTGGTCACACGTCAAGGAGTTCTGGGTGAATGGATCTAACTAACTTGGTTGAGCTAAGTTACTGTATCTTTTTTTTTTTCTCATCACTGTGAGAAACCCAACAAAAGGAAATCCAGGGAGAATGGGTTATTTTGACTTGCAGCTCAGAAGAACACAGTCCGTCGTGTCGGAGAAGGCACAGCAGTGGGAGAAGCTCCGTCCATGGTACCCACCAAAGAGTAGAGCTACACGGTGACAGTGTATCTCTGGTTTCCCCTTCCCCATTTTCACTCAGTTCAGGACCCCAGTCTGTGATTAGCATCAGATACATTCAGGGTGAGTCTTCAGTTAAAATTCTCAGAAAAACCCCTTGAGAATATGCCCTTTCTCAAATTTTCATCCTCATGTTTTTTTTGGTTTTTCGTTGTTTGTTTTTTTTAACTTATCAAGTTCAATTTGTCCTGCCCATATACTCTTGGGTATGTGACCTTTCACTGGAGTGTGGTTAGCCTACTGGGGACCACACCCTCAAAGAAAGCTGACTCTCCCTCTCCATACTGGACTCTGTTTGGCTTGAGCTTGCACAGGTCAGAAACATGCTGTCACAACCATTGTGGGTTCACGTGTCCAGTTGCTTTGCTGTGTCTGGACAACACTGTCGTTCATCAAGTTTCGCTCTTCTAGGCTTTTCACCCCCTCTTTGTAGAAGATCACTTAGCCTTGAGAGGAAGAGGTGACTCAGATGTCCCACTGAGGGCTGAGCATGCCTCAGTTCCATTTCTCTGTACCCTGACAGCCATGGGGCCTGCCATGACCTATTGTGATACCCAATGGAAATGAGGGTAGGAGGATTTATTTTGGTTCCCAGTTCAGAAGAACTTGTATCAGGAAATGTGTGGTGACAGAAGCCGCTTGTTTGTGATGTCCCCACCTCCCAACTGGCCTATCTGGCTCACTCTACTGTGATGAAGATCAAGGTCCCTTGCCTCACTGACTCAGGGCTTCCCACCCTGTATGAACACACAAGCAACTATTTCAGAAGAAAGCTTTGGGCATAAAAAATGATGCCACAACCAAGAAAGATGAGCAGAAATCAGAGTAAAAAAAAAAAAAAAGAGGACTTGAAAATAAAAATCTCAGAAATTCATTATAAGCACAAAAGGAAGAAAAAGACAGACCCAGGTTAGACAGAGAAGGGCTTGATCTCCAACAGAGACAGTGAATTAAATTAGAAGATACGTCAGGAACTAAAACTAGTTCTACAAATCAGCATAAAGGTAGAAACATGGCTGCAGTACAAGAAGCTCTGGAAGAAAGCTAAATCCTTCCTGAACCTTGGAGCAAAGCTTAGGCGTCAGTCTGTTCCCTCACTCCTGCACTTCTGGGGACTTCTTAGTTTGTTCCCAAACAGCCAGCTCTGTGGCTAGGCTTTGTCTCCCGGAAGCTGGCTTCTAAGCGTGAGAGCTGGATGGTGGGAGACTCACAAGCCCAACCTTTACAGGCAGGACGATGGCCACTGCCTCGGCGCCATCTCCCTGTGTGTTCCAGGCAACAAGGCCCGCCAACTCGCACTTGGCGATCTGCAGAAATTTATGCTGACACTTAATTCCACATCTGGAAACGCTGAGGGGCAGCCATGGCCCTTCGCTTCTTGCACAGACGGTCCACGCACCTTGCAGGCAGTCGCTGTCCTTTACAGGTCTCTGGTAAACGTTCGAAACTCCCTTACCCAAAGCTACGAGGAATTAATGCTCGGGTCACAAAGCTAGATTTTTCAGGCTGTCTCATGGAAAAATCCAAATCTGGGCAGGCCTTCTGCCTGTTGTGTAGAGGCCATAAAAAGGCGTACTTTAAATAAGGCTCCTCAGGTTAAATACGTCATTTAGAATTTTGTTTCTGCCAAAGACTTCACGTGTCTTGTAGGAATTGATTAACTCAATGGTTGACTGCCACAACTTAACCCTTTCTGAGGAGAAATTGCTATATTCTTTTCTGAGAAGAAACAAGTGGAAATTCTCTTTCTAAGTTGGGAAGCCAGCTAGAGGAGGTTTTCATGGCTCTATTCCACATAAAAGAGGCTGGGCTGCTAAAGGAGAGAGAAAGTCATCTACTTTATGACTTAGAGAATTTTATCTATATATTTCTCTTTTCTTGCTGTATAATTTCTCAAGAGGAAAGCATTGCATTTTGGGTTTTGTTTGGTTTGGTTTTTTAGGTCCTGACCAAGCTAGAGGAGAAGGAATAGTGTGGGACTAGTTCACTACCAAGTACCTTGTGGACAGAAATAGTGAGCATCTATTATAATAGGCCATCTGAGGAGGAAAGTTCATAGAACTGTATCGTGTTGGGGACTTTTGCACAGGTTCAAGCCAGACACGGTCTCAGCCCTGAGAGGAGGAAGTTGGCATGAGCCCTGGCCAAGAAACTATCCTCAAGTGACATCTGCTCTCAAAGGGAAAATTAATTCCAAGGGGAGTCTCACTGTGTATCCACACAGCAGGTCAGGCCCATCTGCAGCAGTAGAAGGCTAGCAAGAAATGAGCTCAGTCGATGGCACCTTTGAAGACTTTGAGTCTCATATGGCGTTCTCTGGGCGTCTTTTGTCTTACTGATCTGTCTGTGTATTAGTTTTTGATTTTGTGTTTTTCTGGACTTCGTGTGTGTCTATATCTGTAAGCTTCTTCTGGGTTTTTTGTTGTTTTAAATTCTGATTTATTTGGGCTTTTGTTTGTCTGCTTGCTTGTTTTCTAAAGAGAGAGGATGGGCATGGAGTCGGGGAAGGGCGGAGCTGGAGAGGATCTGGGAGGAGTTGGGAGGGAGGAAATTGCAATCAGAATATATTATATGGAAAAAATTATTTTCAATTAAAAATATAGCCATAAAAAAGATTTAATTTTTTTAAAGACCTGTATTGTCTTGGGGACTTTGTCAGGTAGATTTTAGTTGTTTTTAAAAAATAAAGAAGTACCACATGCGATGAGACATGTTAATCTGTTCCACTGTTGACAACTGTTTTGCAATCTCTCTGTGTCCCCAAACATCGCGCTGTAAAGTCCAGATACACGTGGTAAAATTGACTTTTTTATAAGTACTTTGTCCACCCATAAACTTCCATTCAAAAGCGCTCTACCACATCTCCCCCACTCCTTGATTTTCAGCGTTCTGATTTATAGGGTCAGTTGTAGCTTCCACTCTGCTAAAGCCATTTCTTCATGGACTCTCAGCCCAGATCCCACAGCACAGCAGGGCCCCACAGGCCTCTCCACCAATGTTTGCTCATGGNTGCGTGCGTGCACATGCGTGGGTGTGCACATACAAGTGCGGGTAGCTGTGGAGGCCATAAGAGTGTTGAATCCCAGGAGCTGGAGTTGCAGGCAGTTGCAAGCCCCCTGGCCTGGTGCTGGGGAACAAACTAGCTCTTCCTCAGCTTTCCCCAGGCAGCTCTCCAGCCCCTGGCAGACTTCAGAGTCGTTTTGTGCACCATCATTCTTGCAAATAAGGAGAATTTTGCCTCTTTATCTCTGTACCTCTTATTTCATTCTTTAGTCCTATTGTTAGAGCCAAGACTTCAAAAAAAATATTGAATAGCAATAGACAAAGTAATTTTTGGTAGCAATACTTTGAATTCTTTCTTATTTAACATGATGTTGGTTATAGCTTAGTCATATTTAGCCTTTACTATCTTGATACATTTCTTCTATTTCTAGTGTTTTCAAGGGGGGTTATCATGAAGGGATATTGGGTTTTGTAAAAGGCTTTTTCTTCACTCTTGATGATCCTTGAGTCCATTTTTGTAATATATTACATTTATTGACTTATATTTGTCAGTCTATGTCCTCATCTTTGAAATGATGCTAACTTGATCATACAAAATTTCATTATCTTTTTTGGTTGAGTAGAATTTCATTGTGTATATGTACTGTTTGCTTTATTCATCTATCCATTGGTGGGCATTTAATGGCTCCATAGCTGGAGTATTGTGAATAATACTGCAATAAATGTGAATTTAAGATATCTCTTCAACATACTTTAGGAAAATAGCCAGGAGCAGAATCTTCTGAAGGAATGTGGCCAGATCCACATTCCCAAGAGTCTTAGAATGTAGAGCAGAGGGACAGAGTCAAGAAACCTGCCCAGGTGAGTTGATACAGATTACATGCTGAAAATACAGGCCTAGGGACTGGCGATATGTCTCAGTTGGTAAAAGTGCTGGCTGCATAAGCTTGAAGACCTGAGTTTGGACCCCAGCACCCTTGTGCAACCACAGATGTGTCTGCGTGGGCCTGTAATTCCAGCACTGCAGGGAGAAGAGATAAGAGGGCCGCTGGGTCGTCCCAGCCACCAGCCTAGTTGGGGGATGGCTGAGAGACCCTGTCTTAAAGGAACAAGATGAATAGTAGTGGAGCTGAACCAGGTCATTTGATGTGTTCCTCTGGCCTCTGAACCTATACATGGCCATGCATACCAACTGCACACACACACACACACACACACACACGCACGCACGCACGCACGCACGATACTCTATCATACGAAACATTATTTTGGTGACTGAATAGTATTACATTGTATATATGTGTGAGAGAAGGGGGAACGGGGAGGGAGGGGAAGAGGTGGGAGAGAGAGAGAGAGAAAGAGAGAGAACATCAGCTCAGAATCTCACCCTTTGTCCCTGCAGAACATATGCCATCCATGGTACCATCTCTACTATCTGGTTTCACATGTAGAGAATTTGCCTTGTCCACAGAACGCTTGCCGCTAAGAAGGCAGCTAGAGCATGCTCAGCCCTTGACCCAGGACCCTTCCCAGAAGGGGACCTGACACTATACACTCTCTACGTCTCCGACTATCAAAGCTTTCAGCCACATAATACAAAGCCTCTCTCTGCAACCTTGGCCATCCATCTGCCGCCCACTGCCTCTGCAACCCAATCAAGTCTCCTGTGATATCTATCACACTGCAGACACGCAGGGATGCTCACCCTCCTCGTACTGGGCAGATGTCTGCCAACTCTCGGCGCAGCCTAACTCTTCTTTTCCTACCTGTGACAGAGCCTAATGTTCACATGAGGGACTTATCTGGGAGCCACCAGCTACTCCGCAGCACATGGTTTCACCTGTGGCCTAGATCAAGGTGTTGTGCAGGCAACTTCTTTTTCTTCCTATTCCTGGGATTTGGCTATGGGCCTCTCTCGTGGTTCACTTGGAAAATGTCACCCACTCACCTGCAAAATGTTCAGCACTGTAGGTGAGAGCTGAACGCATCCCCAGACTTCCTAGTGAATGAGATGAGAGAGCTCTAGATGATGTGTCTGTTGCTTGCAGTCAAAGCTTTTGAACTGGTGCCTACTGAGGCATAACACAGCGTTTGGGAAACGAAATCCCAGAGGCCTGCATCGGAAGTGCTGAGCTCTTTCTGCCAGGGAAATAGCAGAGAGAAAAATCATTAAGAGTTGGCAATCATTTTCAGGTGCATCCGATTCCAAACAAACTAGCGTGTCTCTTGCATCTGTGTGGGGTGCTGTGCTGATTGACAGGCGAGACCAGTTACGAATGTACACGCATCACCTTGCAGCAAGCCCTGCCTCTGGGTTCCCAGGCTGCAGGCAAAGGGCTGCGAAGGAGCAGCTGTGGCGGAACAAAATAAGAAGGCAACAGAAAGCTGCCGGAAGTCACAGATTTGAGGTCACCAGTGTCTCGATATGGGTTATGACTCATTAGAACAACTGCAGGTCACCTTTGCCTCGTTTCTTCCACAGAAGATTAGAAGCAGCACCAGAGGGCTGAGGGAGGGCATCTTCCCAGGCTGTCTTTACAGACTTCCTACTTGTGTGTCTACATGCAGGCTGAGCTGGCACACTGCTAACCCGTTCTGAAGTAAGAAAGAGTATCTAATTCTCAGTGTTCCTCAGGCTCTCCCCTCAGAAAGCACAGAACGTGTGCTATCAGTGTTCTTGGAGAGGGAGGGGTGTATGCAGTGTGGGTATAATTTAATTTATCATGCATATGTATAATTTATATAATTTAACCTGGCTTGGAACTCACTATGTAGCCCAGGCTAGCCTCGGCCTTGATTTTGTGACAATCCTCCTGTCTTAACCTCTCTAGTACCGGAATGACAAGCGTTAGCCCCCACACTCAGTTTCAAATTTTCTTTAACTGGGACTGAGGAGATGTCTCGTCGGTTGGGAATGAATATTGCTCTTTCAGAAGACCAGAGTTCAGCTCTCCTCACCTCTGTCAGGCGGTACTCCAGCTCTGGGGGTGCTGACACCCTCTGCTGGCCTCTGTGGGCACCTTCACTCATGGACACAAACTCATGCACAGAGCTAAAATAAATCTTTCAAAGATATTATCGAATGTCCAGACCCCGGGCTCCATTAGCATATTAAGATGTCAATGAGTTTTCGAAGATAAAGCTAAGAAGACTTTTCTAAAATGGTCACATTTTTTGGAATGACAGCTTTAAAACCAGCAAGAGACTGCAAGAGCATTTTGCTTAATGGAAGGTCTCGGTTCATGCCTGTCGCCCTCAGCACGCCACAGCCTTTTACTGAAGACTTTTGACACCGCTGCACTGAGCTAAACACTTAAAGGCATCTCCTATAAACATCATACCAATGCTCTTAGGTTACTTTTGGCCTGCCCCTTATATTCACAAAATGGTGTTTTTACTGATTCAAAGAATTTAGATGAAATAATCCATCAAAAATGCACATGGTGATCTAGGAATGACAGAAACAACCTCTCAACTACAGGGATGAAGTAAGTACAATAGGCATGGATATTGTGTGGTGGGGACCACGGACACGGGTCTGTTCTCATTTGAGGAAGGCCAGCATCTTCTCTGTCCCCATGGCTGTGAGGGAATATGGGTCTGGTGACTTCAGACTTCTAGTCTTTCTTTCTTTCTTTCTTTCTTTCTTTCTTTCTTTCTTTTTTTTCAGAAGACAGCAGGAATTCGAACTTTACTGTGAAACTGAGATCTTATTGTTAAACACTGGCAACCACTACAAAAGTTGTTCATCTCTCTATAGCCAAACAAAATACAGCTGTGTGCTAGGTCCAGCCCATAGGCCGTCCCTGTGCAAACTCCATCCCCTGGCCAGGCAACTGGGAATCATTTCAGATTCTTCTGTTCTCTTAAAGAAACATGGCTCCTTCAACCAGGCTCCAGAGGGCTTTAAATTATCATTAATGGTTCGGTACTAGGGCTTCACTACTGCCCACCCACTGGCCCTCAGAAATAAAATGCCCATCACTTTATTCCTAGTGACACTGGTGTGTAACTTGTGAGATCATTAATCTGCGAGACTTAGGGAGCTGTGCAGATACTGGGTGCCGAGGGAGAACAAGATGAGAGAGAGGGAGAAAAGAGAGGAGGGGAGAGAGATAAGAGAGACAGCAGGGAGTCCCTGCTGAGTACTGTCCACCCTCTAGGTCCCCTTCAGCACTGCCACCCCCATCACTGGCCCTTATCTGTTTTAACCATTCAGACCCCTGAAGGCCAGCCTCAGAGCCCCGGCCCACCATTCTTCATTTCTGATTTCTCTCCTCAGAGGAGATAAGGAGGTCCCGGGCCTCTCAGTGTGTTTTACATCAAAGCCCATTGAAGGGTCCTGACAGGCTAGACGTCAGAGCTATAAACAAACCATTAATCACCCTGCCATTTCATGGACACGCTCTTCCCAGAGGGCATGAACTTTCTCCAGGTCACTAACATAAACCACCTCTCCCTCAGTCCTCAGCCGGTGGAGGAGGCAGGGTGGGATGTCTGACTCAACAGTTTGTAAACAGCCAATTAAAAGAGAGATGGTTGAAATGAGTGAAACCGAGTCTCAGCTTTGGGGCACACCTATATTGCTTCCACCTCTTCTGCATGTCCCACCTCAGATACACAAAGGAAGGCCACGGGGTCACAATAGGAGAGCCATGATTTTGCCACACACCCAAACAGCGTCCACAGTCTGAGTGGTGAGGAGTGGAGCCCAGGGGAAAGTCTCCTTTGTAAGTTGACACGGGGACCCCCTGACTAGTGGTCTAACCTGGCCAGTATGATCCACTGGAGATCAAGTCTTTGGTGCAGTCATCCGTCCCCTGAGCTTCTGCTGTGTGCAATCTCCAACCAAGCTCTGTAAAAACACGGGAGAGGTACTAGTTCTCGAGGTTTCTCCTTCCTATGAGGGGAGGCCACCTCTAAGCAACCAGTTCAGGTAGCAATAAAGCCATAAAACCTGAAAAGAGTGTTGGGGGAGGGTGGGCAATAGTTTCAATCGAAAGAGAAGAGAAATGGTTGACTCATAACTACCGTGATGCTGGAGTGCAAAGTGGGGTGAATAGCAAAGAATAAGAAAGAGCGCCCCCTGTGTGTGGAGAACCCCGTCACCCACCTGAGCTCACCAGTTGAGAGGCCTTAAGAAGTTATATCTGCCTCCCAAAACAATACAGACTTGGCTGTCCACGAGAACTTGACGGGAAAGCCCTATTGCTGAAGACACTACCCACGTGGGTCTCAGTACAAGTGCATGAAGAAACCAAGTTGTCACCAACCAGGAAGTCTCTTCCCTGCTGGCCAGCTTTCACAGTGCTGGATGGTGCTATGCAGGCTGCTGGAAGAGAAAGTCGCCAACAGTCTTACCCTGCTGTGAGTGCTGTGAGCTGTAATAATGACTGGCATGGTAAGATGTGCCCCTGGGTACAAGAGTCATGCATACTATAGTGACAGCCAATCACTTTCTTATTTGCTATAAGGCCTAATCCACAGGAAAAACTCCATATCTGGCAGTGCAAATCTGGCCTAGACCCTATCTTTGGTAGCAGAGCTCACAGGCCTCAGAGGTGAATCCACTACTTCTACTAAATGTCCATAGACTCAAACTGCCCTCTAAATTTGAATCTCCCTACCTAGAGGTCAGTAGAGCTCTAGGACCTCACGAGAGACGTTTCTTCACGCACTGGGTGGTGGTTAAAGCAGAAACTCACAACTGGCCAAAGTCCAAAGAATATGTGCAGAGTGCTCAGTCACAAATGGAACATCTCTGTCACCCCCACTCTCATCCAGAAGACCACCATGGAAGACTGCAAGAGCCAGAGACGGGGGACAGACCCACGGAAATGGTGTCTTCTGCATATAATAGAAGCACTGCACTCAGAAACCGTCAGCATCTGTGCCTATCTGTGCACAACCAGTGGTCAGCAATCTAGCATAGAATGGAAAGGGGTTTTCAAGCCCCCACCCCTAACCAAGGAACTATGGACAGTAATGGTTTCTGGAAGAGGAAGAGTCAATTTGTTTGACTGCTTGCTTGCTTGCTTGCTTGCTTGGTTGCTTATTTGATTGATTGACTGACTGGTTGATTGCTTGCTTGCTTGACTGAATGACTGACTGGTTGGATGATTGATTGACTGACTAGTTGATTGATTGATTGATTGGCTGGTTTAAGACAGGGTCTTACTATGTAGCCCCTAGAACTCATTGTGTTAACCAAGCTGGCCTTAAACTCACAGGTAGCCACTTGCCTCTGCCTCTTAAGTGCATGGATTAACAGCATGCACCACAATGCCTGGATTTAGTTTTTTTTAAATGTAGACCACGATCCAGTGGATGGCACAAACTGGACTCAACTTTTCTTTAAAAAATAAATAAGAGCACATGATGTTTGGAAGGCTAGGGCAGTGAGAACAGATTGAGTTAGGAGGAGGAGTGGGTGGATATGCTCACCATACATTGTATGAAATTCTCAAAGAATTAATGAAACTATTTCTTAAAGATGTCAGTTCAACCACAAATAGGACATCTGTACCATCCTCCACTCTAGGTGAGGTTCAGGGAGCATCCTAGAAGAGGACGCAGAAAGACTATAAAGACAGAGGTCAGAGAGGATCCGAGAGAAACAGTGTATTCTGGACGGGATGGTACCACTGCACAAATGAACTCACAGAGTCAGGTTTGGAAAGGCCAGTGGGACATGGAAGAGAACATTGTACCTGCTAGTTCCTCTGCTTAGAAAGCACCTTTTGAACTGGGCCTCGGTACACATCTGCAATCTTAGCACTCTGGAGGCAGAAGCAGGAGAAGTATTGTGAGGTGAGGTCCAGCCTGGGTTGCACAGTGAGTTCCAAACCAGGAAGGGATACATAGTGAAGACCTTGTCTCAAACAACAACAACAACAAAGCAAATGTTAAATTAATTAACCAGAAAATCATAGTTTACTACCAGGACTAGGCTGACTTCCTAAACAGAGTATAAAGGAAAAGGCCTGTAAATGTTAATGATGTCATTGCCACCAACTTTTGTTCTAGTTCCTTTACGGACACCAATCACCTATCATTGAAATGCTATATTATTAATTAACTGTCATTTTGCTTCGGACAAAAGGAAGAAAGGGTGTACCTTCTTCACATGTTTGCTGATCCGAATCTCCATTAACTCAGTCCTGACTCCTCTTTGCCCTCCTGGGAAGCCTTAGCTGAGAATGTCCCTCATCTACCCGGTTTCTTTCCACCAGCTCTCTGAGATAGATCCTTCAGAGTGTGTCACTTTTGATTGCTAGCTGTCTGTTGTCTGGATTCCCACTTCAGGAAGTGCTCTGTAGATGAAAAGGAGATGGTAGCTTTGTTCCCTGCTACATCTTCATTGATCGGATGCCACCTTGCACATAGTAGAATGGGAATGGGGAAGGATGTCACTGACAGAAAGATTAGTGTCATAGTTTGACATTCACCTAGACCCTCGAAAGCTTGTTGCCAGCTGGTGACCTTTGCAGAGGTGACTGGATAGTGAGGATGCTAACCTCATCAATGGAGTAAGGGAGCGACAAACTCATAGCTGAGTGGACTATTAGAAGGTAGGCCCAGTTGGAGGAAGTGGGTGACTGTATTTATGCCTCTGGAGGATAGATCTTATCCCCAGCTGCTCTCTGTGCCTCCCAGCTGACATGAAGTGGCAGCTCTCTTCCACCTTGTCTTTCCACCATGGTTTTGTTCCTCACCATACACAGGCCCAGAAATAATGGAGCCAAGACACTGTGGAGTGAAACCTCAAAGACAGTGAGCCAAAGCCCACCTGTGGTTCACTAAGCTGCTCACTCTGGTATTTTGTTATAGTGAGGGAAAAGTAACACAGAAAGTGATGGGCTTTTATCTGCTTAGCTTGCCATGAGGCTCCATCAGCCAAGTGCATCTCTGAGGATGGTCCCAACACCGACTCCCCCAGTGCACTAACCAACAGAGAAGCAAAGTATTAGAACTGGATTGTTCAACATGTGGACTTTGGACAGTCAAAGAACGATGCCTTGTCTAGAGGACAGAAAAGACTTCAGACTGTGTGTGTGATATACAACCTTGTCAAGCAAGGTAGACCTGAGATGGCCTGTTCCATAGTGTCTCAAATAGAAATGGCAACTAAGTGTCCTTGCTGGTGGGACTCAACTCTGCAGAAGTGATCCTTGAGAAAGACTCTGAAGGTCACAAACCCCAATATTTTACCAAGGTGGTTGCGTGATGACAATGGCACTGGCTGTGGGACAGGTCACGTGCATTGCAGAAAAACAAGTAAACCAATTTCCATGACTCTAAGACTATCGTGACAACTGTGCCTGGTATTGCAAGACAATTTATGACAGCTATAATTCATGACATGATGTTATTTTCATGTTATAAATAAGGAAATTTGGGATCGAAGAGATTAATAATATTGTCCAAAACTACAAAAGGTGAAGACAGGATTAAAATTCATGTAGGTCTAACTCCCGTGCTCTCTCCTCTGCTGTAGCAGTAGCTGTCAGATGTCAGCCCACACACCTGGCCCGCTTGCATTAGTTGATGAACAAAGTGAGAAACATAAGGACATGTCATAACTTCTTTAGTTCTGAATGATCTACTATAAGATCATTTAAATAATAGAGGAGACTAGAACGTCATGTATACGACACAGCCTGGGGTCATCTGGGAAGGGAGTGTCAGCTGAAGGGCTAGCTAGATCAAGTTGATCAGTAGGCATGCCTGTGAGGGGTTTTCTTGTCCTTGGTTGATGTAGAGGAGACCAGCCCACTGCACCATCCCCGGGCGTGACTCTGCGTGAGCCTGAGAGCAAGTCAGGAGGCAGTGTTCCCCATGTTTCTTCTCCACAGTCCTGCTTGAGTTCCTGCCCTGACTTCCTTCAGTGCTGGCCCAGGACTGGAAGTGGAAGTTACCATAGGTCAGAGAGCTTTATCACAGCAACAGAAAACCAACTGGAGCAGACGATGACTTCAGAATCGTTAGTATGTGATAAAGCTGTGTTAGTCAAAGAAACAGAGAAGATGCTATTGCAGGAATCGGTCTGGGTTTAAAATTTTTCATTTACAGTGAATTTATGCAGTTTCTCAGGATCTGTATAGTGCTTAATTTTTTATTGTCAACTGGACTGAATTGAGAAATGCCCAGGGCATAAGAGAAACACAGCTTTGGATATGTCTCCAGCATGTTTCCAGAGACCTAGAAGAAGGCCCACCTGGAATGTGGGCAGTACCAGCTCGTGGGCTGGGTTGCAGGCTAAATAAACATGAAAAAGGGAGAAAACCAGCTGTGCCACCGTTCCTCTTCCTCTGCTTGCCAACCTGCCAAGTAGGGCAGTCTGCCACCACGGTGCCCTCCCCACCACAACAGACAGTCTCCCCTGGAATGTGAACCAAAACTAGTCCCTCCTCTACATTGCTTTCTGTAGGGTAATTGGTCAAAACAACAAGAGAATCTGTTCTTATGTAGTTAGTATTGTGAGTCTGGGTTTTGATATTTTGGGATATTTGATTCTTTTATTATAAAACTATATGATTATAAAGTTGCTTCAAAAACTACTTAGTTGGTACAATTAAGTCTGTTATCCTCCCTGATCTCTTTTGTAGTTTTACTGTTCAAAATCCCCAGTGTTTAAGAACCGGTACCGCACACCCTGCTGACCCACTCCTGATGGTAGATGTAAGACTGTGGGTTCCTAGGTCAAGTCCAGCCCACGGGAGTGCTCAGGTTTAGAAATGCTGCATTTGCTTACAGTAGTTCTTTTCATTTTTATTTTGTTTGTATGAGTGTTTTGTCTCCATGTATACATGGGTGCCACATGTGTAGAACGCCAGCAAAAGCAAAGGAACTGAAGTTACAGAGGTTATAAGCCACCATGTGGGTTCTGGGTACTGGCTCCTCTGCAAGAGTCATAAAAGCTCTAATCCCAGAACTATCTCGCAAGCTCCAACTTATAATATTTTAAATACAGGAATGTACATAGGACTCTTCACTTCTAACTTTTCTTCAAAATTCAGAATTGAGCCACAATGAACCTGTCTCCATTCCCACATGGAACCTAGAGGTGGGTGGCTTCTGATAGCCGTGGAGGAGGTAACTGTCTGGTGCCCATGTTTTCTGCCACATCCTATTGTAGGCCATCTGGTAGGGGGCAGCAGGGAAGACTTCAGTAGGGCCATATTGTTATTCATGCCCTTGGGTGGTCTTTTCCACGCTCCTGTGACACTGAGCTGGCCCCTGCGACTCTCTTGGTCAACGAGATGCATAAAAGGCAGGAGTTTGACAGATGCTTCCACATGAGGCGTTGTCGTCGTCTTTGGCTACTGAGAGCCCTGGGACCACCATGCAGCAAAGCAAGTTTGTCACTGCAGGTCACCAGACGGAGCAGAAGCACTCCGGCTGGCAGCCTCGAGTGACTGCAGATGGTGAGGACGTTTTAGAGCAACCAGTTCAATTGATGACTAAAGCCACATGAACAAGGTAAGACTAGAGAACACCCAGCCCAACTAAGTGCACCATTAAAACGAGCGGTTTTAACTCACAGCCAAGCAAGTTTGAGATAAACATTAAAACGTCACTCACCCATCCTTTCTCCTGAAATACAGAGGAATTTAAGACTGTTACTCCTACCTTAACATATTGCAGCCATTCTCTCTCTCTCTCTCTCTCTCTCTCTCTCTCTCTCTCTCTCTCACACACACACACACACACACACACACACACACACACAGCTACAGGCATTTAAGTATTAAATAAGAGATAAAAATTTAAAGTTCCCCTTGGCCTGTGAATATACCTAGAATTAGTTGGCATGTAATAAATATTTTTGTTTCAATCAAATGAATTCACAGGCATTTTGTAAAGTCGCTTCAAATGTGTCCTGGGAGTGATTACCACTCCCAGGACTCTACCCTAAAAGAGCCTCTGAGATACTTTCCAGGTGGCCTTGCAAAGCATGAACCACCCACTGCAGCTGGGCCCACTGGCATCCCCAACCCCATGCCGCATCTACTAAGTCACTGAGTTTAGAGGAACCAACTCAGCAGGGATTGAGCTGGAAACAATGGGTAAGAACAACCTGCCTGTCCTTTGCTTTCCACTGCTGTGGACAGAATAAATGGCAAGTGGGCGGTCCTAACAAGGCCAAGGAAATATATGATATTGCTGTGGGTATGAGCTGAAGAAATGTCAGAGCGAGAGCTAGATCCCAGTTACCAGAGTTGTCTGTGACTGATATTTTTCAAGGGATTGGAAACAATGAATTTCACGTGAAGGAGAACACAAACTACTCCAAGCACCCTGAAGTGAACACCCACGTCATTGATCCTAAGATGATCCAGCAGAGTGACGGCCTCACGCATTTTCCCATGGTCTTGCTCATTACCTGTCTTTTCTCAGAAATAAGATTTATAACCACAATTATTTGGGGTGCTAAAAATGAAAGAGTACAAGGTCAACTCAAATCAGTAATGATGGCATGTCCCTGTAATCACAGCCCTTAGGAAGCTGAAGCAGGAGGATGTCAAGCTTGAAGCTAGCATGGTCTACAAAGGATCTATCAGTAATAGATGAAGGAAGGAAGGAGGGAGAAAAAGAGGGGGGGGAGAGGTGAACATTAAGTTAACCGAGGACACTCTTCTGGACAACTGTAAAGAATTCTGGAAAAATACCAGCAAAATGGGAAGAGTTCTGAAGGGCCACCAGTAGTAGGGCTGGCTTCTACTGGGTCCTACTTCCCTCAGTGAAAGGTCGGTGTTGTTGTCAAGGTGTCAACAAAGTGGAAGTCCCAGATCAAGTGCAACATCCTGTTTCTTCGTCACTTTGTGACTGAACCTAACTAGATCCCAGCTTGCTCATCTGCAAGATGAGAGAAACAATATTCACTCTGCCTGCTTCATAGGATTTTTGAAGTTTAAAGGGTGCCCTTTGAGCATTTGTGATTATATAAAGAAGAAGCCACTAGCCAGTAGGACCGAATAAAATCTATATAATAGTTCATAGGCCCCAAGGCAGGAGCTGACAGAACCAACCAGACCATCAAGCTTAAATGAAAATGATGAATCAGGACGCAATAAACAGACAGGGTCCAAATAGAAGGATGCGGATCTGGAAGATGCAGTCAGCAGCAATGGAGCACAGCCAGGCTGATCTGCCGCTGAGATCCCAGGTGCTGAGTAGGTGATCCTGTTTCTGCTCGTCCCTTCCTGGCTTCTGGAGGACCACCTTCATGGAGGTTTTCCCCACTCCCATAGCCTGAACAGGCCTTGAGATGCATGCTATTCCAATCAGATTCTCTTTGTGAGGAATGGAAATTTATCCATAACACAGGAGATGAGAAATATCAGAGCTTCCAGATAGCCTAGCAATCCCAAAATGGGATGTTTATCCAATGGAAATAAAATCAAGTATGTAAAAAAAAAAATCCTCAGTCTTATTGTAGCGTTATGTACAATAGGAGACTTGGAATCTACATGAGTGTCGGTCATCAAATAAATGAATATACTGAATGTGGCTTACATACGTCAAGGAATACGAATGAGCTACACATTTAAGGAGGTCCTAAAAAGTTGGCAGCCACAAGCTAGGAAGGGCTGGGGAAGCGGGAAGGAAAGGGTACAAGGGTGCAGCTGGAATAGGAGAACAACCCTAGTGCATCCAGGTAAACAGGGCCAGCGCTGAGGAACTGTCAAAATAGTTAGAAGGTAGGATTTTAAATGCTGCCAAAACAGAGAGATGATACGTGTCCCAAGTGATAAACATGAGTGACACTAATCTGGTCATTCCACAGTGCATACATGCATTGATGTGTCACACTGAATGTCATAGATGTGTATTTTTGTGGATCAGTTAAAAAGTTTTTAAAAGGCAAAACCGTGTACACTGCATTTATGCTTTGGAAATATCCTCAAAGAATTAGTCATGAGTCCTGCTGCAGACGTCTCCGAGGCTGCTCCTTTCCCAGGAGGTTTTTCTCCCCTTCTGTTTAAATTGTTTTGAGAATTTCAGAAATTAGTATTTTATTTACATCATTTCTGCTCCTCCATCTCCTCTCACCAGCTCCTCCCATGTTCTCCCCACTCCCTCTCAGGTTCATGACCTCTTCTTTATTAGTGGTATATATGCACACACACACACGTGTACACACACGTGTACACACACAACCTGCTGAGTCCGTTCAGAGCTTCTTATACGTGTATGTGTATGTTTTCAGGACTGACCACATGGGATTGTATAACCTATCAGAGGGCTCATCCCTGGAGAAGACTAATTCTCCCTCTCTCAGAAGCCATTAATTACCTGAAGTTCTTCATCTAGAGGTGGCCCTGAGATTTTTCCCCATCCACATTGGTATGTCAACTGGTGTTGTCATTGTTCAGGTCTTGTTTAGGCACCCATACTGCTGAAGTTTCATAGGTGCAACTTCCCTGTCGTATATAGAAGATGCTATCTCATGTAAGACGTCCTGGTCTTCTGGCTTTTAGAGTATGTCTGCCCCTCTGCCAAAGTGTTCCCTGAGCCTTAGTTGCAGAGGTTGTATTGTAGATGTATCAGTTGGGTTATGTAGCTAACCGTAACCATAGTTAGCTGTTCTCTGTATTTGACCAGTCGTGAGGTTCTGTAATGCTCTTCATCTACTACAAAAGAAGTTTATTTGATGAGGGTTGAGAGCTATACTTATCTCTGGGTATAAGGATAAGTATTTAATGCAGTTAGAATTTATACTGACTTAGGAAAATGGCAGTGATAGGTTCTCCTCTAGGGTCCATGACCTACCAGCCTCAGGGAGTTGGCTACATTTACAGTGCCAGCATAAAGATCCTCCCATTGAGCAGGCTTTAAGTACAATTACACAGTTGTTGGTTACTCCCAAGACAGAAGTGCCACTCTTGCAGTCTTGAGAACATCTTGCTGTGCTGGTCGTTGTTGGGGTCCATAGGCTTTACAGCTGGGTAGGACTATTGATTGCTCCTTTCCCTCAGCTGCTTGCATAGTCCCTTCAGGTCCTATGAGAGTCAGCCTTAAAGGAAGAGGTCCCCAGGAAAGTTCCAGCCGGATTCCTCTAGTCCTTTATCCAATGTGTGTGATCTCCTTAACAATAGTCTTACTTTCAAGTTCTGAGTAGCAGCCAAGGGCAACATCAATAACCTATGTTGTTTTAGAAGTCACTTGGACTTTTCTGACCAACTGTTCAAAGAGAGGTTTTTCCATGCCTGACACTGGAGTAGTTTTGTTAGTCTATGACTCTTGTGGGGGGAGCATCATCCCCCCAAGTGTCATCAATTCATTTAAACTGTACATGTATGCTACTTTGTCTCTTTGGTAAAAAGGAGATAACAGAAATACCGGTGCCCATCTGCTGGTGTTTTACAATGAGTACACAGTTTCATATTGGGAAATACCCATGCATGGTACATAACAAGAACTATATGGATCTGTTCAAAAGTAAAACACACAGAAATCCTCCTCAATGTGCTGGCTTTTAAAGTGAATTCTGCTGAACTAACTACAAGCCATTTGATGCTGAGCACAAGATCAAAAGAATTCAGCAAATAGGTCTTTTGTGTCATGTGGGCTTGGGGTCAGTTATATTAATTGACCCTTAGTTATTTTGTCTGAGAAGAGGAGGCTAAAAGTTCCCCAGAGAGTAATGAGGCATCCATCCAGTAGTTCACACTGGAAAAGATCTTAGCACAGACGCAAGGATGCCCTACCTCTCAGGTTGGAGATCCGGTGTTGGAGATGTTTGTGTGTCTATGTGTGTTACTTGGTAGAATCCATACTGTCTTGACATTTTGGGAGCACTACCCTTCTGACTCATGTAGCCCAACCTGGCCTTGAACTCTTGATCCATGATGAAAAGTTTAAATGTTTTGCCTTCTAAAAATTATCATGTTGAAACTTAAGTCCTACCAGAACAGTATTGGTAGGTGTGGCCCTGAGGACATGACCCAGTCATGAGGCCTCCACCCTAACAAGTGGGATAGTTTGCCCTATGAAAGGGCTTGATGAAGAATTAATTTTTCCTTTTGGACTTTTGTGAGGCCTTCCCTTCCCCTAGGAGGGTGTGGTATTCCGGACACCATCTTCCAAGCAGAGAAAAGTCTTCAACAGACATCATCCTCCTGGGGCCTTGATGGCCTCCAGACCTAAGAAGACATGTGTCTATTCCTTGTATAAAAAGTTACCAGTATGTGAAGTTTTGTCAAAGTAGCATACACAGACTAAAACAGCTCTTCAGCCATTGTCACAATCTAGGGCCTACGAAATCTTTGAAGGGCACTGAAAGTATGTTATTTTGAGAAGACTGGCTTTAAAATATAAAAAGAGAGCTGCAATGTTACAGTTTAAAATATCTATTTACAGCGGTTGGAGAGATGGTTCAGTGAAGAATGTTTATTTCTCCTCCAGAGAACCTCAGTTCTGTTCACTGCCTAGAGGCCCCCTTCTAGCTTCCATGGGTGCCATCTCTCACACACACACACACGCCTTTAAAATATGTCCATTATCAGACATAATTTCACACAGTTGCAGCTGAGTTGTTATAACTTAGCTGATATGTGACTGCTTTGTTAGATATTTAAATAGATATTTGAAAGATATCTAATAAGACTCCATCAGACTGCTTTAGAGTGTGGTTAGTATTTAAGACAATTGACTGAAATTGTGTTCTTTATTCCTGCCTCCATAGTGCAGATGAGCCCATCTAATCAGTTGAAGATTTTAACACCGAAGAGAGACTGACCTTCCACCAACTAGGAGAGCCTGAACTGAGATGGAAAGGAAGATACATAGACAGACAGGCACTGACCTTGGACTTGAACTGAGACATTAGTTCTTTTAAGGTCTCAAAGCTGGTAGCTTTGGGGTGGAAACTAAATGATGGTTGTCTTGTGTCTGCAGCCGTGGACTTCTCAGCCTCCACAGTCATATGAACCAAGTTTTAGAGTAATTCTTCATAGTCTCTCTCGTATCTGCCCCTGTGGTTTCTCAGTAGAACCCAGCAGTCTCTCCGGAACATTCCAGCAAATGACTTTTATAAACATGTCATCTTAGGCAGAGAGCCTCCTTTGCCCTCTTAGAAAAAGCAATGAAGCACTAACTGTCATGCTATTTTACCTTACTGCAAGTAAATAAAGCTGGGTTTGACCTAAGTTACAGAGAACAGAATTTGACGAGCTTCAAGCCAGCTCAGCTAAAGTTGACGGAGCAGGACGAGAGACATGAGAGCCAGTCGCTCTTCCCAGCATCTTGGAGTTTGCACCTGCTCTGGGAACTGTCATTTCCTTGTTATGCAAGGTCCTACTGAAAATGATAGATAAGGCTAGTTCCTTGATCAGGCTGAACTCCTTGTGGGACACTTTAAATTGTCACCGCATTCATCATTCAATATAATTTATCTGTAATGATGTAACTGGTAAGTTAGGTTGCACTTGACAACTTGACATGTTATTATGCTACATTTATTTCTTTAACTGTATTTAGTTGTGACTTCCAATTCTCTAGTCCACAAAGGACAGGTGTATGGCTTAGGGCAGCAGAAAACAGTTCTGTTTACATAGAGTGGAGATGCCCAGCTTTGCAAGTAAAGAATAAAGGCTGAAGCGGGGGTGCACACTTTGACCATCAGGAGTCTGTGAGCTACTGGGAAAGGAGGATTAGTTCTCATCACAAACACATAGATAGCCCTGGTCTCACACCCAAAGTAGAAGTTGCCCGGTCTGGTAAACAGGACTACGGCCTTCATTTTGCTACCTGAGACAAATAAATTAAACCAAGGAAAGAAGACAGCTTGCTCTAAGTCACCCAGTGCTTACAATGGTGAGCAAGGAGACCATCTGGTCGACTCCCAGTGCTCCGAGGAACCTAACCTATGCAAGCCGTATATGTGTGTACAGGTTCAGGGAAAATGACGAACTGGACCCAGTTACAGTTCCTAGTGCTTGAGATGGGACTAATGCCCATAGTCTTTAGTAACCCCTTTCAACTCATGGTCTTTTTCTCTTTTACTTTTCCCCTTGACAGTGGTGACAGAGATGCCTATGCCAACCAGTTTGACTGCCCAGCCTCTTCCAGGGAGTTCTGGATTACATTTCTCTGAGCTACTGCCTGGTGGAGAAACATGTTTTATGATCCTCTGCTTTTCTCTCTGCCTGCCATGGTCATTACCCCAGATGATGTCTGTAACACAGCTCTTATTGGCTTAACTGTAGGGAATGTTGAGCTCACTCCCCACTCCTCTCTAAGCCCGTGTGCTTGGGCTCTGAATGGAGACCTGTACGTCTCTTGTCCCCACCTGTGTTCCAGTATTGACTGCTCCATGTCCCAGCCGGGAAATGCTGTTTTTAAACAGTTTTGCCTTCAAACTGCCCGTACCCTGCTTTGTTTGGCCAGGCCAAATTAAGGCCACAGTTGTATATAATTAGTTAACTTCACTCACTGTCTCCTGTGTTTATGGTTTCCTGCCCAATTCCAAGTGACAAATGACGATCCAAAGCCATGGGCTTGACCCCAGATGTCCGCATGCCTGATTGCCTTCTTTCCAGTGCATGGGTCAGTACCCAGAGACCCCAGAGCCCTTGCTCGGCTGGTAACTGATTGTGTGTGAATTCACGGGCCACTTGGTAGACCTGGGTAGTGGCCGCAGCAGAGAGCAGTAGGAGACAGCCATCAGATACCCCCTTCAAATGAAGGCCTGAGTGTGAAGAACCTTGCCACCCAGGGTGAGAAAGGGGCGATGACCTAAACGAAGAAGTCTTGTCCCAGGGCAGCAGGACGGATGAAAGCAAGGACAATGAGTGGTTTCAGGTCAGAGTTTCCCCAGTAACTGTGCTCTTTTTCTTCGGCCTCTTTGCTGACTGATGTCTGTTGATCAACACGGCACAAGTGTCTAGGTCACCCTCCTGCCTTCCACCTCTTGGGCTGTTTATTTATGCATTGTGCATACTCTCTCCTTAAGAGTTCTTTCTGGATCAAAGCTGCATCACGTCTGCTCAAGTGCAGTGCATTGTGGCAAAGCGCAAATGATCCTAGGTAGGAAGGCTGGAAGCCTGGGTGTCTCAGGGCAGAGATCTGCCCTCATTCAGTGCATAGCCCAGCAAGTCGTTCACCTCCTGGGCCGGGTTCCTTTGTAGAAGGAAGTAGAAGAAGGAAAGAGAAAACAAAAGAGAAAGAACAGAAGAAATGCCAAGATGATGGAAAGATGACTCAACTCTTAAGAGAACTTTCTAACCCTCCAGAGGACCCAAGTTCAGCTCTCGGGACCCAGGTCTGAGGGCTCACAACTGCCTGTAACTCCAGCTCCAGGGGATTGAATGCTCTCTTCTGCTCTCTCTGGGAACCTGACCGTGTGTGTGTGTGTGTGTGTGTGTGTGTGTGTGTGTGTGTGTGTGCGCACGTGCGCGCACAAGCACACACACATATTCATAGATAAATTTTTTAAACCCTTTATACAAAAATCAAGAAATCAAGGAAACTGGGCAGAGAAGTAGGTAGGGAAGTATAAGGAGAGAAAGAGACGAGACAAGGAGCTGATTTACATGTCCCAAGTTCTTAGAATGACATCTTGTTAATAAACTGGTTCTTTATTATGAACAGCTTTGTCACTAGAAATAGCCTTTGTTCTAAAATCCAGTGGTTATTAATTAATCAGTTTTCTTTTTTATGTTAGCAAGCTGTACTTTTTTCTACCTTTTGCTTTTCATCCCTCTATGCTTCCTATACAAAGCATATAGTTAGATCATGTTTTTTCCTCTGTCTTTTAAGTGGGAGGTGTATACCACCTTAGGATATTTATCTTAGTGAAATTATCAGTTTGGTGATTTTTAACCTATCATCTTATTACATATGTTTTTCCTATTTGCTGTTTTATTTTTGAAACTCCTTTTGGGTTGGTTTCATCTACTTTTAGCTATGACTATTCTGTGACATTGCAATTATTGCATTAGAATTTAAAATATAGACCATTTTCCTTAATTTTTACTACATTTTAAGATTTATTTTATGTGCATGTGTGCATGTATGTATGTGCATGTGTGTGTGTGTGTGTTGGCATGCACATGCCACAGCATGAATGTAGGGAATCAGAGAACAACTTTGGGGGATCTGTCCTTTCCCCCCACTATGAAGATTTCAGGGATTAAACGTAAGTCATCCGATTGGCAGCAGACTCTTTACCCATGGAGCCATCTCTCTGCCTGAGTACAAATCTTAAACATGTGACATCATTCCACTTCACACATGATGTAAATATTCCTTACCATGGAATATTACCACCTGTCCTCTTCCATCTTTTACACAGTTGCCACATGTTAGCATGGTACAAATCCCTGAACCCAGTTAGCTATATTATTATTATTATTATTATTATTATTATTATTATTATTATTATTATTATTATTGCTTTCACTGTGTGGGACAGGGCCTCACTGCAGCCCAGGCTTGCCTAGAATTTACTATAACAAAGGCTGACCTGGGACTTATTATGAAGCCACACTGGCCGTAGCAATTCCTGTCTGATCTTCCTGAGTGTTAGGATTACAGGTCTGAGTCGCCATACCAGACTTACATTGTTAGTTTGGAATAGTTAAAATTTTGGAAAAAAAA
>JAQHUG010000109.1:4486167-4498297 GCA_028555095.1 Dicrostonyx torquatus
AGTTGCTATGTGTTCGTGTGTGCAGGCAGCCATGCCCCATCCAGCATTTCCTAGCACTCCTCTCCATCCTCTGGCTCTTGTGCTCTGCACTGTTCCCTGAGCCCTGCAGCTGGTGAGGCCTCAAGATAGGCGCTCCATCTTCAGTGGAGCACACAGGGTCGGTTCTTTCCCGCACTTGAAGCAGTTCTGAGTCCACATTACCTACTGAGATAAGAAGCTCCTCTCACCAAGGCTGAGGGTAGCACAAATATATGGATATAAACATAAATATTTAAAAGGCGATTTGACAGCGTGATCATTTAGCAAAACAATATCAATGGGCTAGTCATGAGTTTTGACCATGTTTGCAGGATCAAGCATGAATTCCTTCCTGTGGAGAGAGTCTTGAATCCAAGCAAGAGAGCAGTTAGTTACCCTCCCCTGTAGCAGTCTTGCGCTATTACACTATTAGTGGTGCTGGTCAGTACTGCAGCATGCAGGGTCCACCACTGACAAGACCATCAGCAGCCTGTATAGCACCTTCTAGAACTATGAAAGCTAGCCACCTGATGGCTTCCTTTAGTTTTTACAACCATTCAAACATGCACACTCCACCTTTGGTTCTAAAGTGGTTTTCTGGGTAGAGAATTCTGGAGACAAGCATAGGTCCCAATACATAGTAAAAATTCAACGAGTATCACAGAAGGAACTGACAAGCCCATGAATTCATCTTCACGTCCTGAACACAGTGAGAAAGACCAAGTGTTCCAGGGGGAAGCAGCTTGAGACTGTTGAGAGGAGGTAGAGTTGACAAAGTGACAGGGGCTATGTTGGGGGTTGGGTTACTGGCCTATCCAGGAAGGGCTTACCTATTGTGCCCACTGGATAGATACCTCTCTCCTAAAGCCCTGGAGGAAAAGCCTCTCTGACTTTGGGGAAAAAAAAAAGCTGGCAATAACAGCTAAGTTTCCTTCCATACAGTCTACAGTTGGTCTACAGTTGGCTGGTTGGCGGAACCCTAGCCAAGAAAGGGTTCCTTGGGAACAGATTTCTAGAATCTGGGCATAAGGTGGGAGGTGGAGGTTCTCCTTCCAAACTTCTGTGAAATAACAGGGGCCGGAAAGAGGACCATCATCCAAAGAGAGTGACTTCAACAACACTGTGTTATTTTTGGAACTCTAGCTCAACCAACTTAAAGAAAAAAAAAAAACAGGAGGCCAAACTATCTGTCCTGCTGCTAACCTAGCATTTAAGAGTAAACTGTATCCAGGAATGAGGGCTTATCTAGGAGAATAACAGGTTCCCACCATTCACATGACCTATGATCTCTTTGCATTTTGTTTTGGATTTTGGTTGATTAATTTTCAGAGACAGGGTCTCACTCTAAAATTCATGCTGGCCTAGAATTCACTAATTAACCCAGGATGGCCTTGAACTTGCAGCAATTCTCCTGCCTCTGCCTTCCAAGTGCTGAGATCATAGGTATGCATCACACACTGTCTGTGATTCCTTGGGGTGCCTGCCACTTTTGCCTCGAATGCTCTCACAGTGCGAGCCCTGTCAGCCTGTCCCCTGACTTTCAAAGTCTCCCGAGTCATTCATACTGCAGTTTAAATAGTCAGCCTCCACTATTTTGAATATGACTGTTACCTGGATTTGAACTAATTCAAACTGTAATTCAGAACTTCTATAGAAGAAGAAAGAAAAGGAGGAAGAGAAGAAAAAGAAGAAGCAGCTACCAAATGGAAAGCAATCCAACAACTTGGAGCTGTGGTAGAGCCTGAGGGGCCATGGACAACTCCAGCTGGATCTGGCTGGCTCTGGGGGAGGGTTAACAGTATGTAAGGAGGGCAGCTGTTCCTTTTCCAGCAGGCACCGAGAAGGGAATCTTGGCTCAAGCTCCTTGCTACACAGACTGGCTCTTGAACCAGCAGCACCTGGGACGTTTAGAAATGAAAAATGTCTGTGGCTCTGGATAAGGGAGCGATTTCTAATACAGAGCAGCAGATGCATGAGAAGCAGAGAGAAACAGACTGGACAGCAAATGGATCGCAAGTTTGTGCTTCAGAGACTGTTAAGACAGTAATGGGCTGAGGAGGCAGCTTAGTGGCAGAAGACTTGCCGCACTGCCCTAGATGCGGTCCCAAGTGCTTAAAAAAATTTTTTTTGTTGTTGTTTTGTTTTGTTTTTAATCCTGGAACAGTAATTCTGTTAGTAGGGCTTGCAGTCCCAGTTATGCGAGAAGCTGAGGCAGGAGGATCACTTGAGCTCAATATCAAACCAACCTAGCAAATATAGTGAGACCCTGTCTAAAGGAGGATGGGAGGTGGGAGAGAGAGGGAGGGAGAGGGAATGAAGGCAAAGAAGGAAGGAGAGAGAAAGTCAAGGGGGAAAGTGAGAGAAGAAGAAGAAGAAAAGGTCAAGAGAGAAAGAAGAGATGATGGGAGAGAGAGAGAGAGAGAGAGAGAGAGAGAAAGGGACAGAGGAAGGGAGGGAGGGAGGGAGCAGAGTTATCATATGATCCAGCAATGCCACTTTTAGGTATATATCCAAAAGAACTGAACTGGTCCACTTCAGGCCCAGTGGTACACACCTTTCGTGGGAGGTGAAAACAAGAGGATCAGGAGTTCAAGACCAACCTGAGCTATATAGTGGCCTGTGAATTTGAAGCCAGCCTGAGCTACATGAGACTCAGTCTCAAAACAGAAAGAAATATGGTGGTGCACGCCTTTAATCCCAGCACTCAGGAGGCAGAGGCAGGCGGATCTCTGTGAGTTCGAGACCAGCCTGGTCTACAAGAGCTTGTTCCAGGACAGGCTCCAAAGCTACAGAGAAACCCTGTCTCAAAAAACTAAAAAAAAAAAAAAAAAAAGAAAGAAAGAAATAAGAAAGATAAGAAAAACAACAAGAAAAGCATGAAGAGGCCTGAAGCATCTCTCAGCTAGTGAAGGCAATCACTACACAAGCGTGCAGTTCAGTCCCGAGTTGTAAGGAGAGAGTCAGCTCTACAGTGTTGTCTTTGGAGTGCCACATATCTGCCATGGCACACACATACATGCATACCTGAACTCACCCACACACATCATGTGCACATATATACATGAAGTAAAAATATTTTTTAAATAAAATGGGAAAGTAAAAGAAAATGTGCTTGGGGCTTGCAGAGTTGGCTCAGCAATTGAGAGCACTTGTTGCTCTTGCAGGGACTTAGATTCAGTTCCCAGCAACCACATGGTGACTCTCAACCACCTTTAACTCCTGTTCCAGGGGGTTTAACACCCTATGCTGATTTCAACAGGCACCAGGCACACATGTGTTGTACATACATATATACAGGTAAAACACTCATATACAAAAATCTTTTTTAAAAATAAAGTCTAAAAACCTTGTTTAAAGAAAAGTATGTTTGCTCAAGAATCCATGCACAGATATTCAAAATATCAAACTTGCACCCGTTGTACATAAGAGCCCAAAGATGTCAGCAACTTCATTTCTGTGCACTGAGGAATGGATAAACAAAATGCAGTATTTGCAAGGCTAGGCGATGGCTCAGTGGTTAAGAGCATCCATTGCTCTCAGAGTGCTCCATTAGCAGCCCCGTATCAGGCCGTTCCCAAACAACTGTCATTCTAGCCTTCAAGGATCCAACATTCTCAGACTCCGAGGGCACTCAACTCTCACAACATATACCCACACACATATAAATAAAACTATATAAATAAAGTTTTAATGCATCCCCATCCAATGTAACCAAAAGGAACGAGCATTGATTGATTCACTGCAGTGTGAATGACCTTGAAGGCACTGTGGTTAGTGAAAGAACCCAGACACACCAGAAGACACATTGACTTATTCCATTTGTGTTTTGTGCTTCATTGGTTTGGTTTGCTTTCGAGCTAGGGTTTCGTTACATAATCCATGTTCTAGCGTTCTCTTTGCGACCCAGATTGGCCTCCAGCTCAAGATGCTGCTGCCTTAAACTACCCCGCAAGTGTGTAACACCACAGTGTATACATAATTGCATTTGTGCAAATCTATAGACACACAAGTTGGTTTTCATGGGCTAAGAGGAAGGAAAGTGGAGAGGATTTTCAGGGCATATGAAATTTCTTGTGGAAGTGATGAAGATATGCTGAAATTAAAATGGTCCCCCTTTACACGATTTCAATTACCTGTCATCAATCGTGGTGTAAAATGAAAAGCTACAGAACTCGAGGACCTGTAAATGTCTAAGTACATTCTGTGATGCAATCGTGCAGCACCAGTCTTGGTTTTCAGTGATTACTGCAGTGTCGGTCACAGTGTGTTATGGTGTCTTCTTGTGTGTCGGTCACAGTGTGACACAGTGTGCCCTGTGTCTTCTTGTCACATGGGTTTTGTATCACTGTGATAGAGTGAGACACACTACAGCCACACTAATTTATTACAACCTATTGTTGTGGAATATTAGTTGAAGATGTCTTACTGTGTTTATACTGTGAAGTTGTTTAAGGATGCAGAGATGTGTTGTAGTCTTTTTATGTTACATTTATTTAACCCTGTAAAACTGTGATTCTTTGCCTGTCTAAAACACCCAATGGTCTCATCAAATGTTGACCATCCAATAGTGAGACAGGAGAAAGGATAGGCGGGGCTGGCAGGCAGAGAGAATAAATAGGAGGAGAAATCTGGGAAGAGAGGACTAGAGGAGCAAGAAAAGAAGAAAAGAGGACACTAGGGGTCAGCCACCCAGCTACACAGCAAGCCATCGAGTAAGACGTAAAGAAAGGTATATAGAGTATAGAAAGATAAAAGGGCAGAGGCCAAAGGTAGATGGGATAAGCAGTTAAGAAAAGCTGGCTAGAAGCAAGTCAAACCAAGGCCTTATAAGAAAGAATAAGTCTTCGTGTGTGTGTTTATTTGGGAGCTGGGTGGCAAGCCACCAAAGGGCCCCACAAAAGAAAGAGTGAAAAAAACAGTCTGTTGTGACTTACTTTCTTTTAATGTTCACGAGCATTTTGCCTGCATGTGTGTAAGTGTACTGCGCATGTGCTGGTGCCCAGAGAGGCCAGCAGAGGACTTCAGAGGCTGCAGGAACTGGAGTTACAGGCAGTTGTGAGCTGCCACATTGAGTTCTAGAAACTGAGCCTGGGTTCTCTGCAACATTAATAAGTGCTCTTACCTGTGGAATCAATTCTGCAACCTTTATTAAAGTGTATTGTTATGGTTGTTCTATTTTACCCTTGTTGATACATTAATATGCCTGATTGATAAATGAAACCTTTTCCTGGGTATTTATGTAGAGGAAAAACACAGAATAAATTGGAGACTTGGGACCTATCCCTAGATAATGAATGGGGGCCACTAGAGATGGCCAAGATGGTTGGACAACCTTACCAATAGACTAAAAAAAATCTGAATTATACTTCAAAGGGGCAAATCTTGTGATAAATGAACTTCATAGCAATAAAAAAAAAGAAATAGAAATTTTTTTCAGGCCCTCAGCCAGGCTCATGACATCAACACTTGCCTTTGTACAGGGTCCCCAGTCAACTGGAGAATCATCCAAGCTGGAAAAACACCATTTGTGGCCCAGCTTCCCACACTCAGTGGCAGGTTGGAACCACATAGGGAGTTTTCACAACTGTGCCCTGGCATAGTCAGCTGCTCTTTGTGTTGTCTGCCCAACTCGTGTGTAAGTTCCTGGGACATCTGTCATGAACAGCCACATCTTCTGGGCTTTCCCTCCACCCAAGTCATCTCTTGGTCCTCCAAAACCTCACTGGTGGATGAAGAGTGATGGCTCTGGACCTGGTCATGTCATTAGAATTGCTGTGCTGCTGACCAGTCCTGAGATCAGTGAATGCATCATGCCTTAATTTAATGGAATAGTGACCGTTTATACTTTGTTGGGTTGTGGAAAGGAATAAACTAATATTCACAATGCATATAGAATAATATTTATACACAATAACATTATATGTATGCCTATATCAGGTATCATTACACGAGTGATATTATATGTACTTATGTTACTATGCTATTATGTGGTAGCTAGCAATTACGGAGCCCTGACCATGTGCTAAGCATTGAGTTGATGTTTCTCATTATGTCACATAATTCCAAATCTTAATTCTAAGAGACAGGATTTCATACAGCAAAGTCTCAGTGAGCATTATGTGACCTCAATGGGAAACTGAAATCCAGGGACACTAGGTGACCTTCCCAGTCGCAGCACTAATGGCAGAGGACCTTCATCCAACTCTAGAACCACTGCTCTTGCCCATCAGCTTCTGGAACCATCCATGCAAAAGCAAGAGGCTAGCTGGGGCAAGGGGACCTGAGGTTCCAAGCAAGGGCCTTGGGATGGCCCTAATGGTCAGGACTTCTGGCCCCCTACGAGGTAGATGTATGTGCAGCCTAGTAGAGACCAAGGCACTAGGGAATGTAGAATCCCAGGTGTCTGGCTTTGGGGCTCTTTGCCCCTTCTAGGACAGGGAACATACTACCCAGCACAGTGCCCAGCCTGCAGCATCTCCTGTTGTCCCAGCAGCCAGCTGCTCATGATGGAAGAGCCCTACAAAGCAGGAGTGGACAGCCCTAAAGCTACAGACTCAGAAACCAAGGTTTATCCTGGGTGTCTAAGCCAAACTCCATAACCCCCCTGGGTTTTCCTGGGGATTTCATTCATGATCAGAAGCTGTTGGATTCAGGAAAAGAGAAAATTTTAATCCAATCTTAAAATGACTATAGAGAGTTACTAAGACTTCAGGGCTGGTTAATTTTGGCCCATGCTGTGTTTTACTTACTTGTTGGGGACTATTATTTTCAGGTGTATGACTTTAGTTTATGCTGCATTTGTTTAACTCTGTGAAGCTGTGGTACTGTGCCTGTCGAAAATGCTGATGGTCCTAATAAAGAGATGAAGGGCCAATAGTGAGGCAGGAGCAGGAATAGGTGGGGCTGGCAGGCAGAGAATAAAAACAGAGGGAGAAAGAGGAGCAAGAGGACAAGGAGAGGAGGACATCAGGGGTCAGCCAATCACTATACAGCAAGCCACAGAGCAAGAAGAAAGGTATTCAGAAATAGAGAAAGCTAAAAGCCCAGAGACAAAAAGTAGTTGGGATAATTTAAGATAAGGAAAGCTGACAAGAAATTAGCCAAGCTAAGGCTGGGCATTCATAACTAAGAACAAGCCTCTGTGTATGATTTATCTGGGAGCTGGGTGGAAGGCCTCCCAAAAAAGTTAAAAGAGTGAAACATAACACAACACTTATTAGCAATTTTTATAACAAAATTTATTTTAAAAAAATTTAAGAGAGTTGCTCAGACCTATAGTGTCCCATGCCCCCAGAAGACCCCGGCCTAGACTCCAAACCCTTTACTGTCCAATGTTCTGCATATCTCCTTCCAAAAACCTGAAAAACGGCTTCCTTAGCAGCCCCAACTCCACCATCATTCAAACAGCAGACATTTAATAAGCACTGCCACTCTATATTTGGATTTCAGAGTGGGCTGTTCCCAACCAGCTGTCATCGATGAGATGACTGTCCTCGGTCAGAGAACCAGCTGAAAGCCTCACGACACTGTGCTGCCTAACTCGGGGCTCAGCTGCTGTTTCCAAAAACAGGCTGGTTTTGATGGAAAACACTGTTTCATTTCAGAACTGAGGCTCTCCTCCCTGCTGGGCTTTCTTCTCCTATCCAAGCCCAGCCAGAAGGCTCTTTCCTAATGGAATTGCTGGAACCGCTTACCAGCTGTGAAGATGCTAACCTGCTGGGGGACGGAGGAAGACAGAATGGGAGATGGTGTGTGTGTGTGTGTTGTGTGTGTGTGTGTGTGTGTGTGTGTGTGTGATGGGGTTGGGGAGGGAATGTGTGCTTTTGTCTGTCTGTGGGGTGTGTGTGAGAGAGAGTATATGAGTGTGTATGTGTACATTTTTTTCTGTGAGTGTGTGTGTAAGAGAGAGAGTGTGTGCATCTGTCTGTGTCTGTGTGATGTGTGTATGTGGGTGTATACAAAAGTCTAAATGTCTGTATTTTGAGCAGTGGGTAGTGTTTGTTTTTGCAAATGAAAGAATTAAAAAATTATGAGCCTGATTGCTTAATTAAATGATAAACAAATTTTATTTTAATTTCATTTTCCCTTTCACAGATTTGAATGGATACTAAGATTGAACATCATTGAGACTTGAGTTCAAAAACCCTTTGGGGGCAGGGAAGTTTTAATAAGATTAGATCAACTTTGAAATTTTATAAAAGTTTAAAGAATGAACACAAATGATCTCATTGCTTAAATGTCCCAATATATCCTCCCTTCCATTCTATTTCATTTTATTTTATTTTGGGACAGAGTCTTGCTATGCAGTCCAGGCTGGCTTCAAACTCACAATCCTACTGCCTCAGGTTCCTGATTGCTAGGATTACAAGCAGGCATCTTCATTCAATTCCTTTTCATGTTGTTAACCTCATTGCTTACAGTGTCTGTTCTGAATCCAGATGTGGGAGGAGGACCTGGCTAGATTTAAGAGGGCCTATAACAGGAGAGAGAACAGATATCAGGGACCACGAGTCTAGTGATTCAGGGTTCAGAGTCAAAATATCTGGACAGACTGTAGTATAGCTCAGTGCAGGCTTTGCATGAACAAAGCCCTAGGGCTTGATTCCCCAGCACCACGCAAAAGAGAAGCATGCCAGGTCTATAGCTTGCCTTGGTCACTTCTCAGCATGATTTACCATTTGAATAAGTCAACTGACTCCTGTGAACTCTGCCTTCGGAGCCCCAAACCATCTCTGGGTGGGGGGATTCATGGAAGCTTGTGGCCCCGTTAGTGCCTTCCCTCTCAGGGTTTAGCTGAGGTCTGCAGTCAGCCAGCTTGTGTTTCTGTTCCACCTAGCTCTCTGATTAAATGCATGCATCATGCACCGTCTCCCCAGCGTTTGCACCTTTAATAGCATTCTAGTCTGCGCCTCTGATCAAAAGGTCCATTTTCTTTTTCTAGAAGTGACAGAGAGCATTTGACCCGACATGAGGCGGTCACTTAGAATAACATCGTTTCTGCTCTGGGCCAAGCACTCATGCTGCTTTATAGCCTGAATTCTCAATCCAGCACATTGACGTTCAGAGCTAACGGTTATGAGCAACATCCCTGTTAGATATTGGCTTTAGCCTCTCCACCCTGGGTTCATCCCGTCTCATTCTCCCATCTTGCTGTGGGTGCACTAAGATTCCAGATGTGTGCCTGATCCAACTGTACCTGGGTTCTGGGACTACAAACTCAGTTTGTGCAGTGGGCCCTTTACCCAGTGGGTCGTCTCCTCAGCCCTGCCCCGGATGTCTCAAACTCTATCCTTTCATGCAGCATCTCCATGTAGTCCAAGCTGGAATTCTTCAACCTGGAGAATAATTATGCTGTTTAGTGGGCAATGAACTGGGGTTTTGCACGAGTTCTCTCAGGTCTAAGGACACTTGGAGCTCACAGAGATGTGGGAGAAGACAACAGACACTGTCACTATACACAGGATCATGGGCAGTAATTTAAACAATTTTAAGAATAAAGTAAGACAGCACACCCAGACATAAGAAACTGTTTTCAAATAAAGGTATCATCTAGAGGACGTAGTACCATGTGGACTTCTGGGCTTTTTATAAGCTGATATATTTTAAATGAATAACATATGCAAAAAGATGGTATATAAGCTGGGCATGGTGGCACTTGCCTGTGGGAGGCTTGGAAGGCTGAGAGGGAAGGATTGCCTCAAGGTAGCCAGCTTTCTAGACCTGTGAGGAAATGCCAGAGAGAAACTTCTCCCGAGCAGGGAAAGTTTTAGAGATTTTCATCTGCGGTCTCTTGATTCCTTTGGTTTTGGGTCTGTTGCCAGGTGAGAGAGCATGATAGAGTAAAGCTGCCCTCCTCCTGGCAGCCAGGAAGTGAGTGAACGCTCATTATGAATCAGATGAAGCCTGGGTAAGTGAGGTACCCACCTCACTGAGTTGCCTTGTGGGTAAACTGAGAGAATGCTAAAGATGAAGGGGCGTGGGGGGAAAACGACTGTCACACCCAGCTTCGCACATGGGGTTTGGAGATGATAAGCTGGCCCTCGTGTTTATACAGTGAGTGCTTCTACCTACCACGCCATCTCCCCAGCCCTGTCATTGTTTATGAGCACTCTGCCCCATTTGACTTTTCAGCAAGCCAACAATTAACATGAACAATGTTATTGATCAGACCATGCACATTTTGGTCAACTTGTAAGGTCCGTTTTTAAAGTGAATTCATTGAATCCCGACACCAAACACAGAAAACCCACTGTCATCTCCAATACAAAAGAGAAAACTAAGGCATGCAAAGTGAAATAACATTAAAACCATACCAGGAAAGGCAGAGCCAGGATTTCTTGCAACCTAGGCCTGTCTGATACCAGAGACCATGCTCTTTTTATTGTTACTGTTTCGTTTTGTTTACTGTGTGTGTAAATGCAGCCACACCCATTCCACAGTGCACATTCAGGAGTCAGAGGAAAACCGTTAGGAGTCACTTCTCTCCAGCCTCTACCGGATAGGCACACAAGCACCTTTACCCCAAGCCATCTCATTGCCTTGCTTGTAATAGCTCTTCTACAGGTTAATATTTATAAACAACACACAGGAGTGCGCACGGGGTAAGAGAGTAGAGGAGACTCTCAGAGGCCCCCTTTGCCGGCTAATGCAGTCCAGGCAGGTGGCTCAGGCACCATGTACTCTTTTCTGGGGCTCATCTGTGTTGGAGGCATTAGCGATGCACTGTCAGCGTCGTCTCGAATCCTACCTCCCTCTTACTGCAGTTTCTTCCAAACAACGCCCTTCATCAATCTCTTCCACCGGAAACAGTGATCTTTGCCCTATGCTTTGGGTATCACCGGAAAGATGATGAGGTAAAGAGAAATGAAAGTAAGACACCCCATGGCCCACTTCATTGTGACGTCAAGGCAAGTTTCCGGTGAAGGAGGGAAGCCATACTGGACTGCAAGTGACCTTCAGTAGAAATCAAGGTCAAGCCACAGGAGCCGCTGAGTAAGAGTCTAGACTCTGGGAGGTCATTCTGCGCATGACTAAACTCTTGGGAAATCCTGTCGACCATCTCTGGATCTCAACGTCCCCACAACTCAGAGGACTGTCATGAAAATTTCTTACACTTACTCTTCAGAAGTCTGTCATCTTGTCTTAAACTGTGATAAAACAAACAAAAATACCCTACTAGTCTAAATCTGAGAGGAAATTAAAGCTGTCGTTGCCGTATGATTTCACCCGAGAGCGTCAAAAGGACAAGAGACGCATCAGCTCCACCAGGGCCAAAGAAACAGGGAAACGGACTCAGAGCTGCTGGCAGGCATACGGCCTGTCCCACCATTCTCAAAAACGAGTCTGCTGGTGGCTTTTAAAAATGGAAAGCCTTCCTTCTCTTTGATCCAGTGCCACTACTTCTGGAGAATGTCCTTCTACAAGACTATCTGTAACACTCCAACCTGAAGATCCCATCAGCCGTGCAAAACAAGGACAGACCCAACCCACTTCCATGGAGCCAAAATCATGTCCACAGTACATTTGGTAGAGGAGAAAACCAAGATGCAGAAAAATAGACAGGGAGAAGATTAGGTAAAATAAAAATCCAAGAACAATGTACAATATAAACAATAAACGTAAGTTCAATACCAGGAAGTTGGCTTAGAGAATAAATGTGCCTGCTGCCTGGACTGGCAGCCTGGGTTTGATCCTTAGGACCCATGTGGTGGAGGGAAAAACTGACTCCCGTAAGCTTTCCTCTGACCTGCACATGTGCACGGTGGCACGTGCATGCGTGCACACACACACATACACATGCAAAGAAGTAAATGAAATTTTTAAATGTTTAATACTACCTTGGTACTAGAAACCCTCTGTTTCCTTGTGTGCTAATAAATAATAGTAATAGAACCTGTCTCAGAGAGTTATTGAGGGAATTAAATGAATTGACATATTTAGAAGGCTTACGCACAGTGGTACTAAATGGTCATCTATAAAAGTCCCTGATGGGCTGGAGAGAGGTCTGTCAGTGATGTTAATGAGATGCTGTTAAGAGCACTGGCTGCTCTTCCAGAAGACACAGGTTGTTCAGTTCTCATCACCCATCACAACTACCTGTAACTCCAGCTTC
>JAQHUG010000109.1:4502192-4514374 GCA_028555095.1 Dicrostonyx torquatus
CTATAACCAACATTCTCAAATTTTAGCCCTGTATCCAGGCCAGGGCTGGGCACAGAGCAGGCCTTAGTGATCGTTAATGAGCAATTGGTTAGAAGGAAATGACTAAGGGAGAAAAGCGGGATGGGGGGAGGAAGCGAAAGAAAGGGTGGGCAGGGAATCTCTGGAGACCCCTGGGAAAAGGCCAGCAGTCCTTGGGTTTTCTGAGAAGGTATCATTTCAGAAGTAGCACAGAAAAAAACAAAAAGAAAGAAGAAAGAAGTAGCACAGAAGTGTAAATTCTGTTCCTCCCTTCATTAGAGAAGCTGTTGACACCCCAGGGAGCCCCCAAATGCTTCCTTGCCCCACCTGCCATGCCTGGAGAACTATCAGCATTTGAGCCCTCTAAAGGAGAACCAGTCCTGACTAGGTTGACCCTGTGACCCGCAGGAAGGGAAGGAACAAAGAAACACTGTCTGGGATGCGAATTCCCATCTCCCACCCCAGTTCCTCCTTCACACTATGGAATATGCTTTAAGGCCAGATTCCTGGGGTGAGTGTGGCTCCTGGTAGAGCTCTTGCCTTGAATGCACAAGGCCCTAGATTGTGATCCTCAATGTGGAAAAAATGAAAGAGAACAGGCCTGGCAAATTGGCTTAGTGGATATGGAGCCTGATAACCTGAGTTGGATCCCAGGATTTGCATGATAGGAGATAGTCAAGTTATTCTGTAACCTCTGCTTGCAAGGTCTGGCACACACACACACACACACACACACACACACACACACGCACACGCAAAAATACATAAATAAATGTAAAAATTTTGAGAGGGGGAAACAACTTCAAAAGTTCAATGCTGACTTCACTTGAGATGAAGCTGAGCTGAACTGGGAGGCTTAATAAACTTTCTTTGATGGCTGTGAAGCAGCAGGCTTCCTTAGGCAAAGGCATCTTATTTGAAACGTGGGATTCCCTCGCTGCTGCCATGCACCTGAGTTCTTTGCAGATAGGAGGCTGACCATGCCTGCTTTATTTCAGTGAAGAGCCAGCCCCACCATGGGACATGCGCCTTGGTCACATTTTTCAATTTATGCACTCAACACATGCTAATTGGATGCAGGTCTACTCCAAGTTCCAAGATCTAGCTTTTTCTTGATGTTGGCAGCAATCTCCCTGGGCAAGACTCCTGACCTGATTAGATCCGGGACTGCCTGGAGTTCTCCGTGCTCCCTCTCATTGAGAGTGTTCATCTGCTGCTCACGCTGTATAGAGTTGGGCAGGGGTTCTTGGGATACCCAAACCTCAGTGAGCATTATAACTAAATCTAAGTGCCACTCACAGGACCTTTTAAGTCCTGAAACTTCTCCATTCTCCCAAACACTTGGCCCCACACGCTTCAGCTGAGAGAGAGGTGTAAGCTCTGTAAGCTCTGTGTCTGCTTGTTGTGGGCACCGTTGCAGCTCTTGTGATGGATAAGACAATAAATTTTGCTTTCATGCAATTTGCTCTCCAGTTAACTGGGCAATAAGAGGAAAATACAATGTCTACATGAGAAAAGAGTTGAGCAACCAAGTCTGGAAAATGGGACAGAGAGATGACGGGGCCTAGAGGCCTCTTTTCTAGAAGACTTAAACGAAGAGAGAAAGCGGCCATCCGAAGATCTCATTTCAGGACATCTTCACGGACTCACTCTCGGAACAGAGATCCACTGATTCCTTCCTCAGGATCTAGTATAGTCTGTCTCTTCTACCCAAGGAAGCTTTGTCAACCTTCTGAACCAATTTTGCTTGAGACTATAAAGTGTCGTGTTATAGTGTCATGACTGGAACAAATGTGGAGGCTTCATAATGCAGAATTACTTTGGAGGCTTATAAGGAAGGTAATACAACTCAGTGTAAATTTTAATGGCCGAGAAGAAATTCCGTGTGGTCTTCGATGGGTCCCAACAGCTGCTAGCATAGCAGTTTAATGTCCTCGGAAGAAAGTCAGGCTAAGATTATGTCTCTCTGACCCAGGAACAGAGACAGTTCCTTAGCAAAGCTCAGATCTGGCTAGCATGTCTTGAAATTGCCCCTTCTAAGCCTTACACCCTCTTTACTTAGGGCATGGGTGTCCACAGATCAACAAACGTATGTTATCAAAGGCACCCAGGGCACATATTATCTCTCCAGCAACTGTGGCGTCAATGAGGAATGTTCCTGTCTGGCAGCCTGAACCTGCCATCCAGGCCAGGTTGTCCCGGCTAGAGGTATTTCTGGGAACGCCAGTCCTGAGTGTTTTGTCCTGATTACTGCTACTATTGTTGGCTTCCCTGGGTCTTCTTGTTGGAGGGAAAGTAGAGGCTGCAGAAGCGGTGGTACTTATGTCTGTAACGAATGTGCCTTTATGGTGGGAAGGCCATGTGAGTCTGGAGGGAAAACTGAGCAAAGGCCAGGCAGGATGCAAAGGAGCATGACCAATCACCAAATAGGGGGTTATTGGCCACACGCTTTATTGGGCCATAACATCCCTCTTTTCTGCTTTAGACGTTAGCAGCTGGTCACAAACTTGAAGGCAGTGTGTGCAGGAAGCAGCCAGGGAGTCATCCCTCAACTTGGCTCTCCTTAAAGCTGTACACTCCCCTTCCCTGGCCATCTTCTCAAGTGAGGGCACACACCAACCCCCAGCAGGACCTTCCGCATCCTTCCTGGTTCAGCAAGAATAGTGATTTTCTTCAATTTCAAAAAGCTATCGGTCTGACTGTGGGAAAAAAGAGGAGACACAGACAAATGGGGACAGCAGAGAAGAATGTTTGAAATAGCCAGCTCCCCTATTTGGCTTCGACAGACCTGCATCTGCATTTCCTGAGGCAGACTGCATCTTCAATCATCCCGACCCCCTCCAGCCCCATTCCCAAGATCTCTCAAAGAGACTAGGTCTCCTGTGTGTGGAATGTTTGGTTGGTGACACGCTCAGCTGTTTTTACGGCACTGAGTTCAGAAGTGCATCAGCTTAGGACTAGGGCTGTAGCTCACTTGGCAGACTGCTCCTGTGTCATGCAGGAACCCAGGGGGCCAATCCCTAGAATGGCATGAACTGAGAGTATTAGTGCATGCCTGTAATCCTAGTGTTCAGGAGGCAGAGGTAAATGGCACCTTGAGCTATGTAGTGGGTTTCCAGCTAGCCTGCTGTAAAGGAGCCCTGACTCAGAGCGAGGGGAGGAAGAGAAAAAGGAGGGTGACATTAAACAGTTGCCATTTACAAAACACTCCCCAGCTAAGATAGTCTTGGAAGAGCTGGAGGGACTCTGAAAGACAAACCACTGTGACCCTTTGCCATACATAGTGGCACATTTCTGTAACCTTGGCACTCAGAAGGAGGCTGAAGCAAGACCATTGCTTTAAGCCTGAGACCAGCCAGGATTCATAGTGAAATCTTGTCACTTTGTCTCAAAAATCAAAATAAGACGAAAACAAAAATCTTTCCTTGGTTCCTAGAAGTCTCTGAGCTCTTGTTTCTGGAGACCACATTTCCCACACATTTCTCAAAGTTCAAAGCCAAACTAGAAAATGTGGTCTGTCAGATGGCAGTTCAAACAGAGGATCTCTGCCCAGCTCACTTCTCTGCCCACTGTACAGAACCTGCTGTCCCGAAGACACCACCACTCTGAACCTTTTCCATTCATTTGTTCAGGGCTGCAAAGGCTTAAGCCAGGCTGTGAAAAACATCTCAAAATACTGGACCCCAGGTCCAGGGCGAATTCCTAGCCCAGTTCTAAATCTGTGTTTGTGTTTGGCAGACTCCAGATCTTCATGGAAAGGCCAACTAAACAGTCATTATCCTTCATGAGTCCTTGCCCAGTTTTTGTTATTTTGGACATATCAAGTGTGGCCTGGGAATGCTGGCACTAGCACAAGGCAGTGTCCCAGCAATCCAGCCCCACCAAATCCAAATATCAGGGGGGCAATAGCAGGAGAAATACGGTAGCATTCCATCAACAGCAGTGATTTCAGGATGAGCCCCTGGGATGCAGCCTCACCGAGGTGCTCACCCCAAGCTTGTGGCAGCCCTACCCCCGCTGAGACTTCAAGTGATTGGTTGGTGGGGGTGGGGGGGTGAAAAGAAGAGAGATGAGTCTTTAATCAAGGTGCCTGTCCATCACTTCACTCCCTCCAGACAGTTTGCCAAACACCAGACTTACCCAAGTGAAAGAAATAACTCTTTAGTTTCTGTGCCCAGAGTGCTGCTCGATAAATTAACTCTGTAGACTGCTGGCTTTTCCAACTCTGACCCTCACGGCTCTACTCCAAACCACCCTTACCCAGGAGGAAAACTTTGACAGATATAGTGCTACAGAAACCCAAGAAGTTAGTATTCCATATAGCATGCATGATTAAATAAAGAAATGGACTAAGAGATGGGAGAGATTTGAGAGAGCTTCACCACACACACACACACACACACACACACACACATATGCATATACACATACACAAACACACAAATATACCCACATATAGATGCACAAAAACATACACATGCAAACACACATAGTTCCATGTTGTTGTTGTTGTTGTTGTTGTAAGTGCACATGAAGTATGTTGAGTGTGTGTAAAAGCCATGAGCCATCTCCTTCAGTGACCCTCCACCTTATATTTTGAGACAGAGTCTCCCACTAAACCTGCATCTCATTGCTTCACTAGGCCAGCAAACATCAGGGAGACCCCTATCTCTACCTCTCCAACACTCCTAGCAAGGACTTTGCTGAGTGAGCCATCTTTTTAATCCTAGGCCCTTTCAAATGATGTCAACACACTAACCATCTGACTCAGGCCTCAGGCTGCCATGGAGCTCTGTGCAATTCCTAAAGGGAGATCTTCAGCCATCATTGCAGACTTCAGGCCCAGGTATCTGCCTGGCTACCCTTACTGGGATGAGCCCTCTCAACATCACATTGTTGGACAATTCACACTGTTATCCACCTGGTTCTGTGCACAACAGAAGCCGGCGTAAACGCCCATCAAAAGCCCTTACAGAGAACAAACCTATCTATTGCCTGACTTTGTTCTCTGATGTTGTCTTCTCCTTAGAGACTTCACTCGATAATTTAGAGATCTGTTGCTGGGGAGATGGTATTGAAGACAGTGGAGCCTGCACTCCTTCAGGACACACTGGCATTCCTGGAATGTGCAGGAATTTTCACAAGGCAGCAGACACCCAGGGTCCCCAGGGACTCCTCCCTGATGAGGGTGACTTATGTCTCTGTGACTTCATCGAATGTTTTCTAAGCTGCCAGTCAAAGTATCCAACCTGAGAAGTATGAGTTCCTTGCTGGGCACCACGGAGCCAAATATCTGTCCTCAGAACCTTTCTGGGAAATCAAGGACTTAAAGTTGCTGGAACTTGGGCTAAAGCTTAGGAACAAAATTATCCATGGCTGATTCCATGCTCTTTCTTCCCTACCTGCCTGGGTCATGATCCTCCAATTATCAGGATCCTCCTATTGTCACAGGCCCCCTGACGCCTGGTTGGGGGCCGGATTGAGAGTGTGGCAGATATACTAGGCGTACAATGATTTATTGATAGATTGACTCTTCATAAACATTATTTTTGAAGACTTTGAAGCCAAGCAAAATCACCTGTGTTTGGGCAGAGAGCAACAGGACTCTCCACTGCATCCCTTAGTGACATCTTCACCCCTGTTCCCTGCTCCCCACCAACCCAAAGAAAGAAATAGGTGAGAAGCATGACTCAAGTCAATCAAACACTAGGTCATGCCCATCTTTAATTTCTACTTATGATTCCTGGTTGTTCCTTTTTTTTTTCTTTAAATCGAAACTGTGTAAATAGGTCCACAAGCCGAGATGTCTTTCTCTTGCTAGCATTGCCTCAACAGAGTCGAGCTGTATAGCGCTATTTGGGGGCCGCACAAACCATCCCCACGCAACATGCGGATGAGCATTGTGATCAAATTATGTGAACGAATTCCTCAAGCCACTAAGAGAAAGGCCTTCTCTTCCAAATGAGTGGTTGGGAACGTAAGCGAGATCCTCTGTGTGGCTGCTGACGTGTCGCTTTCTGCCTGGGGTTTTATCTCCAGCTCGATGCTCAATCCTAGCGGAGCTGAGAGACCTCAAACAAAAAAAGCCTCTTTGCTGCCTCACGCCCACTCTTCCGAGCTCAGCAATGACCAAGCGTCGGGAAAGAGTCCCTGGCTCAAAGTGGCAACCTTGGATAAGTTGAGATATCTGTGACACCAAACTAAAAATGTTCCACGTTGCTGAGACCTCGTAGTCACACAGAGAAAACAGGGAGGTGGAAAGACTACTAGCCAAGGCTCTCTCAGAGACTCCCGCCCTCCTCCTCCTCTGCCTGGGCAGACTGTGGAGAAGCCGTAAAAACCCAAACTGACAAAAGAGGGCAGTGTTCGCTGTGGCTTTTGTCCGGCTCTTGGCTCTCCCACAGTGCAAGCAAGCCAAGAGAGAGAGCTATGCCCAGCATTTCATAACACAGGAAGTGGGGAGTAGATTAGATACCGGGCGCCGCAGTCCCCTCAAGGGAGCACTGAGAGAGTCTGTAAAAGTCCCTCTTTTCCCTATACAAAAACCATTGTGGAGATTTTTGTTTGGGTATTTCTTTGGGTCTGATTGGCTGGGCTTCTCAGAGAACTTGATAAAATATATAGCATTTTCAAACCATCACAGGTCCAAGGGATGGATCCTTTAGTTGAAACCTTTCGTTTTGCAGATGAGGGCCAGATTTCTCCATTCATCATCCGGTTCCCTTTGTGCTCAGATTTTATCGCTTGTGAGGAGGGAGAGGCAGATTTCTCTCCAGAAGGTATTTAGAGAATTTGTAGTCCTTTCAAAATAGGATATGCACACACACCACACAAGGTCCTAGCAAGGGAATCAATCCTGAACCCTGTAATGCCATCAAACTGGACGAGATTTCATTCATGTTCTATCTGGATGTGTCATTGTACACTGTTGTGAAATGTTAGTTTAAGATGTGCTACATTTGCTTATGCTGCGGAATATTTGTTTAATGATGCAAAGATGGGCTGCATTCTTTTATGTTGCATTTGTTTAACCCTGTGAAGCTGTGTTACTTTGCCTGGCTATAATATCTGATTGGTCTAATAAAGAGCTGAATGGCCAGTAGCTAGACAGGAGAGAGAAATAGGCAAGGCTGGCGGGCAGAGAGGATAAATAGGAGGAAAGATCTAGGGAAGAGTGAGAGGAGCGAGAAAAGGAGAAGGAGAGGAGGACACCAGGAGCAGCCATCCAGACACACAGCCAGCCACGGAGTAAGAAGGAAAGAATGATCTGAAGAATAAAGAAAGGTAAAAAACCTGGAGGCAAAACATAGGTGAAGAAAAAGGGGATAATTGAAGTTAGAAAAGCTGGCTAGAGACAAGCCAAGCAAGCTGAGGCGGGGCATTCATGAGTAAGAATAAGTCTCCATGTATTTGGGAGCCGGGTGGTGGGCCCTCGATAGAATAAAAGCTAACCCAACTGTAGCACAATAAAGGATTGAAACCCGAGCAGGCAAAACATGCCCATTCTGCCAAGTTACTCTCTAGTCTCGGCTGCAATCTTCTCTGCTGAAAAAGGATGCTAACTTTAGAGTAATTCCTCCCTACAAATATTTTTGGCCCCCAGATGTGTATGAGGTTATTTCGTTTTATTTTTTGAGACTGGGTCTAATACTCACCGTACAGCCCAAGTTGACTTCAAACTCCTGGGAGTCCTCCCACCTCGGCTTCCCAAGTCCTGAAATTATGAATGTCAATCACCAAAAATGACTCAATATACAAGACACAAAAAGCTATCAAGGACATAATGTTAGCCTTGAAGAAAGGAAGCATCAAATAAGACACAGGACTGGGTTGTAGCTCTGTGACAGAGCTCAAGGCCATTGCTTCAAGGACTTCCCAAGACCAGTCCAGAGCTTTTTAAAAGAGGGATCAGACAAAATTGTTAATAGAAGACATAATAGAAGACAGAAAAGAGTCCACTTGGAAAACAGAAATTGTAAAAGAAGAGACTGTGTGCATCTGGACTAGACAACGGGGGGAAGGAAGGAACATGGAAGAGACTTGTACTTGAGCTCTGATGAACCAGTGGACTTTGAGAAACCCACAAATGGTGGGGAAAGAGAGTGCCAAGGCTGAGAGAAAGTCAGACTTCAAGAGCCGAACATAGTGGAGAATACTCATAAACTTAGCACTCCAGAAGCTAAGACAGGAAGACTGAAAGTTAAAGTTGTCCTCAGCTACATAGAGAGACCCTATCTCCAAAGGAAGCCAAGCTTTACGAGAGTGTGGACCAGTTAAGAGTCAGTAGGAATGTGGAGTCTGCTGATCATGCTAAAGGTAGGCAAAAAGGCTGGAAAAAACTAGCTATGACTTCTCTCCAGCCACCAACAAAAACAGTGGGCTTGATCCAAAAGCCTTGGCTAGAAACACAGTGGGGCATCTGGGGAGGGTTTGGGGGACAAGCACAAAAGAAGACAAGAGGAGAGGAGGAGGCACAGTGATTTGGCAGCCCTGTGAATGCTGATAAGTGACATTGGAGGGAATGAGGGCAGGAAGTGTCACCAGCACAAGGCAAAGGGGAGGTGAGGGGAGGAAAGGTAGGAGTTCGAGCATGATGTGTCAACGTGGATGCTACCATAAATGGTCAACATAGGTTGGGGTCAATATAGATCGGTTCAAAGGACAGTTGAGAACAGGGCTTGGTGCTTTATGAAAGAAAGATCAGGAAAGGGAGAGGCACATTTCAGATGAAGCCTGATGCACCTGAAGATGACCCCGCAGGAAGGCCATCTTGCCATCCCAGGCCACACCCTCCTAATTCCACCATCAACACTCCAGGTGCTGGGCTACCGGGCTAGGCTGTGACTTGCCTAGACCTTGCTTGTGTGCCACTGATTTGACCACTGACCCAAGAAAGCCTGATATTAAAATAAAGACCGATATGTAGGTGAGTGAGTCCTGCGAGGAGGGAAAGAGAATTCTCATTTACTGTATACAGGGATTATTTCTGTAAAAACATTTCATCACAGAGCCCCATTGATGACCTCTGAAGCTGAGCGTGGTGCTTAGGGCTCACAACGCTGAGACAAGATCCCAAGTCCAAGGTTCGCTACAGCCATGTGATTCAAGACCTGTCTCAAAAAGTCGAAACTCATTTCTGAAGACATTTTCAAAAACATGATGTGGCTTATAGATAATCAGCTGAAGCAACTATGTAGGCAAACTTCCATTGAAAAGCAAGGTATGGGAAGGAAGGAGAAAGAAGATAAAAGTCTGTTTCAATACAGCAGTCAGTTACCAGAAGCAAAAATGGAACCTTATGTTGTAGGAGGCTGCTTGTTTGTTCCCAGCTTCTTAGCCCTGAAATAATCACAAAAAACCATATTATTGGCAATGCTGTTTGGCTAATAGCTTAACCTGACTGATGCACAGCAAATACTTTTACTTTTACTGGGAGGAAGCCCTGAGCCTTGCGCATACAAAACACACAGTCTATCAGGGGGCCACCATCTCCCCCATCCATACCAACACTTAAAATGTCTAGTACCTACCCATTCTCTTCTAATTGGTACACTGAGCCTCAAAAAGGTGAGCAAGCACTTGAATGGGAAAACTAGATCCATGACCAGGCCACACATAATCAGACCAAGACAGCCTCCCTTTCCCTCTATTTTACATTTAAAAAAAAAATCCCTGTGAAGACCACCACCATCTAGTTCAGTCCACTCCTCCCTTTCACCTCACAAAAGATTAAAGGTCAGGTGTATTGGGTCAGTCTGGGGTTTCCTACCCTCCCCTGCTCAGTCTCTGAGCTGATTCATTCTGTGCTGGCTCATTCGCCTTCAGCCAAGTGCCTTGATCTGTTCAGCAAATAGCAGTGTGTGCACATCCTAATAGTAACTAGAGAAAAGATAAGTGCAACCCCTGGGGGATCTTGCCAATGTACCCTGGAAGAGTGGCTGAGTTACCAGGAGAAAGCACAGAAGGCACTCCTTTTCAGAAACAGGAGGACTTCTTAATCCTTATCTGTCTGGCTAATTTACCTGCAAAACAGGAGAGAAGAGGTGTGAGACACTCCCATCTGTCGGGGAGGGGAGGGAGGCTCTCTTTCTCCACAGTTTAGCTCACAACCTGGAGCAGAGCTGAGGAGTCCCTACCTCTTTCCAGATAAAGCAACCCCTAGCAAGACAGGGTCTGTGGCCAGCTCTGAGCATGAAAATTTCTCTGAGCTTAAAATTTCAATATGTCTCTGGCCATATTTTTCAGGTCTAGGTGCAAAGGACATAATAATGTCCTTGGAACTAGACACGTAAGGTCACAGTGGAGGGCGCTTAGCACACAGTCTTCCCATAGCTGAGACTTCCTCAGGGACATAGCAGTTTGGAGGTGCATTTGCCTCAGTTACTGGGGAGCACTCTGGCAGGCCACGCCCACCCCAGTTGTCCTAAAGGAACTCTGGTGTACTGAGGCTCAGTTCCAGAAAGTTGGAAGCAGGCTTGGAGATGCTGACTGGTCAGCCCAATTGTCCACCTCTAAATAGTCATTTGCAAGAACTTCCTGTTGACTATTCCTTGGCCCCACCACCACCCAGTCCTCACCCATATCAATGAGAAATACAAATGGAGGCATTCTTAGCCCTGGGAATTCCAAGGATCAGTCATGCTCACAGAATAATGGAAGGCTGTTAAATTCAAAAGAGAGTTGTCACTCACCTAGAAACATGCTCCCTCTCCAAGCAGATGAAATTCTGTATCAAGGATGCAAAGCTTGCTGAGCACAGCGGAGCATCCCTGAGGAGCATCCCTGGCCACTGAGCCATCTGCAACTGGACCCTCCCATATGGTCGCCTCATCTCTTCCTGCCTCACCATGGCTTCGCTGTCCAACTGCGCTGGAGTTGTCTGTTCAGCCTGCAGCCACTTCTACCCCAGGGCCTTTCCTCCTAATGTCCCTCCCTCGTCTGGTAGCCTCTGCCTCTCACTTCATTTTCTTCTCTGCTTTGCTGTCATATTTGAGTGATGTACTCACCTGCCTCTGAGCTTAAAATTTCAGTATGTCTCTGGCCATATTTTTCAGGTCTAGGAACTGAACTCAAGGCTTTGCAGACTCTTAGCCCAGTGGGCTGTCTAAATGGGCAGAGCTGCTCCTCAGTCTTAGTTCGTGTCCTCCACAGCACTTACCACCAGCGAGCATCTTTGTGCTTATTTTACAATCTATAAGCTGCAGACGGCAGGAAAAGTAGACCGTGGTTCCCTGATGCACCCCCAGGGCTTGGCACAGTAGCTGAGGACGTATCAGATAAGCTAGGCGAGTGACCCGAGGAAGAGCCCAGCACCCATGGACACTATGTCCAGTAGCTGTAGATGCCGGCTTTCTCCTTGTGTGCAAAACCCATTTGACAGCTGCTGGGAACACAGGAGAGATGGAACCTGCTGTGTCAGTGAGACTCAGACATAAAGCTAGCATTCCCCAGAAGTACCAGGCCAGAGAGTCTGGGCCTGGCTAGCAGGCCCTGGCACAGGGCAGATGCTCAGAGGCCATGTCGTGGTCATGTGTTCCTGTTGTTTACCACAACAGACGTCTGAATACCAGGAAGGGTCTCCAGGAACATGGCAGCAAAAGGAGCGGCTTCAGATCCACGGTCTGACCCTCACTTCCTGGTTCTTGCTGAGTGAGTCACCTAACTTGAGTGCTAAGATTTCATTAGTAAGATAGACAGTGTTAGACCTAGAGACCTAGTGTTGCAGGGATTCTCTGACACCCCAGTGCCATGATGACTGCAGGGCCACAGTGCTTTGTCGCTCCCGACAGGCAATCTCTGCTTTCCATAAGAATACAGCTGTATCCTGGACTTGGCAGTGCACACTTGTAATCTCGGCACTTGAGAATCAGAGGCAGGAGGATCCCTGTAAGCTGGAGATCAGTCTTCTCTACACAACAAATTCCAGCCAAGGATACTTGTTGAGACCCTTTCTCTAATCACCTCCACCACCATCACCACCTCCACCACCACCATCAGCATTACCACCACCATTACCACGAATTCCACCACCACCATCACCATCACCTCCACCACCACCACCATCACCACCATCAGCATCACCACCACCACCACCACCACCTCCACCACCACCATCACCACCACCACCACCATCACCACCACCACCACCACCACCACCACCACCA
>JAQHUG010000109.1:4514752-4539949 GCA_028555095.1 Dicrostonyx torquatus
TCACCACCTCCACCACCACCACCTCCACCACCACTCCTCTCAGTAAGCACGTATTTCTCAGCCCTGTGGCTTCTGGAAATGACTACATGACTTAGTACTATCAATGGGCCATGGGTTGAAGAGACCTAATTTCAAGTCCTACTCTTAGAAGAATCCCCAGTTTCTATTAATAGCAGCCACTTTTCTTTTGCATCTTAGTCACATGTGGCTGAAGGCAGATCTTTAGGACTGGAGATACACCCCAGTTGGTACACTGCTCACCTAGCATGTACAAATCCCAGCCTCAGCCCCCAGTACTGCATAAACTAAGCTGTCACAGGTCACCCCTGTAACCCCAACACTTGAGAGATGAAGACAGGAGGCGCAGAAGCTAACAGTCATTCTCAGCTACATTGTTTGTTAAAGGCTAGCCTGGGCTACGTGAGACTCTGACTCAGAAAGAGAAAAGAACAAGAGGGAAGAAACGTCTTCATCTTCATCTCCATTCCTCATTACCACAAAGAGCATTTATTGAGCACCTTTTGTATACTTGACAAACAGTAGGTGCGGAAGGTAATGTAACAATTGGCTCTTGCCTTTATGGAGGAGGACACAGTGCATCTGAGTCATTCCAGTATAATGAAGGTGAATGCAAAGTATTCTAGGCCCTGGAGGAAAGTGTAACCCTATAGTGCAACACCCCTCCGCATTCATTCAGATGTTTACTGAATACTTACCATGGACCAGACACTGTCCTGGATGATGGGAATTGGACAGTGAGTGAGTAAGACACAGAATATCTGATCTCAAAAAAAACACCATTGCCAAAAGAAATTAAACTTCAAAAATCTTCGTTGGCTTTATATTCAGTTCTGGACCCGGGCAACACTCCATTGTGTAAAACAGTATAGCGTGTTTCTAATGGGGCAGGCAGAAGCAGTGGGTTTTATGTACAGAAAAGGGATAAGGGAAAAAGAAACAGAACAAAAAGTTCTTTCCTTGTAAGAGTGGGACTGAAAAGAACTGTTTGGTTGGTGTCCTTTTCCTACAGACAGAAGCATTGTCACCACAATTGAGGTGGGGCTGTTGAGGACACCTGGCTGCTGCTGTGCACTCCGACCTCCTGGAAGATCAGAACGAGCTCTGTGTGGCTGGAGTGACTTGTGCCCGCATCATGAATGACACTGTCTTTACGCATAGTCTTCTTTTTTCCGAGCAGTTCCCACAGAGCTGCCTCTGAAGTCAGTTCAGTCCCAAATAGGACAGTGGTGAGGGTGTCATCTCCCTTTGGAGAGATGTCCAGACGTCCTAAGGGAAGAACTCCCAGCATGCCTGACCAGAGCACTCTTTGGACCTTGTCTCATGTGTGTCAGTACCCTGCAGACTCAGGCCACGCTGACTGTCAGACCACAGGGCCTTTGCATCACACCTGTCTCTGTCTTCTACACAATCCACCCTTCTGTTAGTGCTTGCATCCCTTCAGTAGGATCCTAGAAGGTTCCCAGGCTTTGTCTATTACAGGTGTTTGCTTCCAACAAACCCATCATTCTGTAGTTTCGAGAGCATGTTACAAATAATTTTATTGTTGATAAAGATGGGTCATTGTCTTCTTTGTTTATATGGCACATGTTAAATAAAACTATAGGAAGCCATTGTTTTGGACTGCATGCACCCCAACAAACCAGGCTAAAATCCAAAATGGAGTCATTCATGCCAACTGCATCACCAAACTGAAGAAGAAAACGTTTTTGACCTGCCAAGAAACCAGGAATGGAGCGATAACAAGAAAATTCCCTGAAAAGGCCAATTTCATCTGGTGTGACAATAATGTCCCCTCTTCAATCCTCATTTATTTAATTATTTTCTAATTTTATTTGGGGAAGGGGTTAAGATAGGTACTCATACTGCAGTCCCACACTGGCTTTGAGTTCACTGTGTATCCTAAAATGGCCTCAAACTCAAGGCAATCCTCTTGCCTTCAGCTTCCAGAGGCTGGGCTAATAGCCACTATGCCCAGTTATTTTTCTTTTACCTGTTTCTCTGACCTGATCTTACTGGGAAAGTAGCCTTTGTTCTTTGTTTCAGCAGGTCTCCCATGAGACCATTCCAGGCCGTTCTTGTGCCATTTAACAGAACAAAGTGCTGCTAAACCCTAGAATTCCAAAATAAAACCAATGAAAAACTTCAGAAGAACAGGGCATGACAGTACTCAGGAGGCCGAGGCAGGGGTGGAGGCCAGCCTGCGACACAGAGAAACCGTATTTTGAAAGGAAAAAGTACTTGGAAGACATCGCTGAAGGTTTGTTCTCTGATGCCTGAGGATGGGATTGGAGGGCATACTTGACCTGTTTGGACCAAAGTTGGGATCCAGAGCTAGGATTTCAACAAGATGGAAATTTCGGGAAACCAAGGGTAAGGACTTTGGCTATACTTCTAATATTCTAAGAAGCTTCTGGAAGACTCTGTCACTTACACCCAGGACTCTACTCATTTCCTCTGCAGCTCAAGTTGTCCCCACGGGGCTCCCCTTGCTCTCTGGTGGCCACACTTCCAGCCTTGTGCCTGCCTGGGGGTGGTTCACCCATGGGTACTCCACGGGAGGGGCCTGCTCACCACTCAGTACCCCACACACACACCAACTCTCCGTGCAGCTTCTTCAAAATTTGGCCAAATGTCACTCTCCAGGAAAGACTTGTTACAAACTAAAACAAACAAATGTTTGTTGAGCTGAGGATGTGGGTTTGTGGTAGAGCACTTGTCTGCCATGTGGAAGGCTGCAGGTTTGATCTCTAATACCACCGAATAGGTAATGTTGTGTAGCCATTTTCTCAGAATTGAAACTTCCGCTTCTGGAAAGAGGCCATTAAGACTCAGAGGACAAATGAAGCTAACTCAGTTTTATCCTGCCTTCCCACCACCACTTTTAAAGAGAGTGTCTCATGTGGCCAAGGCTGGCCTCAAGCTACGAAGTAGCTAGGGCTGGCCTTGAATTTCCTGCCTCTAACCTCCCTAATGCTGGAATTATGGGTATGTGCCATAACCAGCTCTTGGTGTCTTCTCATTTAACAGCTGATGATATTGTATACACGTGTTGTAGGTTAGTCACTCAGCTATTGAGGGATATTTGGGGTTTGTCAGCATGACGGCTATCATGAGAGGCATGAAGACCATACTTCCTAAATGGGAAGGAAATAAAGTGACGTTGGGGACCAGACATTTCCCTGCACCCACAGGATCCCACGTACAATTTACAGTCTCAGGATGACTCAGCTTCCCAGACCCACGTTCATCTAAGGTTCCGCCACTACACACAGATGAACAAACACAACAGACCTTGTCCTACCCTGCTTGTTTGACCAGCTAACTAGCCAGGCCCTCACTAGGTGAGTCTTCCTGTCTGCCCCCAGTTCTCACTAGGAAAACCAAAACGTTACCAAGCCTTGCTGAAGCCTGGGTTCTTACAAAGACTCGGTTTTCTCAGGGGTCAAATAAGGTGGTAGTAGAGGTGACGCACCGTATGTGTCACCCTGCCAGACTAGTTGTTCTCTTTAAAATGGTTTGGTGTATAGCAGATATCATCTCAACTTTTTTATTTTTTTAAGGCCATGAATGTTCTTCACCTGAATATGTGTAAGGTAGATGCTAGGATTGCCCACTGTGAGATAACTGAGCCCAGAGATGCCAAGAGTCTGGCCAAAGGCATACAGATATATATGAGACCCAAAGGTGGGGTCGTTAACCCAAAGTCTTGCAATCTCTAAGCCACCAGCCACTGGGCCCTGGAGGTCAGGTCTGGAGAACCTCAGATCTCTCTTCCTCTGGGGACTGAGGGATAGTGAGGTTGCCAATGAGTGGGGAAGGAATTCTGAAAAAGTCAAAGCAGAAAGATTTTGAGTAGTTTCAGTGTCCCGCCTTAATGTAAGCACAGCTCCATCTTAAGCCTTTGGGTTACTAGTCCTTCAGTCCTCCAGCAGGACCAACCTCTTCATCCCTTCTCTCCGAGAACAGGCAAAGGCATGGGTAAGGGATGAGGGTGAACAGCAGACTTGCAAAGAGAGTCGGTAGGCCAGCCTTTAGCGCCGGCATCCAGGAGGCAGAGGCAGGCAGATCTCTGAGTTTGAGGCCATCCTGGTCTACAGAGAGAGTTATGGGACAACCAGGACTACACAGAGAAAAACCTGTGAGGAAGAGAGAGAAAGTGTGGGGGGGGGGAGAAGGAGGGAAGGAGGGAACGGAAGGGAAGGAAAGGAAAGGGAAAGGAAAAGAAGGGAAGGGAAGACAGTTGGAAGACCCCAGCACCCCGGCCCAGGGGCCCTCCAATACTTAACCGCCTACCTTCATTGCTCTGACTTCAAAGCCCTGACTGACTTGGATGAAAACAAGTTTTGAAGGAAGAGCCTGTTCTGGGCGTGTCTCTGTGGAAGCTGTGGAGGTGTCATCAATCAGCTGGAGGTGCTGGTGGGCAGACAGAGACAGAGAGGGATGAGAGCGAGGGTGGCAGGGTGGCACAGGAACAGGATGATGCACTCAACATCTCAAAAGCTTGCCAACTCCCAGGAGACAAGCTCCAGCGGGAGGCAGAAGGCATCCATCCATGCCTGCAGCTTCTGCCCTTCCACAGCGTCTCATCTCTCCTTTCAAAGCTTAACACCTCTGGAAGATGTTGCCACCTTAGCAGGGACAAGTGACCTGACTCCAGGAGACAGAGAGGCCAGCATGCTGGACTCCAGGCAGCTGCCTCGAGGGTGCTACAATGTTGCTAAAACTATCTCCAGACTGACACATCCCAGAGCAGCTACACCCAAATGCTACCACCCCCTTCCTGTCTGACTACTGCCTAGGTAAGCACACGTGGAAGCCATTCAGATCTGTCCTCACTGAGGACCACCTGTATTTCTAGCCCAGGCATGTGGAGCCCTCATTCACACTTAGACAAGGAAGGCTGGGCAGAGTGAAGATGCATAGCAAAAGGTCTCCTCTCTAGGCTCAGTAAACTCTGGGTGTCAGTGAAGATGAAAGAAGCCAAAGGGACCGGGAACAAATGTGTCACTCCCCAGGCTGGCAGGTTTCAATGGGGAGCCAAAGTTGCCTCTGAGGGCTCCACAGGCCCTTCTCTTGGTGCAGTTTCAACCGGTTCTGAACCTCTAATGATCCACTCCCCAAGACGCAAAGGCAACTGACATCTGGGGGGAAATTGTGTTCAGCTGGGAGATAAAGCACACTGTACAGGGGTTTGCTTCAGAAGTGTTCAATGCTTAGCCTTTGAAGGGCTTTCTGCAGTTTGGTGTTTTAAATACAGTATTAAATATGAGTAAAATATTTATTGGGAAAAAAAGATAAAAAGAATTGGAATTCCGTGGACCAGCAGCAGATGTGCCTGGAAGAAAGGAAGATGAGGCCCGTGAAAAGTGGGTAATAAATGAGGGGCGGGGTCCTCTGGGTTCTGTGATGTCTCTGGCAGTCAGTCCTCCCGCCTGCCTTCCTGTGAGCCATTTCCAGAGCAGTGGTTAAAAGTTCAGGCAGAGGAGGCACAGGGTTCAAATCTCTATTCTGTTCTTACACTGAACAGTACAAGGGACAAAGACATATTATCTCTGAGCTTTACCTATCTCCTCAGTGGAAAGCAGATAATACAACTATGCATTTGATATTGGTTTTGAAGGCTGGGCATGGACCTTGGCCAAGAAAACTGACTTATGTAGTCTGGAGCAATCCTAGGGCTTTTGCTTGAATTTTTGTTGTTTAAAAAAAAATACTGCCAGCCTTGGTGTGCATGTCAGTAAACTCAGCACCTAAGAATGGCTGAGGTCTGTAGGTCAGGAGTTCGAGGCCAACCTGGCTACATTGACTTTATTAAAAGAAAGGGGGAAAGATGGAATAAAGTAATAAATTTCTTCTCTATAGGAAGACTATTTTATGCCCTTAGTACCTAAGCAACAGCCTGGGCAGGTCTTCTCGGCCCTCCCATACATGTTAACTATTCCCCTACAGAAACTGGCTATTTCTGATTCTTTGGACTGCAGCAAAAAGGTAGCCATGGAGGCAAGCATGGTGTTCCAAGCCTGCAATCCTAGCACCTGAGAGGTCATGAGCCCCCATCCTAAAAAGAAAAGCATCCACGGTGTTGTCCTTGTATTTTCTATGACAGTTTTCAGGCAATTGATTGTCATGAAGTTATGTGTTTCGTCACAAATACTGACCTAGGAAAAACCTGCTCACGCTTGCTCAGGAGTGGTAAATCCTGAAACCTCTTGCTAGCCCACTGCTCCCAGTGGGAAGTCACCACACATACCCTGAGATGAATTACAAGGAACAGTGTGGTTGCTCTTCTCTAGGCCCAGTCCACCACAGGCTACAGGCTCCACTGGCTTGCATCAGCATCCCTGCACACACCTCCACTCCCAGCATCCCTAGAGGCAATGAGGAAATGAGCTCTGAGTGATTAAGCATCTCTAAATGTCCAAGCTAGGGTCCCAGTCAGGATCCATCTGGCTGCAGGGTAGCCAGCCATTCCTTGTAGTCCACAGGGTATCCAAATGGCTCTTGTTCCTCTTTCCTGAAAAGCAATGCTTTCAGGAATTTAACCAATTGCCAAAAGTTCTCAATAGTTCTAAATCTCAGCTGTTGCACCTAATGCCCCTCCCTGCATAGTTGTCACCTCCCCTTACCACTGTGGCTGATCCCATGTGTTCTTCATCCTAAGCCACTGTGGTTTAAATGTCTCTCCTAAAAGCTGGAAGCATGGAAACAGAGTTCAGTGTGCCTGTGTTTGCTGGAAATGCTAAGCCTATGCTGTGGAAGGGTGGCGGAGCCTGCCATGGTTTGTGTCTTTGAACTATGTAGCATATACACATCTGATCATGCACAGAGAGGAAAGGGGGGAGTCGTCCACCAACAACCAGACTTGGTGAGTCCACCTTAGTGCCAGCTGCCTAGTGACCTCTTCCTGAAATGCCACCATTGTTCAAATTGTTCAGATAAGTCACTCTCAGACCATAGCGGTCACACCTCCAAAGAAAAGCTCAAAGCATCAGAGACTCGTCGTGCACTCCTCACCGTCCTCAGCTGACTTGGGTGCTTCCTAGATGAACTGGGGAGCTCCTATCACAGGGACACACCAGTGGGGAACACGGCACACAAGCAAAGCCCTTACACAGGACACCCAGAGAATGCCCTAAAGTGCAGCTCATCCTTGGAACCCAGGTAATCAGTCCAGAGACCCCAGGACTGAGAAGGTGATAATTGCATGTTTACTCTGCACCTGAAGGCAACCAGGAGGCTATACCAGAACCTTGCTCCAGAAACTGTGAGATTCTGCAACCCTGGAGGGAGCTGGACCTATGACAGGTCTCAGTGCCTTCTTTTAGAGCATTATTGTGGGACATGGGTTAAAATCCTGAGCTCAGGGACCTTAGGCTAGTCACCAAACTGTATGGAGCCTTTTCTCATTGGTGAACTTAGCACAGTAACATGGGTCTGGCGTTTCTGCGGAGGGCTAAACTCTATTGTATGCGAAGCACTGACAATAATACTTTTCATTGAAATTAGTGGGCACTGTTATTACTTTTTAATTAATTGTGTGTGTGTGTGTGTGTGTGTGTGTAAGAGCAGGCACACAAGTGCACAGTCTGCAGGTGAAAGCCAGAGGACAAGTCTCTCTTTCTATTATGCGGTTCCTAGCTATCCAACTCAGATCATTAGCCTCGCTGAGGAGTGCCTTGCCCTGACTCGTCTCAGAGTTCTGAAATTGTGTTGTGATTGACTGACATATCAGAGAAACTCGAGAAATATAAATTAGGGGCTGGAGCTATATATAGCTCAGTTGATAGAGTACAAAAAGAAAGAGAAACAGGGTGGCCACAGGACCTGGGTTCAATCCCCAGCACCCACATGGCAGCTCACAACTGTCTGTAACTCCGGTTCCAGGGGACCTGACACCCTCACACAGACATACATGCAGGCAAAACACCAATGCACATAAAAACTATATTTTAAAAAAAGGATAAAAAGGAAAGGAAGAAAATGAGAATGACCATGACTTGGTCCTGAAAATCTTAGATGGTCCTGTGAGACTCGAGATGCTGGGAGTCCTCCTAGGGCTTCTTCTTGAGCTGGGGTGCAGCTCAGTGCTAGAGAAAGAACATGCTTAACCCATGCCAGGCCAGCTCCAAACAAGAAAACAAAAAAAAGTAAAGATTCGATTTTTTAAGATTATTTTTTGCTTGTGTCTGGGGGTGGGGAAGCCAGAAAGGGGCATTGGCTCTCCTGGAGCTGGAGGTACACACTGTCAATAGACACCTAACGTGGGTTCTGGAGAGTCACTGGTGTCCTCTGGAAGCAATAGACACCTAACGTGGGTTCTGGAGAGTCACTGGTGTCCTCTGGAAGCAATAGACACCTAACGTGGGTTCTGGAGAGTCACTGGTGTCCTCTGGAAGCAATAGACACCTAACGTGGGTTCTGGAGAGTCATTGGTGTCCTCTGGAAGAGCAGCAAGCACTCTTAACCACTGAGCCATCTCTCCAGCCCCAGCAAAGAGTTTCTATAGCTACCGGCGAAAAAGAGACATAAGAAACTCAAAGGCTCCTCTTTTCAAGATCAGTGATAAGCATTTATTAAGGACCTACTATTTGCAGGTCTATTGATCCTGCCCTCTTAGGACCATCAGAGATTCTGGAGGCACATATCTCCTTTTGGAAATTTAAGCATTATATTAACCCTTTAATGGAGGAATCAAGAGGGGGATCCCAGTTTGGGGCACTATTGCCCCTGGCTCCAGTTTCATTGTGTTCATCTGGGCTGTAACAGCAAGGCAGTCTGGGTATGAACCATAAACATCATCTGCCTCCCTCCATCAGGACCGATTTCTAGCAGTGATCAAAGATTTCTGACGAAGGGGAAGCTACCAGATAATTAAGACACTGAATTCCAGGTAGATTTCCACAGGCAGGGGAGACAGAGTGGGGCCCTGTTTTGCTTGTGAAGGAGGGACGGCAAATGAAGTAGCAACGTGAGACACAAACCAGCATCGCGTGAGACATTCTCCTCATGGAGCCAGCTCCGAAGTGTCCTCATGACTATGTCTGGGCAGTTTGACTCCTCCCTGCCTGTGAGCCTCTGCTCGGCTACCTCGACTGGATGGAGGGCACAGGGTGTTAGAGACTGAGACAGACACGCAGGGTCACTTCAGGAAACTAGCCTTTTTTTTTTTTTTTTTTCCTGCATCTGCCTCCTCCTTCTCTCTGGTTTTTGATGATCTCATCCTGGGTTTTGTTCCAGCCATTCTTCTGTTACTAAGTAGCTAGTGAGTGGCATCATCCTGGAGGCTCATCCAGCTCTCCACCCTTCTTCCGCACTGTCAGGGGCCTTCCTTCAGGACCCTTTTTGAATCAACTGCCTGCTACTTCCCAAGACAGGGGAGGCACTTGCTCTGTGCTCCCTGAGTTGGGCTTCGATCTTAAACTTCCCTTTGCCTGCAGACTTCCATCTCTTTACTTCATGAAGACACCCTTCCCTTCTTCTGGAGCTCTGGCCTTCAGTGAGTGTCAGCGGTCACAGTCCTGAGGTTCCCTCACACCGCAGACCTTCAGCTTTGCCTGAGGACATTTCCTGAGCATTTTCAGCCATTACAAGCCTGGTGTTCCTAGAACTGCCCGGAGCACAGCTAGATGGCGCTCACGCCCACGCATTTCTGAGGAACGATGTGCCAAGCAAGATGTTTTCCATTAGTCTCCCATCTTGAGTTTACAGACGTGGGGGGAGGGGGACTCAAGGACGGGAAATAACTGCAAAGAAACTGCAATGTGTGTATGCGCTTTCTAAACAAACTGATGCTTAATGGGCATAGCCCGTCAGATGCTGTTCTAAGTCCCCATCAGCAACCCTCGCCCCAGACAGGTACCAAAAAGAAAAAAAAAAAAAAAGCACTAACAGACTTGGTAAATTTACCCAGGACCCAGGCATCTTACACCCAAACCACAAGTAATAACAATGGATTGGTTGGAGGGCACTGAATAAGCAGCTGGGATAAGAGTGTTGAGAAAGTATAATACTGACCTTCTACACTAATCTTTGTGCAGCCTAAAGTTATTTCACAGGCATAAGCTAGCATGTGTATTTTGAATATTCAATCATCTCTCTAAGGACACCAACTATAGCTCAGTGGGAGAGCACTGGCCCAGTATGTGCAAGGCTCTGTGTTCAAGACCCTGCACCTTGAAAAATTACAATAGTAATAATAATAGCTGGGTCTGGCAGTGAGCACCTGCAACCCACACACACAAGAGTCAGAAGAATCAAGAGTTCAAGGTCAGCTTGGGCCCTCGTAGGGAGACAGTATCTCAAAACAGCAACAGCAATCATCTTTATTTTTTGGTTTTTCAAGACAGGGTTTCTCTGTGGCTTTGGAGCCTGTCCTGGAACTAGCTCTTGTAGACCAGGCTGGTCTCGAACTCACAAAGATCCGCCTGCCTCTGCCTCCCAAGTGCTGGGATTAAAGGCGTGCGCCACTACCGCCTGGCAGTACAGCAATAATTTTTATGAGACAGAATGTATAGAACACAGCTCAACTATGATCGAGGGTGGGTTTTTTACACATGGAACTCAAACTTTATATATAGAGAGAAGGAGAGGGATAAGAAAAAGACCTGAAAATAGCAATGTAAGAATATAAAAACCAAGCAAAAACACAGTGTTTTGTTTACTTTTCTGAAACAGAAGGTTGTCCAGGTTGTCCTCAACTCCTGGACTCCAGTGAGTCTCTAGCCTCAGCCTTCTAGGAACCAGTGAGCACAGTTGAGTGTCACTGTGCACAGCTCGATTGAAAACTAAGTCAAAAAAGATTACAGCCCCAGTAAGATCCTGAAAATTTACATACCTACACCTGTATTATTCTGTTTTCCCTTCTTTGCTGTATAGTTTTTGTTTGGTCATTTCTTCCTAATGACACCAATTACATAATGTAATTTTCATGGAGAGAATAGAAAGCCTTCTAAACAGGTTTTTAATTGTCATGATTTAAAAAAAGCAATACAGTAGTAAGGAACATGATATTGGATTGAGCTGTGCAATTGTTCGGTGGAATTGCTCTTACTCTATTGCCAGTAATTTGGAGATGACTATCTTGTCACGTTCACTCATTTTGAACGTCCCATTTTTCCGGCATTGTCGGATTTCATCAGGAGATGTATCAGATACACTGAGATTGATTCAGTATGTAAGAAGATAGAACAGAGCAGTCTGGCATGCCTAAGAACACGGTCTGCGGAATTGTTCTGGCTGTGTGCTCTACAAACACAAGAATTCTTGTCGATTCGATTTTGCTTTGATTCCCATTTTCAAAGTACCAGTGTGGTGGGTGATGGTTGAATATGTTTACCCTACTAAACGAACTAGGCCAGACTCAGAGGGACAAATATCACTTTCCCCCTCATGCAGAATTCACATTAAAAACAAAAAGAAGAAAGGGCATGGAAGAGGAGGTGAGCAGTAGGAGGGGAAGGGGTAGACATGAGCAGAGTGAAGATAGAGATGTAGAAAATGTCATAATGGATCCATGCTCTTACATAATTAGTATACGTTAATAAAAGAAACTAAAAGTAATAATTTTAGTTTAAAATTAGTTTTAATTTAGTAGTGGATTTTTTGAAGATAATTTGTCTTGATAAGACATAGAGAGCTAAATACTCCAGTCATAATTTCATGTGACTGATGAGAGAAAGCATTCCTATTTTAGCTCTTGCTTCTTCTTCCTCACTATCTGCCGTTTCCAGAGCCAAGCTTTGTGAGTCATACTGGACCTAGCATAGGACCCAGGATGCCGCCGAGGCTGTTTCTACCCTAAAAAGACTAACAACTTTTTTTTCTCTGAATGAAATTGAGTGTGAACCATATATGAAGGCCCTGTAGATCCCAAATAAATGAATCTCAGATTCTACTCCTACTGGCTCCCTAAAGGCCTCACAAGCCCACACCTCCTTAAGGGGAAGTGCTAGAGAGGGAACCCAGTGGGAGAAGACAATGTCCCTACCCTATCTCAGGTGAAACCTAACTTCCAATGCTGTTAAAAGCTTACAGGTTAGGTGACCACTTATAAAGCCCCTCCCAGAATCTTAGAAGTTGTCCTTACCACTAGCAAGTCCTGTCATTTATTCTTCTTTACAGGAATGCTACAGTAAAGATGACCTCCGCATGGTGTTGTCCATTCGAGCTTCGTATAGGAGACAGGCGCCATGCTGGACCATGAGGTGCTGTAGGATCTAGTCCACAGACATGTGGGAAGGGCTAAAGCCACTGTGTTTCTGCTGTCTGCCAAAAAGTAGACATGCATGTATGTAGATGTCGAATGTGTTCTCCTGCCAACAAAAACAGTTCTCCAACCCTAGCTTAGCTACTTCTTCATGTGAGCCAATTGCGAGGGAACTTTCTTCCCAGCCTCTTCTGCACAGCCCAGTCAACAGACAGTCACTCCCAAGCCAGGATGGAGCAGAACCCCCGGCATTTTGGCACACATGTGTGCACTGCCTGCTCTTCCTGGCAGCCTGAGGATCCAAGAAGCAGGCACAAAGGCAGGGATGGTCAGGAAGTGGTCTGAGACACAGTTATCTGGTAGACCAGAAAGAAGAGCCTGGAGAAAGCCTGCTCAGATGGTTGGATGGAGGAAGACCTGTGCTCCATTCTCAAGCCCTTTTCTGTTGTCGCATTGAGGAGGAAATCCTGGCCAGAGGGAAAAGACGCCCCCCATCTGGAAGCCTTGAAGTTGATCTTGGCTGTGCTCTTTTGCTGGTGCCTGACAAGCTACATTTGACACTCCATGTTCTGGAATGTCAGAGAAAGTCTCCCCTCCAGTGAGAGGACTCTTAGAGGCTACTTGAAAGGACTCCAAAGTCGGGGCAGTGTCATCAGCAACAGCCCTGGCCCATCATGGGTAGCCATGTCCTTCAGGATCCATCAAGGACATTCTTAGAGCTAGGATAAAGAGGAAGCTAGGCGCTCCCAGATTACTCCTTCCCTTCCAGAACATTCATGTGATTGTTTCCCTTTTGGTTTCCTGTAACTCTGTATCTAAACCGTAATCTATTGCTTATCCAAATTCCACATCAACCCTAGAACTCAGCCATATTAGTTCTAGGTGATTGGAGACCCCCTCCTGTGCGCACTAGCCACTAGGCCAGCCTCCTGCCGAAGAAACAGCTGTGCAGGCCTGAGCAGGAGCCTGAGGGTGCCCAGGTGGAGAGAGGTGCGCAAGGAATCATTAACCCTGGCCAGGCTGAATCCCTCTCAGGCTGTGGGCTAAAGGTTTAGCTACCAGGCAGTTCCCCAAATCTTAATTGTTGCAGGAACACCACTGATTAACGAGCTCTTGCTTTCCTTTTGGGATGCTCACACAATCCCGTGTTGGATTACTGTCCAGAGCTGGAGCTGTAACTTGGGGTTAGAGCATGTTTCTGCCACGCATGAGATCCTGGGTCATGCCACATCATGCTACTGTCTCCAAAGAGTGGCATCCTTCATCCCACCTTGATCTCTCTCCACTCTGACCCTTTTCTCTGAAAGAGAAAAGAAGGACATGATCCCCATACTTCCTTGTTCTCCAGGGACAAGCTATGTCTGTGCTCTTGGAATAAGGGAAGAGTTCCCAGCTAAGACTCAAAATGACTTGATACAGTAACAAGTTCAAATGGAATGGAAAAGTGTTACCAACCAGGTTCTCTACAGACCACTCCTGTTCTATTAAATGACTTTTATTAAAATGGCTTCAGTTTCTCCAGTATGAGAGAGACAGACCGACAGAAAGAGAAAGACACAACACACATACTCTCTCTCTTTCTCTTTCTCTCTCTCTCTCTCTCTCTCTCTCTCTCTCTCTCTCATACACACACACACACACACACACAAATAGATTGTTTCATAATCTCTTTCTTCTTTTCAAGCTGACCTAATTCAAATTGTGTCAAGTAAAACTCAACACTGGGGACTGGAGAAACAGTTCAGCAGTTAAGAGCGCTGGCTGTTCTTGGAGAGAGGCCAAGTTTGGTTCCCAGCACCCACATGTTGGCTCACAACCAGTTCCAGGGGACCTGACACCCTCTTCTGTCCTCCAGAGGCACCAGTGCTGGCAAAACACTCATATACAAAATAAGTAAATCTATTTTTTAACTTAACCAGGTAACCTCGAATAGCTAGTCATTAATCACTGCTTTTGTTTCATTTGTAGAGAAAATAAGGCAGGGTGGTAATATCGTCAGGAAACAGGGAAGCCCTGATAAAGAGAGCAGCTAGGTTTCAGAGGGTTTTTTTTTTTCGGTTGCCACTTTGTGCACTTAGAAACACAAAAGTGTATCTTGTATAACCAGGTGACCTTGAAAAGCACTGAGACTTACTGGATGCAAGCTCCCCATGTGCCAGATAAGCATTCTGTCACTGGGGTACACCCCAGCATTAACTGGATTGCTTATGAGCTTGATCTACTGGTCACTTCCAGAATCGTAGCCGTTTGATTTGAGAAAGGGGGCCTTATTTCATCCTGTGTGTGTTGGCAGGTAAGATAGAACCTCTAAGCTCGGTGGGGTTCTAATTAATTTTTGAACATTAAAAACTCTAAAACAGTTGTTTCCCAATGATCCTATATTAACTTTGAACCCCCAGGCATACTGACAAGAAAACCTGATTCTCAGTCAATCTGTCCCCTGACCTCACCCCGTCTATGCTACCTCCTGTACAGCAGAGGTCCACAGAGGCGTCTCTCAGCCTCTGATGACTTTCTCTAAGCCTGAGCCTGTGACAGGATAAAGGGATAAATGGTTCTTGGTCAATCAGGGTCTCGAATGATGCTGTTGGGTTTGGGTTTTTTTGTTTGCTTAATTTTGGTTTGTTTGTTCATTTGAGGCAGGGTCTCACCTATGGCCCACAAAGCCTAGAACTCACTATGTAACTCAGGCTGGCCTCAAACTCAACATGGTTCCCCCTCTTGAGTTCTAGGATAAGCCATGTGCCACTCTGCCCAGCTTGAGAACTCTCCTTCTCTGTGCATATGTGTTTATGGTGTATAAGCATATGTGCTATGTGTTCCACACACAGGTGTGTGTGTTGTGTGTAGAGGCCTGAGGTTGACTTTGGATCTCTAGTTGTTCTCCACATTGCTTTCAGAGACAAAAAGACAAGGAGAAGTGACAATTATTATTGCTACAAACCCAAGTACTGTCAAGGACCATCAAAAACAAGATTTGTTCGTGACATCTAAAGCAAAAACACTCCACCCTGCTTCACAAGTCGGCGTGTCATGGTGGGGAGATCAGTTCCGGCAGTAAATGCACTTTGTAATATGATAATGAAAATAAAATCCAGCATGGCGCTGCATCACACTCCAGGTTTTCCCATCTTCTTCTTCCTTCTCCGTGAACCTTCTCTTCCCGAGGATCTTCTTCATGCCTTGCTCAGCAATTTCCTCCTATTATGGCGCTTTCTCAGGAGCCACTGAGGAATGAAGATTTGAAAGAGCCTAGTGAGCTGTGGAAGAATGATTGAGTGAGCAGAGGAGAGGACACATCCAGGGCAGCTCCCCAGGGACCAGGCTTGATGCGGATAAGCTTTGAGAAGTGCCTGGAGAATCCTGGGAGAGCAGTTTCAAAAACATCAGCTCTTCCCGAGGCTGTGATGTTCCCCAGGGGCCTTGCCACCACACCCTGCCAGATGTAATTGTAGAAACTATCTCAGATGCATCTTGGTTGGCTTACCAACACAGGACCCCCCCTGCTGTATGCACAACAGTCTGTTGAGGCGCTCTGATAAGGGCTTCTCCTATTTACATTGATTAATCCCCACAGAACTCTGTTTTGTAGACGAGGAAGCAGGCTAAGAGAGGTTATTTAATTTATCCAAGGCAAATCTCACTTCAATTCTTTTCTATTTTTTGACAGAATTAAATTATTTGTGTTTTTTAGTTAAATTAAGACAGACTTGATTATGCGTATACATGTAGGGGGTTACATGTCTGGGGGGTTCTCAAAGAGGCCAGAGACCCTCTAGAACTGGAGTTAGAGGACGATGTGAGTTGCCTGACACATCTGGGAACCAAGTTTGGGTCCTCCCTTAACCACTGAGCCATTTCCCTAGCCCCTCACTCCAGTTCTTAATTCTGCTGCCCTAGGAAGTGAGCTGATTAGCACTCTCGTAGCACGTGTATAAAACTCCACTGACCTGCAGAGTAAACCCTTTCCCTGCCGGCCCTCCTCAAACCTTACCAAGCAGAGACAGTGGCAATGTCCTAGAGAGGTCCACAGGAACACACAGAACCCTCTAGCTACCTTAGCCTACCTGGCAACAGGAATTCCTAGGAACCTGTCAAATTCTGATATATTTATTATGCATCTATTATTATCCTGGGTTCCCAAAGGCAACCTCCAAAACCTCATTTCTAGCTGGACTGAAATGAATTCGGTACTAACTCATCTACTTAGGGAGGTGTATAACTTCAACTTCCTACCTGGTAGATGTCCTGCAAACTTTCTCCTCTGCACTGGGTAGAGAAATGGGCAAGAGTTTTGAGGTCTTCGTATAGGGCTCAGAAGGCCAGATTCCCCAGAAGCGTTATGAAGAGCTACACTCTCTGCAGACTTGGATGATGTCCAAGAGCTTAACACACATCTCCTCCTCTTGTTCTTGGGATGCCATCGTCTAAAGGGGCTTAGGAATGTGTTAATAATTCTCGAGAGAAATCGGCCAGGATTACCTACTCATGACTAATGAAGCTGTCATCCTCTGTTTCTTCCCACTGTTTAATAAAGTCTCCAAAAGACTAGCTTATGAAGATGGATAGGGCTGTAAGTGGCACCCCAAAACTGGCACAGCGTCAGCCTAAATAGAGGCCTACTTGTTTTGCATGCCACTCTGCTTTTCATTATACCTCACAATAACGTGTTATTAAATGAAAATGAATTTGCCATTACGGACCAGATACTTCTTAATGACTCTTCAGCAGTGTTCCATGATTTTTTTTTTGCTTTTGTTTTTATAACTAGTACAGCAGCCATCTGAGTACATGTCACTCTGTATTAGATGAGTTGAATTTTCTAAAACAATGTTAAGTGGAATTTATTTACTTAATATTGATGTGTTTTAAGCCTCGATTTGAAAAATTCTGACTTTGAATCTATCTTTTAAAAGTCAATAAAACTGGGGACTGGTGATATAGCACCATGGGCAAACTACCTAGCTAGCATGCAGGAAGACCTGAGCCAATCTCTCATGCCACATAAATATTTATGCCAAATCAATATGTGGTGGTACACACTTGTGATCCCAACACTCAGGAGAAAGAGGCAGGAGGGTCAGAAGTTCAAGGTCATCTTTGATATAGAATGAGTTTGAGGAAATTAAATTGAGTAAAATAAAGTAGCCTCTCTCCTTTGCATAAGCTAAAGAATGAAATGGGGTGGGAAGAGAGATTTGGGGTTGTTTCGTTGCCACCATTTGTTCTTAAAGATTTATCTTACTTTTATTTGTGTGTGTGTGTGTGTGTGTGTGTGTGTGCGCGCGCGCGCACGCGCGCGCGCGTGCGTGTACAGGTGTCCTTAGAGGCCAGAAGAGAGCATTGGATCCCCTGGAGTTGGCACCACGGATGGTTATGAGGTGCCAGGAAGTGAACCCCAGTCCTCTGCAAGAGCAACAAGTGCTATTAACTGCTGAATCCTCTCACCAACCCTAGTTGGTTTATCTTTATTTTAATCTTTGCAAATGTAGTCCCCTTTTTATATGTATGGGTGTTTTCCTGGATGTCTGTCTGTGCACCATGTGCATGCCTGCTGCTCTCAGAGCCAGAAGTGTTGGATTCCTTGAGACTGGAGTTACAAATGGTTGCAAGCTGCCACGTGGGTGCTAGGAAATTGAATCTGGGTCCTCTGCAAGAGCAGTCAGCACTCTGAGACACTAGTACAGGCTGGTCTCAAACTCACAACCCACCTGCCTGGGATTCCAGGTGTGGGATAGCCAACTCAGCTGCTCTAGCAATTCCTGATAATTCAAAAATATCCCCCACATCAGGCTCCACATCTCTCTCTGCCTTCTTTCTGGAATAAAATAAGATGAATAGAAAACGAAGCCAGGAAACTTACACAAGGACCATGTAACCCTCCCTCATCCATCACTGTTAACCAAGACAGACATTGTAGCACGGCTCAGATTGAGAAGTAATAGAACAGATGGACGGCAAGTCCCTTATGGAGCTCCAGCCCACTCCACTCTGCCCACCCAGGGGTCACCACCGACATGAATTTGACATGGAGACTTCCATGTTCAAGCTACTTCATCTGTGGTTGTCTATAAATAACGTCCCGGTTCTCAGGCTTTTCACGTCGCTCGCTTCTCTCACAGATGAAGTTAGAATCATCTTGTCAAAATCCCTGTAGAGTCCTTGCTCAGATTTTTATTGGAGATGCATTAAAGGAATGTATTACTTTGAGGGAGAACTGACATCTTTATATTATTTGGTTTTCCCTCCAAGGACAAAGTATGTTTTTCATTTATTCGGGCTTTCATTATATTATGTCCCTTTGTAAAATACTGTTATTTCTTTCTTTAGGTCCAGCACAAATTTTACTAAGTTATCTCTAGATAATTCATGGTTTATGTTGATGATAAAAAGAAGATTTTATTTCTGTATTGTCTTACAATCTCTTTTGTTGTTGTTATCGTTACTTTTTTATTTGGCTTTTGAGACAGTCTCATGTAGCATAGGCTAGCCTCAAAGTCAATATGTAGTAGAGAATGGCCTTAAACTCCTAATCTTTCTACCACTTTCCCAGTGCCAAGATCACAGATATGTGCTGTATTATAACTTGTGAGTCATTATTATTGATATGCAAAATATTCTGCATCTGGTCATATCACTAGGTTCTTTCTGTCTAAAATGATAATTTTTCAATTGATTCCTTTCTATTTTCTTCCCCTTCCTTCCTTCCTTTCTTGGATTTATGAGACAGGGTTTCTCTGTGTATCCCTGGCTGTATTGAACTCGATCTGTAAACCAGGCTGGCCTCGAACTCACGGATCCACCTGCTTCTGCTTCCTGAGTGCTGGGATTAAAGGCGTGCGCCACTATGCACAGCTCCTCTCTTTCCTTTCCTTCCTTTTCCTCCCTCCCTCCATCCCTCCCTCCTTCCTTTCTCCTTCTCTTTTCCGAGACAGGGTCTCTCTGTGTAGCTTTGATGCCTGCCCTGGAACTAGCACAGGCCAACTTCAAACTCACAGAGATCCACCTGCCTCTGGCTCCCGAGTGCTGGGATTTAAAGGCGTGCGCCACCACTGTCTGGCCCTTTGTTTTCTTGTTAGGCAGTTGTGCATTGTACATAGCACCAAAGACTTGCAGACGATGAGAGTTCAGTCTGCTTCCCACTGATTCGATGTCTTCTTTTGACGACATACACATAGGCAAAACACTCATACGCATAGAATAATTAAGCAAAATATGCAAACAAACAAACAAACCTGACACTGCTGAGGCATGAGATGACCTGGAGCACCAGAATTAAAGGCATGAGCCATCTGGCCTAGCTTCAGTCTAGGCTTTTAACTGTCTCCAGTCCTACCCAGTTAGTAGTCTGACTTTGTAAAAGGAAGGAAGGAAGGAAGGAAGGGAGGGAGGGAGGGAGGGAGGGAGGAAGGAAGAAAGAAAGAGAGAGAAAAGGTTTTTATTAAAATAGGGCTGGGTGTGGTGGTGAACACTTTTAATCTCTGCATTCAGAAGGCAGAGGCAGGTGGATCTTTGTGAGTTTGAGGTCAGCCAGAGCTGCATAGTGAGACTCTGTCTCAATCAATCAATAGTAGAATGACAATCTTAATAAAGCAAATTGATTTTTAGGAATAATCTTTTTTTTTTTTACGTTGTACATGTGTGGCTGTTAGAAGACAGCTTGCAGGGGTCAGTTCTCTCCTTCTGCCATGTGGGTCCTGGGAATCGAACCCAGGTCCTTGGGCTTGGCAGGAAGCAGTTTTACCTAACTGAGCCATCAACCCAATCCCTGAATTCTCTCCCTTTATCAGGAAGAAATTCATTATCTCTTCTAGCTCTAACATCCTAAGATTACCACTGACTCAGAAAAAAATATTAAATTCCCATCATGAAAATTACTATCCAGCCGTTCATAGCCAGTTACAGGCATAAAACTCACAGGGCCAGATCTTCGCTGTCCCTTGGCTTAGTTCATTGGACATGGAGTTCCCCGGTGGGCAGGGAACCAAGAGCCGCTCCTGCTCTGCAGAGAAGACTTAAACCCCTGTAGCCTCATGCCAACAATGAGGCTGGGGATGGCATTGGGGTGGGTCCTCACCTTAGGGGTAGCAAACAGCAGCCCTATTCAACACCATTAGGAAGTTGCTGAGCCAGCAAACTGAAGGTCACGAAGCCTGCAGCTGCCACAGATCAAGCCAAGCATGAGGTCAGAAGACTGGAAAATTAGGGTGGGCCCATGGAGAATTCCGAGAGCAGAGGTCAGCCACAAGCCTGGGGTGGAAGTCAGACTGGCTAGCCCGAGGCTAATGCTCTGGTGGGAAGGTGGGCAGCTGAAAGCATCCCCGGTGAGGAAGGAGGGTCTAGTCAGTTAGGGCTGAGTGCCCCACCTGCTTGCCCCCGTTACTTAGGCTGACCTAGCTCCAGTACCCAGGGCTGGGGCCTTGCCCTGTGTGAGAGAGGAAACTCAGAAATAGTTGTTGCCTCAAACTGACCTAAGTGAGTTAAAACCTCAGGGGTCATCACACAGAATAAACCTGGTGTCCCAACAGATGTTTCCCGCCCCCGGGGTTATGCAGGAAGTGTCTCCAGAAGACAACAGAAGGGCAGGCTCCAAGTCCTCCAAGTCCTCAAGGGAAGGCTGTGGGATAGTCATGGGGCCAGTGGGATCTTACCTAAGGATGCACAATTGGTGGTCCTCAGTATTTCCAAATTCCATACTTTCAAACTCACCCGTATTAGTTTTTTGTTTTGTTGTTCTTGCTGCTGTGTCAAAACACCGGACAGACGCAAGGCAAGGAAGGGAGGATGTGTGGCTCACACTTTAAGGGTATAGTCCTTCATGGAGGGGGAGGCAGGCTGGTGGGAGCATGAGGCCATTGGCCACACTGCACTCACAGGCAGGGAGCAGAGAGAGGTGAATACTGATGTCCAGGTGGCGTCACCCACATTCAGAACCCACAGCTCCTTCCTCCTCAGTTGTCTTTCTGGAAGTATCTTAAGATAGACACACCCAGAGGTATGTTTCCATGGTGATTACAAATCTACTCAGTTGACCATAAAGATTACCCACCACAAATACCGAGTAAAATATAACTCCAAATCCAATGCCTAACAAGAACTTCATGGTCATCCAAAGATCTGCACAGAGTAGGCTTTCTTTTTTTTTGATTCAACCAATGGGCACTCTTTTAACAGAGGCTGAATAAGTGATGCGCTCCCATTCTCTGATCAAGCATCCTTTCTGCTGTCTAGACAGGGTCAGATCTTTGCATTTCTGTTTAAATGGCTTCCAGCCAGGCACAGAACTACACCCCCTTTTGATCCCCGCAGTCAGGAGGCAGAGGCAGATCACAGAGTTGGAAGCCAGGCTGGAATACATGGCGTGACCTTGTCTCAACAGAGTAACAATAATTAATAACAAAAGCAACAAAAATTAATGATTAGTAATGAAGATAATAAAATGCACCATGGGCAGCACTTCACTCCCGTATATCAATGAGTCACAATACGTATTAAATAAGTCTCGTTTTGTGGGGGGCGGGGAGGTTCGAGATAAGGTTTCTCTGTAGCTTTGGAGCCTTTCCTGGAACTAGCTCTGTAGGCCAGGCTGGCCTTGAACTCACAGAGATCTGCCTGCCTCTGCCTCCCAAGTGCTGAGATTTAAAGGTTTGCACTGCCACCGCCGGGTTTAAATAAGTCTCTTTAGAAAGAAACTCATCTAAGGTAAGACTGTGTTCTGATTGGTGAGTGAAAACTGTGACCAGAGGCTGGTGGGAAAGACTTCATGGTTCCCCAGGAACTAAGGTTGAGTACTTCCTGTGCCTCAAGGACACGTGACTACCTGAATACTAACGGGAATTGTCTGTTCCGGTCCTGTATCCAGATACTGATGAGTTCTTACTCTAACCCTAGGAAATGTTTCAGGGGGCTAGCGAATGGCTGTTGCAAATAAAAATAAAAATATCTGGAAGCATTGTCATGATCTTTATTTCATTTTTATAGGCCCGGCCGCAGTTCTGCTTGACAAGTTCCGAATGTGATGGCCCCACTTAGGATCGGATGTTCTGTTGCAGAAGCAGATGAGAGGCAGCTGCGCAGCGATACTGCCTCGCTGTTCTTCCCGCACATCTCACTGTGGATTTCCTACGCGGACGCCTCCGCAGGAAGCCAGGTCCAGGGCAGAGGTGAGTGGACAGGGGTTCACGGAGGGGTCGCCAGGCCCACTCAAGGAGTTTGCAGGGAGCTCGCCCAGTCATATCAGAGTGAAATTTTTCTTTGGCATTTAGTGTGGACTTTTTCCTTTCCTGTTTCGAAATCATCAGACTGGACTTGAGACCTAACAACGCTATGACAAGGTTCATGGAGGTGGACGCCAGGCAAAGGCTCCTGCTGACTGAGGGAATGCAGCCGGGTCACAAAGACCTATGATGCCACATAGACCTCTTCTCAAACTTCTCTTGCTGTGAGGATTTGAAGGCAAATTTACCTGTTCTTTCTTGGGTCCTCCTTCCCAGGCTTTCATCACCTCAAACTCTTCCTCGTGTCCATAGGCATCCCAAGCCACAGTTTCATTCCCTTTTACCTGGATTTTTCTTTTCAGTTCAGTTGAGGTAAATTTATTTGCTTTTAAATTCATGGGGTAAATAGCGTTTTTCTTTTTCCCCCATCCTTTCCAACTCCCTGAGCTCTTAAATGCCACATGTTCTGAAGGCCACATCTCAGACACTCCTCTCTTAGAAAAAGGAGCTTCAAGGCCAGGCAGTGAGGCCTTCCTTGGGTGATGGGGAGTTGCCTGCCTCCTTCAGGGCCTCCCAAGCGTCCTCCATGTCCAGCTGGAGAGCTTGTGTGGCCAATCCTGGGAGGAATTCACCACTGGGGACCAGACCCGTGTCACACGCCTTCCGGTTTCCTACTTGGAGACACCCTTTCTCACACGGGGGTCAAGAGTGAGGGCCTCACAAATGAGCTCTGGAGATGAGCTGCTAGAAATGTTTTCTTAGCGAGTCCTTTCTCTCCCCTGAGACCAAGAGAGTTTGATCTCCAGACCCTTCAATCCTTCAGCAGATGTCATAAACCACAGCTATGTTTCATATTAAAGGACGTAGAAGTGACTAACTGTCCATTTGCCTCAGCTGGCCTGGGCAGTCTGCCCGGGTGGGGGAGGAGGGAGAACAGGGGGAGGACCCTGCCTCTGGCCCTGAGAGCCAGTGAGAGCACAGAGATCCTTCCTGGTTTGCATCCTCAACTAGTGCTCACAGCATGCAGAGGATCCAGGCACAGCCTTGTGCTGGACCCCAAAGCCAACCAGTGGAGGGACACATAGAATTAACACAGTCTGGGGCTTCTTTCTTCTTTTCAAGGTACTAATTGTTTCGCAAACATTTTTGGCATGTATTCGTGTGTGTGTGTGTGTGTCTGTGTGTGTGTGTAAGAGCAGTATAGGGGGGTGAGATTTTGCAAAACGGTATATGGATGAGGCTGGGTGCTCAGCTAAACAAGTGGGGAGCTTCCTGTCATCTCACAGTCAAACTCTCACTGCAGCCTGCTCCAGGTCAGTGACGGACAGAGATGACAAAGAGGGCCTGAGAAGAAACCATGCATCAGTTCCCAGGGCCTTCTCTCCACGATCACCAGCCTTGCTACACCCTTGCCAGTGTTTCCCAGTACAGCCCAGTCATGCATGGTGTGGGTGCACACAGGGCTTCACAGGTGCGGTCAGGTGGTACAGAATGGGCACAATCTGAGGTGGGGTCCCCAGCACTGAGAGGCCCTCCTCTCTCCTGCATCCTGCTCAGGTTTCTGCCACCTGAAGCTCTTTCTTCACAGCTTCTGCCTTTTGTCGCTAAATTAGCAAGATCTGCATCCTAGCAAGATGCAAATGCTCAGCCAGGCAATGGTGGTGCACGCCTTTAATCCCAGTACTCGGGGAAGCAGAGGCAGACAGATCTCTGTGAGTTTGAGGCCAGCCTGGTCTACAAGAGCTAGCTCCAAGAGAGCCTGAGCTGTTACACAGAGAAACCCTGTTTCAAAAACCAAACCAAACAACAATGCAAATGCTCTCGGGATGAGCGAGTATTTTTAGAATGCAATACATGGCCCCGAGAGGTGGCTCAGTAGTTAAGAGCACTTGTCTGAACACTTTTCTGACTTCTGCAGGCACACACACACACACACACACACACACACACACACACACACACAGAATGCACATAAAATAAATAAAATGTTAAACATAAATCAAGTGCTACTTATGGTTATAAATACAGACAGCCCCAGATCCAAACACCAAATGGGAACATCTTACAAATCATTTAATTGTTTTTTTCATTTGATGAATCTCATTTCCTGGAATTTTTATATAAAATGAATCATGAGTGCTTTAAAAGTATTTTAAACAAAACTTTGAGAGGAAATTTACCCCTTGATACACATCTCTCCTTCCCGTATACTGTGCAGCAAGCACAAACATGCTGGAGATGTGTGGCTGTCTGAGGGACTGCTGCGTGCGCACTGTATGTGCAAATATGTGTGCACACACAGTGTGCATGCGTCTGTGCACTGTTGCTTTAACAAAGACAGCACAGCCTCCATGTACTGCCTGCCATACAGCTTGTTTGCTTTCCATCCCCCGTGTTAGAAATCTCTTTTCTGATATTACTTTTCTTAGTCAGTCTATAGTACCTGAGTTTCAAAAGTTAAATTTAATTGGCTAGTCAGGGTGGTAACTAGCCTGAAATGTCAATACTCGGAGACACAGACAGGAGGGTTGAGGAGCATTTAAGGCCAGTTTAGGCTACAAAGCAGAATGATGTCTCAAACCAACAAACCAACAAATGGAGGCCAGCAAGATGGCTAAGAAGGTAAAGAAGCTGCGTAAGTCCGGTGTCCTGACTTCAATCCCTGGCATTCATATAAAGGAGGCAGGAAAGAACTATTGCATGAAATTGTCTTCTAGCGTCCACCCTCATGCCATGGAACACATGCACACATCA
>JAQHUG010000109.1:4540214-4560066 GCA_028555095.1 Dicrostonyx torquatus
TTTTTTTTTTATTGCTATTGACTTTTATTAAGCAGAGGAAATTATGGGCCTTTAAGGCAGTGCTGCCCATTATCTCCTCCTCCATTGGTGATGTCCTTCAGGGTGTTATAGTGAGGGCAGCAGCTAATAGCTGCCCGTGGCCACTGAGCACCAAGCAGGCAAAAGTGTGGCCAGGGAACTCGATGATCTGGTTGCTTAGTTTACTTACTTGATTTTGTTTTTCTTTTTAAGACAGGATCTCACTGTGTAGCCTAAGCTGGCCTGGAACTCACCATCAGCCTCCTTCAGCCTCCAGAATGCGGACATCATAGGAGGGCACCATGTCTGTCTTTAAAAAATTAGATGCCAATTTAAATAGTTACAGGTGTCTTTTGTTTTGGCTGATGTGTTTCTAAAAATTGCAGGCAGAATGGATTAACATTAATATAGACTAGATTAATATTAATAGAAGGGTACAGAGACTTTGAAACCAGACTTTTGGACCCCATAATTCCTTCCATTTTCTGGCTCATGACTTTGGACAAGCTACCCAACTGTCCGAGCCTCAATTTGTTGATCTGTAAAATAAGAAGAATAACAGAAATCCTTTAACTGGAGTGTTCACAGGGGCCCATGAATGTGTAGATCAGTTCATCTGGGGCTTAAGGACATAGCAGGTCTCTGTTAGAAAGTAATTTTTTTTTAGTCTGGCATGGTGGTGGCACACACCTTTGATTCCAGCACTCAGGAGGCAGAGGCAGGCAGATTTCTGAGTTCGAGGCCAGCCTGGTCTACAGCAGAAGCTCCAGGACAGGACAGCTACAGATATACAAGGAAGCCCTGGCTTAAAAAACCAGAAAGAAAGGGGAGAAAAGAAGAAGAAGAAGGAGAAGGAGGAGGAGGAGGAGGAGGAGGAGCAGGAGAAGGAGGAAGAAGAAGAAAGAAAAAAAGTAATTTGTTCTGAGACTAGGAATGGAGAGAACGAAAACCCAGTGCTGAGAGGGGAGGAGGCTAGAGAAAAGACAACTCACCTGAATGAAAAGACCCTTTATTACTTCAGCAAGGGTGGGTCCTAAGTGCTGACAAGAGCCTCTCGGTCTTACTTACACCACGCCTTAGCCAATAGTTGCAAGATAAGGAAAGAAAGGGCAGACAGGAGGCATTCCTACGTCTTCACTTTTCCCTCTCTGGAGGACACAGGTCTAAGTCCTGGTCCAGCTTGATTCCCCTTCTTTGGGCCAGGCAGGACAGAGGCCGGCCTCAGGTCACCCCTCCCCCAGCCTGCACCAGATGGCAGGCATGATGGTCCCAGGCCTCAGAGCCACCCCTGTGCTGAAGCCGTTTTAAGGCTCATTCCAGTAAAGATGGCACAGAATGACAACCTTACTGCATGAGCCCCGTTCCCAGGGACACAGTCAATACAGTGCAACCAATCCATGAAATGTAGGAAATATTTTCCCCAGGGATTCTTTACAGATTTCCTGATTCTATCAGACCCCACCCACACTACATGGAGCCCTGGAGCCTGGAGCATTTATAGCGTGTTTCTCTGGCTATTGCTGACCTACGACCCTGTCTCTTGACTCACTTCTTTCTAACCTCTGCCTGTGAGTGGGTCACGAAAGAATGAATGACAGGCAGTTGGATGGATCCTTGAGATTCTGTGTTCTTCCTTTTTAAGACTTAGTTATTTTAGGTATATGTGTGAGGGTTTTCCTGCGTGTATGTATGTGTACTGCATGCTCGCTCAGTACCCTCAGAGATCAGAAGAGGGGGCTGGTTGCCCTGGAACTGGAGTGGTGGTGAGCCACCATGTGGGTGCTGGGAACTGAAGCCTGGGTCCTCTGCAAGAGCAACGAGCTCTCTTAACTGTGGATCCACCTTTCCAGTTTCAAAAATCCATATTCTAACTTGCATGTTCTCTAAGCATATTGAGCTGCTCTGCATTCAGAAGCGGGATTAACTCATTTATTTGTTTTGCAGCGCTGGGGACAGAACCCAAGCCCTTATCCATGCTAGGCAAGAATGTAACCACTGAGCTACATGGCCTCCGACCATGATGAGGATTTACAATAGGAAAGTAACGTTCTTAGGCTTAAATGGGTGCAGATCAGAGAAAGCACCCAACAGTGCCTGCTGTCTTAGCGAGAGGCACTAACTCTAGCCCTGGCCATCAAGGCAAGCCCTCAGTTTCAATACCAAGCTCCAGTGTGAGCCTTGAGTTCCTTTTTTGTTTTAAGAAATCAGAGAAAGGTCCACTTTGGGGTTCCCGGAACCTGGAAGCATCCTGCCCAGCACCCGGGACTCTCTCAGTGAGACGACTTGATGTATCCAGTTGCAATTTCCCAGCTAGGAGGCCACCAGACAGCCTATTGCCAGCACTGCAAGTCACTGTTGCTCTTCCTGCAGTGTCCAGAAAGGTCCCCAGCAGTCCTCCTGCTTAGAGCCAAGCCATCCCTCAAGGCCCTAGCGACAGTTCTGATCACCTCTGTCGCCTTTGAGTGGGGATTTCCTTTCATGGACCCCATTCAGAGGCTTTTTGGAAGCCTTCTGTCCCGGTGCAGTGAAGCAGGGCTGCCTCTTTTTTTCACCAAATGTCCCAAAGGGAAATGACATTCACCAAGAATTTGAACAAACTTTTTTTTTTTTTTTCTGGAGAAGAAGAAGAAGAAACAGTGTGAAAATTGCCAGGATCCCTGTCCCTCAAAGCATCTCAGAAGCAAACTGCAGGAAGTGATGGATTCTGACATAAAGGGCATCGTTTGCTGGCCTTATTATCTCATTTTCCAGCAGGGCTGACAGGACAGCTGCCTGTTATTACGGAGCGCACCAGGAAGTGATTTGCTGCCAAACAGAGGAGAGGGGGAGAGGGATTAGCACACTCATGCCACACAAACGGACCCCTTGCACCTGGTAGGCACGCAGCTCCATCCGTCATCTTCATAGGGTATGGTTCTTAAATCCATTTACAAAGACACAAAAACAACCCCAAAAGGCGCCTTAATGTCATTGTAATTATGATAAGCACAAGCAACCATTTTTCGGTTTGGGGTCTAGATTAGATGGACTGGTGGTAGCCCTCCATCTCAACGCGCTAATCTCTTCCTTGGGTTCTGTGATGTGGGGAGTTTACCCTTCCCAGTTGCAGACCTAATGGGTTCTGCAAGATGAAAGATCAGTAACAGCTTAATCCTCCTCTGTGGGCAGTGTGATCTGCCTGCAAGGTGGCAGAGCACTGACTGAAGTGACATTTCAGAGAATAAGTAATGTCCTTCAGTTTCTCAATTTCTAATGCAAGGGGAAGGGGGTGGGGGCATGCTCCTTGTGTGGCATCAGGTGTCAGGAGCCCACAGCCAGAGGAGACACAAAAGGGTGATGGGAGGCCCGAAATGGCCTTCTTGTTCACAGCCAAAGTGAATTCAGTTCCGTGGGGCTGATCCCCAGGGAGGATGGCTGCAAGAGGAAAAGCCAGTCTTGAAGGCTTTAGCACTATTGCTAAGTTGTGTGAGTGGAATCTTTGAATTAGTAAAAAGAGAAACTCTGGGACCTGTGGGTGTGGCTCACTGGGTAGAGTGCTTGCCTGGCTAGCATGAGCCCCTGGATTTGATGCTCAGCACCGAATAAAGCTGGTGTGCTGGACTGTGCCTTTAGTACCAGCAGGAGGACTGGAAATTCAAGGTCATTCTTAGTGAGCCCCCGTAAAAATCAAAATAAGCCCATTTATTGACACAGAATTTAGGTCCAGCCTTTTTACTCAACTGTCCTGTAGAAAACTGATGAGTAACACAATTTAGTTTTTGAAAATCCAGCAAAGGGCACAGAGGGATGGTGAAACTTTGAGCAGAGAGAGAGAGAGAGGTACTGGAGCGTTTTAGAGTCCTCTAGTGTCTGGAGTGGTGGTGAAGCGACGCCCCAAGTTCATGAGGTGCACCCTCTCTGAACCCTCAAGGCCATTGCCCTTTGTGCCGGCACTGAGAACGGAACCTTCACTGTGAGGCTAGACTAGATGCTCTCTGACTGCACCTTTAAAATTTGAATTTTGAGGCAAGGTCTTGCTGAATTGCTCAGGCTGGCCTCAAATCTGCGGAGTAATCAAGACAAGCCTTGAACTGTCTGTCAATCCTCTTCCTGTAGTTCCCCAAGCAGCTGGGGTTACAGGCATGCAACGCTGTACCCAGCTTCCAAGGGTTTCTGAACACCAATGCTGCTTGTCCTTGTTTCTGTCTCTTTTAACATCCATTACTTATTTCTATCAGGGGTGTCACATGTGTCCAATGACCTGGAAGTGGCGGTCAGAAGATAACTTGGAGTCATTTGGGTCTTGGAGTCTTTAGAAGCAGGCACCTTTACCCACCGAACCCTCAATTTTGAAACTTAGAGCCAGAAGTTACCAAATGCCAGATCCCAGGCTACATCTAATGAGATGCTGTGTCCATATGAGGACATTCAGACATTTCAAGGAAGATGAGTTATGTTTGATTGTGGACGGCACATGGGTACTTTAGTGGGGCATTTATATGCATGGCCCATGAAGCCCTCCCACAGTATATGAAGTACAATCCTAGATTACCTGGTTTCAGGGGAGTTCTAGAAACCATTGAAGCCCTAGCAACCACCACTAACTGCTGACCATCCCCAGCATCACATCAGCACCACCATCAGACTAGCCACCATCCCACCATCCCACCATCCCACCACGCCCGCACATTCCACTTTTCATTCTTCCCATATGAAGTGGCATCTTCTCGCATACCTGACTTCCTCCCATTCTCGCTTGGGAACCTCTCAACTGTGCTTACTCTCCTCGTTCCCTCGTACTTAGGAAGGGCCAGGGGAAACCCAAGCCTGCCTGTTTGGGGGTGGATGAAAATACCTAGCGAAGTACAGTTTACTGACTGCTCTCCGAGTTTCTGATCATGAGTCTTTATGATGCCGCCTCGCGGCCCAAATGACCCAAATACTTGACCATAGATGTTTCGAGTTTGGGTTATTTTTTAATACTTGTACAGTTCTAACTTGTGGAGGATTCCTAAGATGAAAATTTGAAATCTGAACTTCTTGTGCGGGTGAAAATGTTTTGGATTTCAGAATATTCTGGACTTTGGATTTTCAGACCAGGAATGCTCAACTTGTACATTTTTGTCTGTTCCCTCCCATTACGCCACAGGAGAAGTTTACACGGTGGCGGCTTCTCCCTACCTAGACGCCTAACACCGCTGTCTCCCCCTTTACTCTTAGCTTTTTGCTATTTAGATGTCTGTGTCTGCGACAAGGAGAAAACTTCCGCAGTCGCCCCAACTATCTTCACCGGGTTACCACGCCCTCATCTTCCCAGTTGGTCTGTGCTGGAGTGCTGTGAACAAGCACCCCCGAAGCTTCCTTTGCCTTGGCCATTCTGGACACCCACAGGGCTGTCTCTTCTTTAATTCTGAATCTTCACTCTGGCATCAGCTTTTGGTCTACCTAACTCTGTAGACCAGGCTGACCTCACACTCAAAGAGCTCGGCCTGCCTCTGCCTCAGGAATGCTAGGATTAAAGGGGTGCGCCGCCACCGCCCCTCCCCAGATCATTTGTTTTGTTGTTGTTTTCATTTGTTTGTGTGCATCTTATTCACCCTCTTGCCCTCGCCAGGCTTTAACTGTCACAGCACAAGGACCTGTATTCTGCCTGCCCTAAACCCCCAGACCAGTGCCTGCGGCATGGCAAGAACTCAAATCAAGCTGAAAGAATGTGATATTTTTAAAAACGTATGCATTGCATTTATATTCTCCTTATTTTATACAGGAAGAAACTGAGGCAGGAGGAGTGTGAAAACCATTCCAGTGCACAAGACACAAGTCACAGTGAGCCCAGGAAGTCATCTTCCTGACTCCACAGGCTGCAAGCCCAGCAGCTATTCCCTGCAGCCTCCCTGAGGTGTCACTGCCTGTGGTTTGGAATAAGCCTGTTGAATTAGATCCACCATAACTAAGCCACCACTCAACGAAACCATATCTTACCATGTCCTCTTGGGAGACACGACAGCATGATAGTTTTGATCCAAGACCAAACGCTGCTCAATTTACTTACTCCAAAAAATAATAGACCCCAAACCCTGTTTGCAGAGGGGCAGCTTTTTCATTCGTGTATCTGTTTCACCCCTTCAGGGAGCATAAACCACTGAGACTATCCTGTGGGCTTCTGAAAAGCCAGAGCTCCCCTTAAATCACCATGAAATAAAAAGACGGCCACATTATTTTTGAAACAAAACCTAGAGGTAGATGATCTTTCCTTCAACACAGCAGAGCTCCTAAACGCCACTCCCGCAGCTTGCTGCCCCTGGGTTGCCATTCCCACAGAAGTAGGGCTGAGCTGTGGTGCCTAGCTTGTTAATTCTCAACAGCCCTGAGCTGGAATTTGGGAGGAATGTGTGCAGTGCTCAATACAGAGCTCATTTGGCTTCGGGGACCATTTTAATTAAATTAATTATCTCTAGAAGAAACACTTAAAGCTGTTTAGGCCTACACAATAGGTACTTGTTCTCAGTGCTAATTCAGTCCCTTGTTCAGAGAATCCTTTTGGTGAGTTGAGGACTATCTCACCAGATACTTAAAAAGCACACACCCGTGTCTGCCTTCCATGTCTCTTGCTCTGACCTGCACATGGTGGAGAGGTATTTATGGACAGCTGACAGCCTGGCCGCAGGATGCCTGCACAAACCTACGAAGGCTTTCTCCTTGGCCATTCCCTCCCACCCTTCTCTGTTGCTCTGCCCTGCATTCTCAGTAGTCCCCAAGGCTGCTATCTTCGGCTCTTTGGGGAAAAAGAAAAAAAGAAAGACCCCATCCAAAATGGCTAATGCAACATCCCTGAAGAATTAGGGAGCATCACCTTTGTGCTCCCTGTTGCTCCTGCCACCATCCCTCCTCATGCACCCGTCAAGAGCCCCAGGCTGATATTTAGCTGGATCAAGGCAAAAGAGAGGAGTGGCATGACTCACTGGCGTCATCCCTTAATCTTTCTGCAATAGCAATGCAAGCATGTGAACTAGACTAACATCCTTCCTCCCACACCTCATGGCCACTGTCCCTGGGAACAAGCCAGCAGAAGAGCCCTTCTCACCCTAAGGCCCATGTTTTAGAGCCATGCACTATCTGGGGGACTTCATTATGCTTTTGTGTTAATGTTTTTCTGAGACGAGACCTCACCATGTGACTCCATCCCATGCCTCCGCCCCCTAAGTGTCCAGATTACAGGCGTGTCATTACAAGCCTGGCTTATGCTGTTGTTGCTATGGCAGCTCCCCCTTAAACTCACACTGGACTGGAACTCAGGATCTTCCTGCCTCAGTCTCCTGAGTTTGGGAATGACAGTCCCCACTTCCATCTTCTTTCTTTCTTCTGGGGGTATTAGAGACTGAACCCAGGGCACTGAGCAAACAGGTTAAGCCTATACTCTACTGCTAAACTATAAACACATCTTCTGCTCCTCAACTTTGACCTTTAAAAAAAATGGGCCTTGTTTTGCCCACAGCTCAGTGTGTTCATCACATTTTACCTAACACACATTCCTTATTCATTGTTCCCTGGAAAAAGCTGTGAAGCCTGGCATGGTGACATAAGCTCATTCTCCCAGTGCTTGGGAGGCTAAGGCAGGGGGATCACCCAGACTACAAAGTAAGTCTCAAAAAGCCAATAATAATAGCAGCAATAGTCTCCAAACTTTGTCAGGGACGGCTCAGTGTGCAGCTCACCAGTATTGGAGAATTCACCCTGCTTACACAAGGCCCTATGTTCAATCCTCAGCACTATTGTTTTTTTAAAAAAAAGTCAATCCCTTCAGGGTGAAAAGAAGTTAGGGGTGGGTCATCAGTAACTTATCACCATAGGCCAAAAGGAAAAATAAAGACACTGCCTTGCTATTATATCCTCCTCCTCCATGTTGAGTATTTGATTTGACCCTTGGTTTAAGTGATTAAGTGCATTTCTCCTGTGTGGCAAATAAAGTGGAATATATAACACACATGGGATATGAAGGGAGGTGAGAGGAAGCTGGATCCACGGTGCAAATGTGGAACTCCCTGTTGTGCGACATTTGTACACTGTGTGAAGATATATTGCCATGATTGGTTTGATAAAGAGCTGAATGACCAATAACTAGGCAAAAGGTATAGGAGGTACTTCCAGGGACCTCTGTCCTTCTTCCCAGGACTCTGGGAAGAAGAAAGGTGCCAGGCAGACAGAGAGGAGACAGGAGGTGCAAGATGAAAGAGAGGTAACACCACATGTCAGAATGTAGATTAATATAAATGGGTTACTTAAGTTGTAAGAGCTAGTTGAGATAAGCCTAAGCTAAAGGCCAAGCTTTCATAATAAAAAGTCTCCATGTCATTATTTGCGGGCTGGCAGTGGGAAAGAAAGTTGTCCAATATGCCTTGACTGCTGATAGTAGGCTATTTAAACTGGACAAGCGGAACACAAAAGAAAGTGACCTTTGGAGGGCAAAGCCACACTCTACCTCTTGGTGCTCCTAGTGTACAATGCCCTTTCAGTCAACCATGGCAAGGCTTCTTTATAAATGAAAGAAAGAACAAACAAATATATCAGGCTGTCAAGATGGCTCAGTAGGTAAAGGCCAGCCTGAGCCACCAGCCTGACAATGAGTTTGATCCCTGGGACTCACATGGTGGATGGGGGAAGAGCTCCCTAGTTTCTGACCTTCATTGTCATGGCCGCACATACACCACAAATAAATTCAATTTTAAAAATTATTATGGTATATGTGAAGGCACATGTGCCCCCGACCCCTACCCCAAACACACACGGAGGCCAGAAAACAACTCTGTGGTATGAGTTCTCTTTCACGTTCACTTGAGGAGACCAAATTCAGATGGCTAGGCTTTCAAGGCAAGTGCCTTCACCCACCCAGCCATCTTGTCGGTTCCTCAGGCTGGCCTCGAATTTGCAATCTCATTTCTCTGACTCCTCGGCATAACCTACTACCATGTGATGAGGCTATGAAATAATTTTTATTTGCTAGTTCTTGTGGTGGTTGGGCCTCTCACTGTTGCCACAAAACAATTGTGGAGGTCAAAGGTCAGCTTTGGGGAGTCAGTTCTCTCCACTGCCTCTATGGGGCTCTGGGGGATTGACTCAGGCTATCAGGTCTGTGTGCCAAGCACCTTTATTGGAAGAACCATCTCGTTGGCCCAGGGCTTTGCACGCATTCCAGGAGATCACTTTTGTACTTTTTATCATTCCATTTGCCGAGAAAGGAGATTCTACATCTGGGCCCCATATGTAAACTAGAGTCAGATGCCTCATTTTAGGCCTGGCACTGTCACTAACAACTGATGGCCTTTAATGAGTTAACTAATGTTATGAAATTAGGTAAGAATGGGAGAGACTATATTTTACCTTAGAAAAATATACACGCTCTCCTCCCCGTCCTTTAGGTTTTTCACGAGGTAGATGTGTACAAGCATGAGTTCTCAAGATCAAAATGAATAAATAAAAGCTTCTGAGTTGGGTGGGTTTTTTTCTCTTTCCCCCTTTTCCCGATGCCTTGCTATGTAGCTCAGGACAATGCCTAACTTGTGACATTCCTCCTCTGTCAGTCTCCCAAGCCCTAGGCATGTCCATCCAGCTAGGAAAAACTTACTAGTGTCTATGTGTCACAAGCACAAGTGGGGCACAGATGATCTGAGGGCCTCAAGAGTGGGTCCTCTCCTACCTCTGTGCATCCTATGAAGGGAATTCTGGGATGTCAGACTGGGTGGCAGGGGCCTTTACTCACTGGGCTACCTCACTGAGCCTTCTGAAAAATGAGGATTATGACTAAAGACCCGATGTTGACAGAACTGGGCTTTCCTCCACACATGCTTTCCCTGGAGCAATTCCAGGGTGCCACCCAATGACTGAAGGTTTGAGTAAGGCCGTTAGTTGGTGCGTTCTGATGGTCCACCTCATCTTTGCCTCTTATAAGGAATGCTACACTTGGGATCCTGAGCATCCCACAAAGTCCACTTTAGGTGTGTTCCCAGAGTGGTGCTATTTGGGGGCAGCAGAGACTTAAGCGTGAGAGGGATTTTTAAGTCACTTGGGGGGAGGAAGCATGCACTTAGAGAGGACAATGGGGCTTTCATCTCTTCCTTTTTCTCTTCTTTTCCAGGCATAAGCAAGCAGCTCTGCTCCTCCATGTACTCCGCCAAGATGAGTCTTCTCACCACAGACATAGAGCAATGGAGCCAACCCACTGTGGACTGGAACTTCCCGACCCTGGGCCTAAATCACTCTTTCAGAATACCTGCTATAGTGACACAAGCTAGCAGACACAGAAAAACAAAACAACACAAACAAGGCAGGGTGCTTGATTTATTCTTACATCCTTCTAGGTTTTAACCCGATGGAGGGGGGTGTTTTTATAGCTGAGTGGTAGGATACTTGCCTAGTACACATGTAAGGGCAGAGGCTTGATCCCTCATGCTGCCTCCACCCAGAAAAATTACCAGGAGTATGCTGCAAACAGGAAGATGGAAAGCTGGCTTTGCAGAGCTCAAAACCTTGGAATAATGCCTGTCAAATTCTACATGTCTTTGTGAGATAGGTGGGTTTGTTGTTTTGTTGAAGAGAATAAACTGTGCCATGCACACACCTTATGGCCCTGGAGAGGAATGTCTCCCTAGGATTCTGGACTCTCCCAGTGTAAGAATTTTAGACTAAGTTTCAGAAAAATCTTTACGTTCTTAATACACATAAAATATCTTGTTTCATCTCCAATCCTTAACTGTGTTTCCATTCTTAGAATTCTTAACTTTAGCTTTATTTTCTGATAGGATCTCTAGCCTAGGCGGACTCTGAACCCCCTGCGTAGCCAAGGATGACCCTGAATCTCTGATCTTCCTGTCCCTACTTCCCTAGTGCCGGAATTACAGGTGGGCCAGAGTGCCTGTTCTATGAAGGCCGGGGACTGGAAACAGGACCTTGTACATGCTAAGCAAGCACGCTGAGCTACATTGCATAAACTACATTTAGTTTTATGCAACAGAAAAATGGTCCCGCGAATTCACAAACCACCGACAGATCCTGCCAGAACTACCATGTTGAAAGACAAACTAGATGTAAAAATATTATAAGGGGGAAAAAAAACCCAAACTGTAGTATTTTTTGACAACAAAAACTGTCACATCTGGTCTGAACATCTGGTCAGCAAGCATCTTCCACGGAGGGGAATGTACTGAAAATGACGACAGAGGAACTAGATTTCTATTCCCCAGCGACAGCAGGACGGTCTGCTTACCTTGCTGCATCACTTGCTACTAACGAGCCATCAGTATATGGTTTTCCTTTGCTGAACTAACAAACTATTAGAATTTTCATCTCTAAACACCTCAGTAGATACTTAAAGGGCTTCCTTTTGTGATCAATTTTTAATTTCCTCAGATGGCTATAGCAATTTTCATGTTTCCATTCTTCTTAATGTTTTACGTACCCCAGACTGGCTTTGAACTCACTAAACAGCTGATCCTCCTGCCTCCACCTCCCCAGTGCCGGGATTATAAAATTCCATTTATACGGTGCAGGTGACTGAACTCAGGGTCTCGTGCATGCTAGGCCAGGATGCTACCAACTGTAGATAACACATGATTTGTGAACACATGTGAGCAGGGTCTGAACAAGGTAAATGTAAACATGTAGCCCACAGCAGTCCTTCGGGCTTTCACATATTGCCCTGCTTCAAGCAGCTTAGGATGGCGTCACTTGCTCAGAGCTCCTGGATAAAAAAAGGGTTCTGGCATCCGAGATGTGATACAAAGGAACATAAGAGTATAACAAATGTGACCAGTTAAAATCTTTCTCCAAGGTATGTCAGTCTTGAGAACCAGAATTTGAGGACTTCATTAGCAGCTTAAGTTCAAAAGGTACATGACGCAGGCCCGGCCTATGCCAGACTTAGAACTCAAAGGGCTGAGGAAGGACCATCTCTTGCCTGCTTGGAAGCCTGGCTCACTTTTAAGTGGTCCTGTGTTGGTGAGGTAATCTATGGTGTGTCAGTCCCAGCTCCAAAAGTGGGTGGTCTCTGCAGAGGGAGGTGCGCGCTCACTCTCCCTCTGGCTGGAGCCAGTTCCTGCAGCTGGCCCGAAGGCAGCCCGCAGACTGCACTTGCACGTCTCTTCATTTCTCACTTGAGTGCCCTTCTTTGGGTCCCTTTCAACTGCCCACTTTAGATCGGCTTCATTACACCACCGCTCCATTTGTCATGTAAATTGGGGGACTCAGGGAAGTTTTTCTTTTGGCCTTGTCTACGGAAGAATACCAAGAGGTATTCAAAACGTATTAACACAAACCAATGGCACCAATAAAAGCGAAATCTCCTTAGCAACATCGTCTTGATTGCAAAGGGAGAACGGAGAGCATTTAGCAGAACACTGGCCCACATGGAAGACGCATTTGTCTGGAAGAATCCAGCACAAAGCCTAAAAGAGAGATTTTTGAAAAAATCCAAAATTAACTCACAGGGAACAGTTACTCTTTTTTTCAAAAGTCCACAATTGGCTACATTTAAATCTATCGTGTGCTTTTGGCTCTGCAACATTGTATCTCAGAGCTTTGCAAACTGAAATTACAACACCCTGCATGCTTCACATGAGTTACAGGGTGTTTTTTGTTTGTTTTGTTTTTTGAGTTTTTTTCCTCCCTTGATTTCTTTGCTAAAGCAAACAAAAAGTCTTAAGAAATATTCCTCTCACACACAATGTGAAGAAAGCTGAATGGCTATTTAGCAATATCTAAGACTGTAGGTACAAAAGGTTGTGCTGTCTCTTGGGCTTTCTGCAATGGATTCTAAGATACTAACTACTGCGGGCAGCAATGGCATTTTGCTGCAGTTTCTATTTATGAAAAAAAGAAATGCAATACAATTCCGAGAATGCTCTCGTTTTTGTTAGAATGAAAACAGTCAAAGAAATGGAAATTCAGAAAATAAGGTATTCTTTTAAAAACCTCTAATACAGAAATGGTTTAAGGAAACACAAAAATGCAAAACTAAAACTAAAGTTTCTCTCTTCAAATGTTTCATGTAGCATTGCCATTTTGTACTAGTAAAGCAATTCAGGTAATGGAGGCAAAAACATCTTCACTTGCATACTACACAAGTTTTTGTTTGTTTTCTGAGATGGGGTTTCTGTGTAACTTTGTACTGGAACTCGCTTTGTAGACCTCAAAACTCAGATCCGCCTGCCTCTGTCTTTCCACTGCTGGAACTAAAAGCGTATAGCATGACACCTAGCCAGAGTCTTAAAGAGAACCGAGTCTGGTATTTTTGTCAGAATTATACCTTTATGTGGCTTTCCCTATGTCAAGCACACAAATACACACCTGAGAACAAAAGACTTTCTGTAAGGCTGTTAATTGAATAGACTGTGGAGGGGATGGCATGCTGTCTGATAGAGCTTAATTACAATTTCTCTTGGGCCACCTGTGTCATTAGCTGCTTAGTAGCCATTTCTCAGACCCTTGAAACAGGTCAAGTCCTTCAAATGTATTAACAGGCCACTGGCTTCCACCAACTAAAAGGCTAAGAATGCCATCAGACAGCACCTGAGCCACATGGCTGACTGCTGTACCCACCTACTGGGATTTCCACGTGTCTGAAAAGTGCCTGGACTGATGGCTTTCTTTGTTCTGTTGCTATAAAAATGACGAAACATCTGTCACACTGAAATATGGAATTTGGGATAATCTCAATTTCTTTCCAGGCCATGGCTGCTTATATTTGGTTGCAGAATAAACTCTTACTCCCTTTGAAGTAAAAGTTGTTTATGCACTGACGTGGATATATACATACGTATTTTCCATGTTAACAACTGGGATCTGGGTCAAATAAAATGGGACAAACCCCGTGTGGTTAAGTCACTTGACACACACAACATACAGGTACTCTAAATGTGTATTTATAGGGGGTCGTGCCAGAGTTATTTCTGCCTTAACCTGAAAATTTGAGTGCCCGATAGGGTAACTGGCACTAAATCTGCATTCACTTCAGAATTTAAGGACAACTAAAGGAGCAAGGGCACAAGACAGAAGATGCATGTTTCCATTTGTTTCCCCCACAGAATAAGCTTGGGCCTCACTTAGGCAAGTGTTCCACCACCAAGTGGGAAGTTCGCAGATGCCTACTGCAAGATTTTCAAGTTCACCACACCAAGTCCTAAACTCAAATTCATAAGGATGTCAATTTAGTTATTTTATTCCCAGATACCTGTGGGAGTGCTGTCCATTGTAGGTGTGTGCATGGATGTAGACCACAGACCCTTCTCAGTCCACAAGTTTCCTGAGAAGTGACTTAGAAGGACTCAGCTATACTTCACTCACTATGCTCTGCAAAAACAAAATGCTGTGCTGTAGTTTAACTCTGGTCACAGCATTATCTGTTGAAACCATGTGCTACAATAGATTCTGCTAAAAAAAAAAAAATCAACTTTTGTTTGTTTGTTTTTTGAGACAGTTTCTCTGTGTAGCTTTGGAGCCTGTCCTGGAACTCTCTGTAGACTAGTCGAACTCACAAGAGATCCACCTGCCTTTGTCTTCGGAGGGTTAGGATTAAATGCATGCGCCACCACTGCCTGGTTCAAAATTCAACTCTTAAGCAGAGGGAATGAGCTTATTAATTTAGTGCCTTCTAGACTTTTTTCTGGGGGTTGTGGGGACTTAAGACAGGGCCTCACTATGGAGCCTTGGCTGGCTAGAGCTCATTCTGTAGACTAGGTTGGCCTCTAAACCAGAAAACTTGTTTCTGCCTGCTGAGGTATGGGATTAAAAGGCAGGGATCAACAGATCCAGCTTTCCTTTTAGACTTTAAGTTTGATAGTGTTTATGTCAAGAGAAAGAGCTGGACAGTTTACTAAACTAGGAACCAGGAGGACGCAACTCACAGCTCTGTCACTACACCACCACCAACACTCTCTTCTCCCTTGCTCTTTGAGACTGTCTAGCCTCTATTATCTTGCCACAGCCTCCAAAGTGCTGGTACCCAGGTTTGTACCAGACCCTGGGGGAAGGCATCTTCTGCTGAAGGTTGGTTGATGCTGTTTCTTTAAACAAATGTAACAGAGCAACAGATAGCTAATTCACCAAAAACAAAATGCTTGGTATTCAATCCACTAAAATATGTCTGAGATACATAGCTAAGAAGGCAATATAATATTTTTCAAAAACAGAAAAAAAGTCGACTCTTGATTTAAGAGCCCTGTGTTTAGGAATGAAATAGAGGACATGGGTTTATGATCTCACATATAACATTTTAAAAGATTACATAAAATTGCTCTCGGTATTATAGTCAACATTTCCCCAATCTTTAAACACATAAAATATTTGGAGAATACCCCACCTCTAATTTTTAATTTTTATTTATTCTTCTTTCGTATAATCCTGACTGCAGCTTCCCCAGTCTTTCCCCTACTATCAGTTATACTCCAGTTCCCCTTCCCCAGGTCCACCCCTTCCCATTCCCCCTCCAGAAAAAAAGCAGGCCTTCCAGGGACACTATCAAAACATGGCACAAGATACACTAAGACCAGACATAAATCTTCACATCAAGTATGGATAAGGCAATCTGACAGGAAGAAAAAAGTCCCAAGAGCAGGTAAAAGATTCAGGAACACCCCCAGTCCCATTGTCAGGAGTCCCCCCAAACCCCAGGCCAATAATCATAACATATATGTAGAGAACCTAGTGTAGACCCATGCAGGCTCCATGGATGCCACTTCAGTCTCTGTGACACCCCCCCCCGCGCGCCCATGGGCCCTGTTTATTTGATTTGGTGGGCCAGGCTCTCATGATGTCTTTGACCCCTCTTGGTTCCCAAACTTCTTCCTCTCCTACTTCTTCCTCAGGGGTTCACCTGAGCACCAAGGGGAGGAACACAGTGGAGACGATAACCTGCGCGCTCTCTCTCTCTCCCTAATGTCTGGCTGACCCCACCTCTATTTTTAAACACAAAATTTAACAATAGTTCATTTATGCTGACATTCTACGTCCAAATAATTACCATTAAACCTCTAGGTACATGCTCTCACATAAAACTTGATGAGTAAGAAAAAATAAACAACAAATGTAACATCATGAGGTAGTCATAGCATCTTCTTTTGACAATGAAAACAAAAATAAAGAGGCCAAATAATTTGATGACCTTGTAAAACATCAGAAATGTCCTAAAATCAAGATGAGCATCTTGCTGGCACCATAGCTAATGCCTGTAATCCTCAGTTGCACAGGTTTGAGGCCAGCCTGGACTACACGAGAACCCATATCAAAACAAAACAGGATCAGCATCTGGAAATCTGATTTCAGTACTATTAGAATAATGAAAATATTAGCCTGTGATCTTGGTACCGTAGGCTAGGGAAGGGGACTGAGGGTTGAAGACTAGGCTGGATTACATAAGACTATATGAAAACGAAACAGAAGAAAATAAGAATGAGAAAGAATGAACATTTTCAATGGTTTCTTTGATAAATGAAGATAAAAGGCAGTTCTGAACTATTCCCAGGTCTAGGGGATAATACTGGACCACTGGGAATGTAGTTCAGTGTCAGAGTGCTACCAATGATCACCCAGGCCTGAGGTGACAGAACCAGCACAAGGTTATCAGGATAGAAGGGCCCACAACTAGATGCCAGTGCAGTGTCAAAGCCAATTTGAAACACATTTTACTTCTGATTCAGTACTAGTAATCAATAGCAAGTCAAAGTAAATCTGTACAGTGAAACTTCAGGCATGCAGCTAAATTTCACCCGGTAAATTGTGAAGCCAAACATCATGAAAATTGAGACAGTCTGATTATGTACAGAACAACATAAAAAACTGGCATATCTGAACTCGTGCAAATAGAGGTCCCAAAATGCACAATCCCCAGTGAGCATCTTCCACGTGACCGCAGTGGAAACTGTCCAGAGCTGGATAGCTAGCTTGTGTCTACAAGGATGCAATCAGAAACACTCCCCGAACCCCAGGTAAACACTATGGGGAAAGGTGTGGTTCCTCCTGACTGAAAACTGTTCATGTACAAAATTACTCTAATAATTAGTGGAACTCATGGTTTACTATTCCAAGGTTTTGTTAATTTTGTGGATTTTAAGGCAAAATTACATAGTTTCTATTCTAAAGAACTGGAATCTAGTCATTAAAGACTCCTGGTATACTATCTGCTGGTAACTTAGATAGATACAGTGACCCCCCCCCCATGAGGAAAGGCAGCAACATTCACCTCAAAGCTAAACATGCCACATCAGTTTTACCACTACTAAACTCTGGAGTAGTGATTTTAATCCAAATATCCACAGACGTGTGTAAAATATAACAGTTTGTAAAAATATATTGTCTGGGAAAAGAGTTTCTATATAGCAATAGTGACTACCTGTAAAAAGCCAATAACGTACAAAGTTAATTTCCTGGCTTACATGCAAACCTACACATTGGATTATCTGATAGTAATCTACTTCCTCGGCCAGTCTAAAAAGCACCAATGGTTCATGACTTACAAACAGGAGCTGAGGAACAACCTTCAGTTTAAATACTTCCTTGGACTGATTGATGTTCACGTAACAAGGGTGCCTCTGACATATAATTTCCAGTACATGGCACTTAAATTTATGACTTAAAAAATAGTAATACAGTAAGCCATTAGTGAAAACTCTAAATGCTTGAGGTGCGATTGGTTTATGGCAATGCACATACAATGCACCATGGTTCTTTTCTGTGTACATTTCAAGTGTGGGAGTGCACATTTTCATCAGGGAACACATTTCTAATTACAGTTGCAAAAGCCTTTAAAATCCTATACTTGATATTAGTTGTGAAAATAGTCTTACAATATAATTTTGAAACTGCAACTGACCAATAGGAGACAAATGGCCTCTTACCTAGGTCTAAGCTTCCTCTGCAGCCCACAGCTATGGCATTCTACAGACTGACAGCTGTGGACAGGGAGCACTGGCGTGTAATCTGCACAGTCATCATGGTTTGCTGCTTTTTCTGAAGCCTGAGTGAGTTCAGCACTGTGTGAACACACAATCATTTCACACTGAAACACAGAGAACGCTGGAGTCTGGAACAGCATTACTTTGCAGTGTACCACTTATGGTGGTGGGACATACCTACCCCGGCTAAACAGAGGTTAGATGAAGGGGTGACCCATTTAAATCCTTTGTACTCTGAGTGCTCCACAGAGAAGTTTTCTATGAATTCAAGTTGTTAAGTTCGTGTGTGTGTGTGTGTGTGTGTGTGTGTGTGTGAGAGAGAGAGAGAGAGAGAGAGACAGAGAGAGAGACAGAGACAGAGACAGAGACAGACAGACAGACAGACAGACATTGGGACACTGTCTTAAGTCGAAGTTTTAAAGACAATTGCTAAAGTCCCATATAGGATATGAGATACTGGCATTTAGCTATTCAAATTTATATAGAAGCACAGTACTTTAGAGAAGTACAAAGAAACACTTTTTAAAAATACAGGTATGTAAATTAACAAAATTGGTATTTAAAAGGTTTAATACAAGGGAGGAAGGTAGTGGTACCAATTCTTAATACAAATTATTAAACATAGTTTATATAATTTCAAAGTTATTCACATTATTGCTCGATACCACAACTATATAGAACAATTTTTTGACAAACATTAAAACGTGTATAATTTTAAGCTTGTAAAAAAACAAAGTCTACACATAGGCCATTCAAAAATCTATAGTGTGGAGATATGTACAACCAAACAAAAAAATTACATGTATGTGTATATTTAAAAGTAATAAGCTAATCTGATCTGAACTTAAATATCCAATTTCAATCAAAATTACATAACTGGATTGAAAGTGAATGGGTAGATTGAAAATGGTATTAAACACACCGTTTATTTCTTAGTAACTATCTACTCTATATAACAATACATCCGTGTTGTATCAGATAATTTTTAATTCTAGAACTTTGTTTTCTTTCCAAACTATTCAGAAACACATTCATTCCACAGTTACGTTAGATTGGGAAACATATTTACTTTTAATTTTAAACGGGGTAATTCAAACATCAAGCACAGCTGCCTTCCTGCCTGTCAACTGGAACTCTGGAGACAGAGGCTACTCTACAGTGAGCTCATGGAGCCCTAGAAACCGCTGCTGCGGGCACACTATTTGTGATGTGTCTCTTCTAGGAAATTTATCACTTTTGAAGACAGAGATATTTTCAAAACCATTGCTACTTCTTCATAAAGCTGAAGTGTATCTGCCAAGACAGACAGAGCATCAGGAACTGCGTGAGAAAGGTCAGCTCAGGTCCAAAATGCTATGTGAGAAAACTTATTATTTTTAAATAACTACTGTGGCAAATTCTGAAGGTAAGAAAAAGAAGTACAAGAGCATGTTAGAGCAGACGAGTATGCTTTTCTTTGTTAAGGAATTGATAAATAAAGGATTGTATGAAACTTTTTGACAAAATAACAAAGTCTGGCCATTTTTATGCTAAGTTCAAATGTATTTTTTTTTGAGAATACAAAAAGTAATCCTTGAAAATCAGAATACATAACAGACAAGAGCACAATAACTTAAGTATTAAACATCTGTATGAAATAACTTGCAAAGTCTGACAAATATGCACACACAGAACATGCGGTTATTTAAAAAACAAAACAAACAAAACCACCACCCCATTCTGTAGAACCAGCATCATGTCACAGCAGGAGAGCACCAAGCAAGGCACCATTGGAAAGACAACACACTTGCAGTCTCTATAAATAAAGCAAATGCTAATCTGGTCGAAAAATCGGTGTCTTTGGTAAAAATTCTATGAGGATGACCTGTAAAAGGAGAAAAAAAAAGGGTTTTAAACAATTTAAAGCAGTTTTTTTT
>JAQHUG010000109.1:4560166-4578223 GCA_028555095.1 Dicrostonyx torquatus
AAAAAAAAAAGACATAAGGCTGGGTGATAGTAGCTCACGCCTTTAATACCAGCACTTGGGAGGCAGAGGCAGGAGGATTTCTGTGAGTTCAAGGCCAGCCTGGTCTACAAGGTAAGTTCCAGGACAGCTAGGACTGTTACGCAGAGAAACCTTGTCTTGAAAAACTAAAAACAAACAAACACAAAGTCAGAGTAGAAGCGGACTCACTGGGAAGAGCAAGAAGGACGGGTTCAGTGAGAGCAGGACAGGGACAAGACAGGGTAATGGGGGGTGAGCAGAAAGAAAATACATTATATATGTATGAGAATGTCATACTAAAGCTCAGTATAATTAGTACATGCTAACAAAATGCAATTTTTTATTTTGAAAATCCACACATATTTCAAGCTTTAATTTTATCGTTTATAAAGACAGGTCTTACTATGTCACCCTGGTTGGCCTGGAACCCTCTATGTAGACCAGGCTGGCCTTGAAATCATAGAACTCTCTGTATCTGCTTCTATAGAGCTAGCATTAAAGGCATGTACCACGACAACCACCTTAATTTTATCAGTTTTAAAAGACATTTATTTATCTGATAACCGAGTTTTCTTTTTATTTCTGAACCTTCACCGAGTGTGAAATATCCTTCAATTCTATGAGAAAAAACAAAAAAAAAGTAAAATAATGGAAGTCTGTTGTGGGATATTTGTACACTGTGAAAATGTGTTGCTGTGACTGGTGTAATTAAAAGCTGAATAGCCAATAGTGAGGCAGGAGAGAAAGCAGGACTTCCAGACAGAGAGAGAGGAAACAGAATGGGGAATACAGAGTTAAAGTAACTGAGCCACATAAAAGAACACAGATTAAAAGATATGGGCTAATTTAAGTTATAAGAACTAGTTAAGAACAAGGCTAAGCTAAGGCTAAGCTTTCATAATTAATAATAAGTCTCCATGTTGTTGTTTTTTTTTTTGAGCTGGCGCCCCCCCCAATCCTTCTACTGAAGTCCAAGAAGGTAATTAGAGCAGGTAACATAGGTGTTCCACTTCATACACTGGAGCAGCATGTGTATGCGTGCATGGGTCACAGAACGAGGAATACCGAGACCTGAACATCAGGGCTCAGTGTATGTTCTACGTAAACTAATCATCTAGACCAGATAGGCACAATGACTGTACAGAAGGCGCTTACTTCCAAGTCTGATGACCTGAGGTCAAGCCCAGGAACTCCCATGGAGAAAGAAGAGAATTCTTTTAGGGTATCCTCTGACCTCCACGCATGCACTGTAGCACGTGTCCCCACACATACACTCACATAGATCAAAGTAAATAAATGAAAACTAGTTCTAGGACAGTCAGGGCTACATAGTTAGATACTATCTCAAAAGAACAAAAGATAAAAACAAAAATCCTAAATTCCAAGGCTCTGCCTTTTCTATCATACAGTTTATATGGTCAATCATTATTTGTATTAATATTTCTTCTCTTTAATCAACTCAATCCCACAGGTCTTTTCTATGTCCTAGAACTGCTGACATTTTACCACAGCAGGATGGAGGAGTTCTGTATGACCCTTTCTTCCTCCCTCTGAATCCTTTTGAAGAGCTGGAATTTACTCAGTAAGTCAGGCTGGCCTTGAGCTCACCCCTCCCCTACTCCTCTCCTCCCCAATCCCTGTTTAAGTGTTGGGGTTATAGTCAGGAGCTACCCTGCTCAATTTCTATGCACTTGTTCTCCCCATGCTATTGTGCTCATTCTATCTCTGCCTCTTCCCCAGATTTGATTTTAGTTCTGGGTACTGATTTTTTAGGAATGTCTGCTCTGACACTAGGTCCTCTGGAGACCTTAGCCTCTGGAAAGGAGCGATCATAGGTGTGAACCTCTAACCCAGCTATTCCTTTTTCCCAAGCCCTTCTCTTCCTGGATTAGCAAAGCTAGTTAAATTTGTCCCAAAGGCACTTTTAATAGGAAACCAAAAATTTTATAGCACAAGTATGAAAGCTGACTACAGCTAATTTTTATTTTAAACTTGTTATATTAAATATATCGAACTGTTATGTCTTTCCCATGCTCCAATTCTGGATAAAAAGATACAGTTCAAAAAATTATTTGAAGGAGCTGGAAAGATGGCTCTGCAGTTGAGAGCACTCCTTGCTCTGGAAGAGGACCCGGGCTCAGTCTCCAGCACTACTACAGCAGCCCACAGCCACCTGGAACTCTAGTCCAAACATCCGTTCTGTATTCTCTGAGAACCAGGCAGACACTGGCTGCAGAGACATATGTGCAGGCAAAATACTCATACACATAAAATAAAAACAAAAAAATCTTTTTAAAAATTATGTGAATAAAAAGGTCAAACTTTATAAAAGTACTTTTGACAAATAGATACAATAAAGCATTTTGATTGTTGAAAATTTATTTGATGAGACTATCTTCTAAAGTTGGAAACTCATTTTTCTCAAAGGTTGGATCTTGACATGGAAATTCCAATCAAGTGTTTGGTTAACCATCTGGGCCAGGAACTTTAATTTTCATTCTTGACTTCTACTGGCTTTTTGATTTGCCTCAAGAAGAAAAGCACTTCCATTCTTGGTTCACATACACACCTTTCCCTTTCTAGTTACTCTGCAGGAAACCTTAGGAGCCACCTTAGGTCATCCTGGTCTATTATTTACTTAGAAAATATTCACTAGGGACTGGAGAGATGGCTCAGTGTTAAGAGCATTGCCTGCTCATCCAAAGGTCCTGAGTTCAATTCCCAGCAACCACATGGTGGCTCACAACCACCTGTAATGAGGTCTGGCGCTCTCTTCTGGCCTGCAGACATACACACAGAATATTGTATACATAATAAACTAATAAATATTTTTTTTAAAAAGAAAATATTCACTAGCTAGAATATGTTTTCACTAAGGTAAGTACTTGTTGAGTGCGAAGCCCTAGTCAAACTACCTTCGTTACTCATCCCACCACAAACATTCAGACAGCATTAAGGAAAGGGGAGAAGAGAGCATATGAACCCAAGGAAAGGAGCATCAGGTAACCATGTCTCCTGGACATGGCATGCTCCCGCACTTGTGAGATCACAACAGCTATGGCGACCTGCACAAGATTCTGCAAGTTCCAGGCTAGAGAGGGAAGGAACCATGCAACCACACCCCTTAACAACTGAGAAGCTATTGGCAATTCCTAGCTGCTGCGAGAGGGAAAGTCACTTTTCTTCAGGGTATAGGCATTGGTAAGCTACTGGATCAAGTAGATAATCCTATACCAATGCATATGCCAGCAACCCTAATTAAACTCAGCAGGTTATTTTTAAAAAGAGAAAGATAAAAGATAAACATGGAGTGTAGGAGGGGTTGTGTTGGGAAAAAGAGTTCCAGAGGAAGTGGGGAGTAGAAGAAGTTAAGATATTGGGAGGAGGGGGAGTGAACAAAATACATTCTACACATTTGAAATTGTCCAGGTATTAAAAAAATTTTTGTTTAAATGCGGGGCTGGAAAGATAGCTTAGTGGTTAAGAGCACTGACTGCTTTTGCCGAGGACCTGTGTGGCGGCTCACAACTTCAGCTCTGAGAGATCCAATGTCTTCTTCTGGCCTTTGAGGGCACCAGGCACAAATATGGTGCACAGACATGAATGCAGGCAAAACATACATATAAAATAAAAATAAATACATCTTTTCAAAAAGTACTTTTTTTCTCCACCCAGCTTCTTTATTTGTGCTCGATTTCCCTTGTTCCTGTGCTCATCACCTATAAATAAATGGTTGGACCATATGAAATGATTCTTTGTAGCTCTAAAAGTTAATGACTAAACACTTAAATGACTTCCAAGTTCTCATTGGCTAAATATTGGAAGACATTCAAACATATCATCCACTGTAATGTTTTTAAATTTCCGGCCCTGGAATGAGCACACCATTTTAGAGTATATATGCAATGTGTAAAACAGTGGCTATTTTTTTATTTTTATTATTTTGTGTACATTTGTGTTTTGCTAAATGGATAAACATGTACTATTCGTGTGCATATAAACATGCACCATGCATATGCCTGGTTAGCAGTTAGAAGAGAACGCCAGGTGCTCTGGGACAGGAGTTCTAGACATTATGAGCAGATATGGAGGTGCAAATTTAATAAGTACTCATAACTGATGAGCCAACACACCAGTCAACATGACTATTTTTGACGCTATCTGAATCTGCCTTAGTTTTGAAAGAACAACGCCCTGAAAATGTGTCCCTTCACAAACCACATACATTTTCATACCTGAGAAACAACAGTTTTGCATTGCTATTTTTTCTTTTTTTTTAGATTATCTCTAACAGTCAAAATATAACAAAGGGGAAATACTTCGCTTTAACAATCAGAGGTTATATAAGTAACAGACAAAGGCATATAGATGTAGCAGGGAGGGCCTTGGACCTTCCATAAAGCAATGTGCCTTACCCTCTCTTAGGATTAAATGGGGGGGGGTGTGTGGAGGGATTGGGAGGAGGGGATAAAAAAAGAACTGAAAGAATTAAAGAAACAAAAAGCTACTATTTTAATGAAAAAAATTCTTAAAGATAAAAGAAATCCAGTTCATATGCTGTATGAATGAATGTTCTTCATAGAGTTCCACTTGGAAATTCCATAGTTTATACTTTTCTTTTCTCAGTGCAGGACAGCAAATCCCCTGTGTGGTAGGCATGTGCTCCACTACCAGGTATAACCAGTTTGTTATTAACCTTCATTTTTTTTCCTTTTGAAAGTAAATCTAAAAATATGCAAAAAGTAATTAAAGCTTCAGGTTTAAGCTTGGTGTTCTGGTTTATAAATGTATAACAGCAAATTATTATTATATTATTATTATATCATGAGATTCTTGAAATGTCCCAAATAGCTATTCCTGTCCTCCCAATAACAGAGCTTTTACCATCACGGATGAAATGACTAGTACCTGTCAACTTCAAGTGGGTCACTCAGCCAGCTATTCCTTTTTTATGGTTATAATGAAGCAGCACATGTCTTTCTCACCCTCAAAATTTAACATGTGATCATAAAGGTAAAACCTAAAGTTTGTGAACAGAGATAGTTTGGGGGTTGGGGAAAGAACATATAAAATATCTTTGATGTTCAAGGAGAGAAAGAAGATTTGGTTGTCTGATAATGTCAGGAAACTTTTTAACAAATCTTTTATACATACACACAATGAGGTTTATATTGCTTCAAAGAACAGTGAAAATTCCTCAGAAGTGTAACACCAGATCCTTCACAAAGACTGGTTTTAGTTTCAACAATTATTTCCTTTCTTAAATCTTTTTCTTTTAACCTAAAAACCTTTCCATGTTTTAAAGTAAAACACTCAAGCTCAAGGAAGAATAAATTCACATTTTCTTAAAGTATTCTGAACTTTTCAAAAAGAAAACAATTATTCAAATATATCAGGGCATCAATAAACTAAAATTCTAAAATGATTGTGTGTGTGCACATTTATGTATGTGTATCCAAAATCAGTCATGTTTTAAAGGACAAAACAGGTTGGCCAACATCTGTTTATGCTTAAGATAACTGTACAAAGCGATGTTCTAGTAACCCTTCAGAAACCCTCTAAGGCCATGAGGTACACAGGCAGCCCCAGTCTATAAAGGCTTCTCAGGCTCCAACAGCTTGGCTGAAAAGTTCTCTTCCATACTTGGAAACTTGATTAGCATTATATAAACACGCCATATCTGACGTGCTGCGTAACCAAGGTTGTGGTTATTCTTTATACAGCATCTAAAATTTCACACTCCATCAACACATGTTCAGGCCATTTTATCTTGGCAATTAATTTATTATTTTTCAGAACACAGTGAAGCCTTGTTTTCAAGTCATTCATAACTTTATAAATCAGTCTTGCACATGAAACCCAGGCATCTGTGAACCGTAGAAAATCCTTGCACTCAGGAGATTAAGCTCCTGACACCTTTGCTGATTAATAATCGTGGAAAGAATAAGATCAGAAACAAAATAAATGATCATTTAATAGAGAAACTCACAAAACAGCCCTTTAACTTACATATTCCATCATGTTGTTCGTTTCACATTTCCTTTTGCTCAGTCTCCAGTGCAAGCACAGCTAGACACGAAAGAGGGCAAAGGAAGAGAAATGAGCTCCATTTTCCTTGGCACAAGACTCACCCATTCGTCCATCTTTCATATTTTCAGTCCAACAAAAGCATCTGTTTCCATACTGTGCAATTGAGACCCAACAGTACGAAGCTGCTCCCCGCAGCACTCACCTTGTGGTATAACCTATTGTTTTCCCACTCTAATAACTTCTCGATCGATCTTCGTGTCTGCAAGACAAATGAGGGGAAAGTTTACTCTTGACTGGTTTTAGAGAAGCTGTTTTGCAGCTGCTTTTTGTGTGAAAGGGGAAGAAGTATAAAACGATGACAAGGCAAGAGTGGTCTGCACTCGCCATGGTCCAGCACTAAAGCGCAACCTCACATGAATTTTCATTTAAATATATATGCTTATATTTTAATTTTGAATTTACTAGCCTCTGACTTAAAACTATTAGTCTAAACAGCAAATGTCATTTTATTTACTTATTTTAACTTAAATCTCCACTTCTTTAGGAAACATTTTGCAGTACTTAAAAAGTAATGAAGGTTCCTTAATCTCTATTTTTAAAACAATAATAATTTAAATATTAGTTAACAAAACATCAATGGCCTTTAGGGTAAATCTTAAAAAACCAAACTACTAATTGAAGGTTAATAAAGGGGAAAATGAGTTATAAAATCAAACTAATTTTAGGATTGTATGACAAAATCAGTTTGATGGTTACTGCAATTTTCAAACAGAGCCAAATTTTTATTTAAAGCAACATAAAAGTGGTCTCTGGGAGTAAAATTCTATCCTTAATCCAAGGATACTGTTTGAGGGCTTCCCTCTGTTGCTGCAACATAGACCATGCAGCACGGACTGCTGCTTGCTTGGGGGTGTGAATAAAGAAGCTAATGCATGGAGCCAGGTGTCTGGATGAGACTAACACTCCGCAGGTGCAGGAGTGACACTACTGCTAGGCGATCAACTGCAACTTGATGCAGCTGCAGCTTTCCTGCAAAAGAAGAAAGTGTCTACTGATATTAAATGTGGCGCAACTCTAAGTACGTACTGATCATCGCATGAAGACTTGAATGCCAACCAAGTCTGAGTGACGTGAAAAACTGATAAGAACATGCTGGTTTTAAAGTCTGTTACATAAAAAAGTTAGGATTCATTTAAAGTGTCTACTGTAATCCGGTTCCAGGATTACATCCCAGCATTGTTGAACTGCTAGAAAGACACTAAAGTCACATAGGTGCCAATTATAATTCATATTATAGCTAGCAGCAAATTACCACGAGTGCTTATATTTTCCAATTTTTATGTCATAAAAATTAGAAAATCAACTATTTTCTGGCAATAATATGTCAATGACTAATTTATTACAATTTTTTGAACAGTCTTTTCGGCAAGAATTTTAAAGAAAAAGTGCCCTTGTTAGCAATGATCAGCAGCCCTCACTTGCTTCTTTGTAAGATAGCCTTTTAGAGGCAGCTCTCCTTTTAAATGAAAATAGGGCAGCAGTTATGGTCACACTTTTTGTTAATTTAGTTGCCAGTCAGCCCCAAATCAAAAGAAAATAAGGCTGCAGAGTGTAATTAACATTCAGTTCAGTCGTTTTGTCCCTTGTCTAGCCCCCAAGCTTTGTTAAAATTGCCATCTGAATGCTGAAGGCTGTAGGGAAATCGATTTGATTCTAATCGCACCATGAAAAGAACATGATCTAACTGCTTTCAGCCCTCCGTAAATCTGTACTAGGTCTTTAGCACAATGCAACTTCCAATTTAAAAAGCACTGAATGTCTCGTCAATGACTTTGTGAAGAAAAAAGAACAAGGAGCAGACATAAAAATTCCAATAGTTGTTTAAGCATTAAAGTTCATTTGCATCACAGCGAACCTGAAAAGGGCTGACCTCTCAAACCGCCTCTCAGGTCTATGAAGTTGTAGCCTTGACAAGCTCACATTGACAGAGCTCATTGACTCTGAAAGGCTACTCTATCAATGGTGAAAAATGGCAATAGGTTCTACTATGAGCAGGCATCTGCCTGCCCACCCGCTGCTAAACCAATGGTAAAACCGTTTCAAAACCTGAATCCACCTTGTAATCTTCCTTTCTAGGACCTTTTAATAATAGATTAAGATTACTATACAATTTGAGGTTTTACTTTTACTGACGATTTAAAAGAAAGAAGATGGAGAAAATTAAATAAATCGGGTAGGGAGAAGCAACTTTTGAAGTCTGTTGTTTTATTTTAAAAGTATATAAAAGTAGTTCCTAAAAACTTAACACTATATTCTGCAAATATTTATTATTCAAAGAAAAGACTGGTTATTACCATATCAAATTACCAGAATGTATAAGCCGTACTATACAGCGAGAACATCTCATTATTATACATACATATATACACATGCACACCTACACATAGCATTTACCAACTTAAAAATATTTACTTCTACTTAAATCAAATACCAATATTTATGTAAAAGATAGTTACAAAGTATGAATGTAAAATTCTAAAATATTTATGTAAGAACTTCAAATTTATTCTTTGCCTCTAATTAGGAGTTTAATGACAAGGTTGGGCAGAATTGTATCCCATAATATTAAGAATTCTAAAGCAAACAAAGTTTGCTATGCCATATTCTGCATAATCATCTGAATATTCAATATTTCTACACTGTTGAAGTCTGGAGTAAGGCTGTGAATTAGCACCATCTAATCTTGCTATAAGACGTCTCCTGCTTGACAGGTGAAAAAAAGGCACTTGCACGTGCAGCTTAATTAATCACCGCACTTGACATCTCAATGATTTACAGAGAGGAGCAGGTGAGAACACACAAAACCAGAAAGGAGCCCTTGATTTGAGAGGAACGTTTCCAGCACACTAAGGTGACAAGTTAGTGATTCCAGCAATGATTTTTAAAAAAAAGTAAAGAAAGAAACTGTGCCACAAATTATTTGTTAGTAACAACAAAAGATCAAATTAAATGGAAGAAAAAAGGCTTAACCATAGAGAATGTTTAATACTATGCAATTATTTTTAGTTCACAAAATCAAAATATATTTTCAAGATGAAGTACAATACCAATTTGGCAGATAGTGGGGGAAAATATGACATTTCAGCATTATAAAAGCATTTCAAAGCTTTTAAACTTCAGTGGGAAGAAATCACATTTTAGTTACTGTCTTCTAGAAATAAAAGTTAAAGAGTTTATGTCCACAAGATTGTCAAAGTCTAACGAAATACTAAAATTCAATACAGCCAAACCTGGTATCTATTAACCAGACAAGCAAATCTAATCATATAAATACCTGTCACTTAATTTTATGTGATTATACTGTCTAGCAAATTCAAAATACTCTAATAGGATCATATATGTGTGTGTGTGTGTGTGTTATTATACACACACACACACACACACATATCATGAAATACCAACAAAGCATTATCCTTCTAGGTCATTTCCTAAAATTAAGTCATATTATCTTCCTTAGAAGAATTTAGTGCTTGAGAAAAATACCAGATTGATAGTCATGGGAACTGAAAATCTTCTGTTTAGCTGAAAGAACAGGAGAGAGGGCAGTGCAGGCTTCAGTACAAGTGCCCTACAGTGGCCTTAATCCTTTTCAGTATCACAGGCTGGGGAGGAAAGACAGGTTAGTGGTTCTTTATCAATGAGTCCTCATCCTTCTGCCTAGCTGTCAACAAGAAACCTACTTTTATCACATGGAGTACTGAATTAGAAGAACCGAGACCACCAGCTTACACCACATAAGCAAAACAAGGCTTTGTGCAATGCTATCACACAGCAAGCCTGAGTTAGAAGGGCAGTTCTCAGCATCTAGATCTCACCAAACTTACTCATCAAAGCTTATTATGAATGACAATTTTTTAAACAACAATATCAACATATTTTCATTACACCAACTTTACAGTTATATTCTTCTCACTGTCAGCTCGGTCTAACATAGTTGTCTGGCTCTATTAGAGTGACTAAAATCTAAAACCACTTCCATTATTGATGAGGCATATACACTTTTGGGTTTATTTTCTGTTGCCTCTGGCACAAATTTTTGATAGAACCGTGGAGTCAGAACATAAAAATTACGAAGAAAATTAAAACAACAGAATTTATAAAATGGCTAAAAGGATGATTAATCACAATTAATAGCAAATATGGCATACAGTTATTCTTCTAAAGAAGAATCAAGAAGTAATTTAAAGTAAGTTTAAAATGGTAAAACATAAACCACAAAAATCTTAACTACTGACATAAAATTTAGACTTCCTTAAAATTAAAATTCGATTTGAATTTATTTTCTAGGGCCTTTGTGCAGCTGTCTCTAAACACTCTACCCTCCTAAGGAATGAAGTAATAATTCCATAAGCAAGTTCACAATATGAGCTACTAAACATAAATGAGTTTTACAGGAGCCAGTTACAGCATCTGGAATTTGTTACCACCATTACTTAATATTCATCACCAGTGATTAATTTATTCAAATCGGTTGTTTGAAAAAATGGTTTTTCAAATTTTTACAACTATCTACAAAAGTTCAACAACTCAAACCTGCAATTAAAACTTCCTTGAACTAGATTTGTTCACTGTATTAAACAATGCCAAGGCAAATTTCAAATGTTCAACTTCTTATTTAAAACATTTTGAAATTCAAACTGCTAAGTTTGTAATTCGTCAATTAAAATTTAACTGGAATAATGCCTCTAATGTATCCATCAATTATACAAATGGAAATAAGAGAAACAATAACGGTTTCAGGCTATTAAAAGGAAACTGTTTAATTTAGACTGGATTACTTCAACTAAAGGGACAATTACTTGAATCACTTTCGTTTGTTCTGGATTAATGTCAAAACTCACATTCCAGGGGTAAACTGAAAATTAAGTATATCTCAGTATCATTACAAATACAAAACCTGCAATTCTCCATGATAAACAAAAATATGAAGTGATTCTGCAAAAGAAATTTAAAACAAACTTCCTTCCTGTATGTAAAAATACATCTTAAAATGTGCATATGAACACCGACCTTCAAAGTATAGCTGTAGCAAGGAGTCCTGACAGCATTCGGACACGTCGCTGTTTGTTACAAGGGAGCATTTGCCCAACAAAAACACCCTCTTTCTACAGACCTCAGGGGTGACTTTAAAGGGGCTCAGCAAAGCACAATTACATAGCATTTCATCAGGTTAGCAAGTGAAAGTGAATCTTAATTTTTTTTAAGGTTATGCTGGTACTTCATGGTTTTGAATTTTTCTAAAAATAAAAAAGGGCACGTCAAGCACATACATAAAATGATGCACAAAATTTTAAAGGGAATTGATACTTGAGAAGAATATTTGAGAAAATTTTGTGATAAAACTAAAACTTAATTTTATGTAACAGTAGAAAATTAGAAAAACTCTGAGTGAAATAACTTCCATTAAGATAAAAATACTATTAAGGAGTAATTATTCCCCTTAAGTATAATTCTGGGTTTTGTTTTGTCTTAGTTACAGATTTAAAAAAGAAAATTGTATAATTAACAACAACAAAAAAAAAAAAACAGTGCTTAGAACTGACAGTGAGGAAAAACTGCATAACTAAAACCCACCAGATTACAATACAGCAGAAGAAACAAGATTGGAATCACCAGGTATGTGTAGCTTGTCGCTCAGGACCTGAGCACGCCGGGCACTTTCATTCCAACAAGACTATTAAGCAGTTTGGACTACTTTCATCTTATATACAAAAATGGAAGCTGGGTGGTGTTGGCGCACCCCTTTAATCCCAGCACTTGGGAGGCAGAGGCAGGCGGATCTCTGTGAGTTCGAGGCCAGCCTGGTCTATAAGAGCTAGTTCCAGGACAGGCTCCAAAACTACAAAGAAAACTTGTCAAAAAAAACAAAACAAAAAGGAATCTTCCAGAGGACAAGAAATTTAGAGCTCCACTAAAGTGGTACAGTGATCTAAATCCAAGGCTATAGAGCTAACAACCTCATGTTTCCATCACAGGACAGAGCTATGAGTATGTAAAGAGTATGTTTCTAAAGTGATCCCAACAGAAATGTTTACTACTACATGCAAGTTACCTAAGCTACTAATTAGGTTGTCCACCTTAAATAACCAACTCACTCTAAAAGTATGATTAATATATTCAAGAAAAAAAGAGGAGAAAAATAAATGAAAACAGAATTTAAGAAGAGAATAGAAATCTGTAAAAAAAAAAAAAAAGTCATAAGGACATCCAAGGATAGGAAAATACAACATTTGATAGTAAAAATTTACTGATTAACAGCCAACTGGGCATAAAAGAGACCACATCTTCCATAAAGTATCAACAATATCAAGCTCTAAACATTCTGTGCACTTGTTAATATTGCAAATGTTGAATCTTAAACACTCGGTAGTACCACTAGGACCTTGCAGATGTTTTTTTAATCTGAGGGCTGGAAAAATGGCTCAGTTGGTAAAGGGCTTGCTGTATAAGAATGAGGACCTGAGTTCAGATTCTTAGCATCCACATTAAATAAAGAGGATCCCTGTATCCTGCTGGCTAGCTAGCTATGCCAAATTAGTCAATTCCAGTCAAAGACCATGTGTTAAGAAAATAAGCTGGAGCCAGGCGGTGGTGGCGCATTCCTTTAATCCCAGCACTCGGGAGGCAGAGGCAGGTGGATCTCTGTGAGTTCTCTCTCTGAAATCAAGGCCAACCTGGTCTACAGAGGAAGTTTCAGGGCAGCCAGCACTGTTACAGAGAAGCCCTGTCTTGAAAAGACAAAAACTAAACAAACAAAACAGTTGGGCAGAGTTGAAGAAGGTATCAATTTTGACCTGTGGCCTTTGCAGGTGTATGTGTGCACATGAACACACATAAACACACACACACACACACACACACAAATCAGCATCAGCTCTAGGCAAAGCACATGCTCTAAGGATTCTAATGTATGTTCACACAGCAATCACTCAGTCTCAGTCAATCTCTCTGTCTCTGTGTCTCTCTCTGCTTGTAGATCAGAGCATTCTGAGGTCCTTCTCCAGCACCGTGCCTCTCAGCCACCGTGCTCCCTGCCATGATGATAATGGACCAAGATTGTAACAAGACTGAAACTGTAGGCAAGCTCCCAATGAAATGCTTTCTTTCACAAGAGTCACCTTAGTCATGGTGTCTTTTCACAGCAACAGACCTGTGACTAAGAAGAACCCAATAAATAAATTCCCAAACCAAGTCTTACAAAGTAAAACAAAGTCAGGTATGGTGGTATGCATCTATAATCCCAGCATTTAGGAGGTAAAGACAAGATTGGAAGTTCAAGGTTAACCATCATTATTTAAACTATACAAGATAGACTCTGTATGTATGTATGTATCTATCTATCTAAAGTAAAAGAGCTAAGATGTAGCTTAACGGAAAAATATTTATTTAGCATGCGCAAAGCCTTGGGTTCCATCTTAAGGCTTGCAAAAAAAAAATTTTTAAAGCAAGCATAAAAAAATGACATGTAAGCAAAAAGCCATGACTGATTCCTAATTGTGCATAAACTCTTCAGGTCATATTCTACCAACTGAGTGAAGTCAAGAACCTGGAAACAGAAACTGAAGCCAAATCATGGAGAAATCCTACTTACTGGGTTACCCCACCCCATGGATTGCTCAGCCTGCTTTCTTACACCATCCAAGACCACCAATGATAGCACCACCCCCAGAGACCTGGACCCTCCCATATCAATCATCAATCAAGAAAATGCTCCCACAGACTTATCAACAGGTAAATCTTATAGAGACAGTCTCATTTGGGTCCAAATGACTCTAGCTTGTGTCAAGTTAACATAAAACATTAACCAACATAATAGCAAAACCCTGTCTCGAAAAGAAAATAAAAATAGAAAAGGAAATAAAACAGGCAGAACCTGATGGAAGAGGACCCAGGAAGAGACTTTCTGCCCAAAAGACTGAGATAGAAAACAGAAAGAAAAAGGCATTATGGTCATGCTTTTGTCTTTCTGTTTCAACAGCATATTGGTATGAAGGACTGTGTCTGTAGGTGTTAGTGTGTTTTATTTCTTCCTGTTATTTAAAAATGATCTTTCCCAGTACACCTACTCTTTCTGGACTCCATCACTGCCAAACCTCCAAGTCTTTAGTTGTGATTACTACTTTCTCATTGGAGACAGTGGGAAAAAAGTGCAGTGTGGAGTCTGAGTACTGACCAGTGATACAAGAGAAGGGGAGAGCGAGAAAGAGTTGGAGGAGGGGGAAACATGATTAAAATACACTGTATAAGAAAAATCTAAATTGCTGGGTGGTGGTGGCGGACACCTTTAATCCCAGTACTTGGGAGGCAGAGGCAAGCGGCTCTGAGTTCAAGGCCAGCCTGGCCTACAAGTGCTAGTTCCAGGACAGCAAGGACTATTATACAGAGAAACCCTGTCTCAAAACACAAACAAACAAAAAATTTAAATAAAAAACATTTTAAAAATTTATTTTTAATTATGGGGGGTGGCAGATGAATGTGGGCACGTTGAATGAAGGTGCCAGTGAAGAGCAGAAAAAGGCCATCAGAGTCCCTGGAGCTTGCATTACAAGTGGTTGTGAGCTGTGTGACATGGGTGCTGGGAAACAAATTCAGGTCCTCTGCTTTTAACTACTGAGCATCCTTCCAGCTCCTAAAAGTCGAGTTCCTACTCAGTGAAAAATGGCCCTGTATTATTCTCTTTTACAATTAGGCTTTTGTAGATGATTTCTGTCTTTACATTGGGAACTTCAGTTCTAGACTGGATCAAGCATCAATAAAGCTCAGAATCTTCACAGAATAATGAGCATTGACATTCTCTTTGTAGGACATGATACATAGACATACACATAAAATAAAAATAAATCTCAAAAAAAATCCATTAGTTTTTGTAGTTGTTAACAAATTGAACTTAAAGTTTACATGAAAAAAAAATAGCCCCCCCCCAAATCTTGAAAAGAACAAAGTTCCACAGTTAATAATGTAGCTCAGCTGATATAGCCCTGCCTAAGAGCAGGAAACAGAGTTGGCTGCCCAGTCCTGATAAACCAGGTACAACAGCACATGCCTGTAATCCCTGTATTTGAGAGATGGAGACAAGAGCAGAGGGTTAAGGTCATCTACTACATGGGAAGCTCAAGGCTAGACTGGGCCACATGAAGAAAACACCTAAAAACAGGAGGGGGACAAATTTGCAAAGCTAACCCCACTGAACATTAAGCTACAATAAATAAGACAGTGTGATATTAAGGTCAACACAAATGGAACATAGTGAAGTCCAAAAAGAGATTCTTACAAATATGATGATTGCCCATTAAATATTGAAAGAATAGTCTTTCAACCAAAGGTGCTATAAAGCCTAGAGAGTCATATGCCAAAACATGAACTTTGATCTCCTTGTCAAAGCTACAGACTTAGCTGACTTCCTAGGGGAGGCCTTAAACTCTCTTAGGAGCCCATGAAGGTGGTGGAGGGAACAGGTAGAGAGGAGGGAGGGGGAGCTGGGATTGGTATGTAAAAAATAAATAAACACATTTAAAAAAAAAGCTATACACAAAATGCAGGAGAGATAAAAAAAATCTTCACAACTTTGCCTTAGGCAAAAATATTAAATATGATAATAAAGGCACTATATTTTTCTTTTCTCTTTTTCCAGACAAAGTTTCACTCCGAATCCCTGCTGTCCTGGAACTCACTATGTAGACCAGGCTGTCCTTGAACTCATAGAGATCTGCTTTAAACTGATGAACTAGACGTCACCAAAATCAAAACTTTGGCTCTGCCAAAGACACTGTTAAGAGGATAGGGAAGACAGACTATATAATAGAAAAATAATATTGACATATATCTAACAAGGCACTGACATCAGGATTACATTAACCATTCTCAAGCCTAGCATAGTGGTGCATGCTTTATACTTTCAACACTCGGAAGGCTGAGGCAAGAGAGTCCTAAGTTCAAGCTTCAACTGGGTTACATAATAAGACCCTGTCTAAATCCAACAACAACAACAAACAACCATTTTAAAAAATTAAGACATTCAAGGTTGGAGAGATAGCTCAGACGTTAAGAGCACTTGCTGCTCTTGCAGAGAGAGGACTGGGGTTCAATCCTAGTAACCACATGAGGTTAATGACTACCTGTTAACTTTGGTTCCAGAAGATCTGATATCCTTTTCTGACCTCCATAGGTTCCTGCATGCATGTGATACACATAAATTCATACAGGAAGCACGTGGGCACACACGCACATGCACACACACCATACACATTAAACAAACCTTTAAAATATTAAAAATATTAACTTTCGGGCTGGAGAGATGGCTCAGTGGTTAAGAGCATTGCCTGCTCTTCCAAAGGTCCTGAGTTCAATTCCCGGCAACCACATGGTGGCTCCCAACCATCTGTAATGAGGACTGGTGCCCTCTCTGGCCTGCAGACATACACACAGACAGAATATTGTATACATAATAAATAAATAAATATTTTAAAAAAATATTAACTTTCGTATTCTCTGCCCTCTCTTCAGTGCTGGGGTTCAAAACCAGGGCCTTCTAAAGGCGAAGTAAGCACTTCATCACTAAAAACCATTCCCATCCCAACAAATAATCATTTTTAAATAGGCAAGGTATCCTTTCCTCTATCTTGGAGTCTGCTGAGGACAGGAATTATAAAGGCAGATATGCCTAGAAGTCTATGAGGCTACTTATAAATTGGCTGTAGGTGGGGCTCTCAAATCAAAGGGAGCACACAGCTAGTCTAAAAATAAAGTGTTTACGTCCAAGATGAAATCAAACTCTACTTGTGTAAGAGATAGGACTTGTTCAAAGCAAATAGTAACATAATCCTCCAGATGAAAAACTAAACAAAGTCAGTATAATTCATGGAAACAATGGCATAAATTGTGTCAAATTCCAAAGCAAATTTCCTGCTAAAGCCATTGGATGAGAATCTGTGTGATGCTATATCCCTCAAAGATTGAAACTAATGACAAATAAATAAAAAGGGGTTTGTGCTCTTAAAAAAAAAAAAGTAAAAAGACTGGGCATGATGGCATGTGGCTTTAATCCCAGCATGTGGAAGATCATGGTAGATCTTTCTGTTTGAGGCCAGACAGAGTTACACAGTAAGACACCATGTCAAAAACAAAGGGGCAGAGGGCAAACTTTATTTTTTATTTCTTGTTTTGTTTTTGTGGTACTAGAGGCTGAAGGCTTGCACATAGTAGGAAGGCACTCTACCACTGGGCTACGTTACACAGTTCCCAATACTGCAAAAGGAAGATATACTCTACCACTGGGCTACGTTACACAGTCCCCAATACTGCAAAAAGAAGAGATACAAGTGGCAAACAAACAAAGTATCATTACTTACAAGGGCAAGGCAAACTGAAAGTGTCATGATCTATCTACCAGAACGACTGCCATTTCTAAACATTACCAAGTCCTGGTAAGGACACTGAGCAACTGCAACTCCCATAAAATGCTTGTTTGAATGCAAAATTATTTGTCCACTTTTGAAAAGAGCTTAAAAGTTTCTCATAAAATAAAGTACACAATTATAATACAGGACCCAATAATTCTACTCCTATATCCACAGAAAAATAAAGCAAGCCTTACTCAGAATCACCAAAACCACATGCAATCCTACATGATTCCCAAGCAATGAATGGATAAACAAACTGTGAAAGGTACATCCATACGACAATGGAGTATATATAATGAAAACTGCTCGTAATAAAAAAAGGAATAAACTACTAGTACATGAGACAAAATCGGTAAATTTCAAATGAGCTGAGCTAAAACAAAGAAGTCAGGATAAAAAGACTAAATAAATAAGCTGGATAATTTCACTGATATAATACTCTAGAAAAGACAACTATAGGGATATATCAATGACCACCAGTACAAGGAAGGTTTTGGAAAACACTGTTATATACTTTGATTATGGATAGCTTTGTAAAATATATATATAT
>JAQHUG010000109.1:4578918-4602696 GCA_028555095.1 Dicrostonyx torquatus
ATCAGCATGCTGGCAACAAGTTTTAAAGCAAAGCAATTTAGTTACCTAAATATGTGAGGAAGATGAACTTTGAGCCACACAATAAAGTATGTTTTTGGTCCTGATTTATACTGGAGTCAGAGACAATTGCAGCCATCTAAACAAATTCTGTGTGTCACAAACAAGAGAGGTTCAGATAGCACTTTGGCCCATTTTTAAAATACTAATGCTTAAAGGTAGGCAGGTGTGTGTGTGTGTGTGCGTGCGTGTGTGTGTGCGCGTGCGTGCGTGCGTGTGTGTGTGTGTCTGCATGTGGTCCTGGGGATTGGGCCTTGCAATCATGGGCAAGTGTTCTACCACTAAGCTACATCCCTACCGCCTCTCAAGGCTTCTCACCACCACCAGCACCACCACCAGCACCACCACCACCACAACCACCACCGGTGGTTTCTCTATGTAGCCCTGGCTATCCTGGAATTCACTCTGTAGACCAGGCTGTTCTCAAATTCACAGAGATCCACCTGCCTCTGCCTCCTGGGTTGTAGGATTAAAGGTGTGTACAAACACCACCCAGCCCCTCAAGGTTTCTTAAGAAGGAACATCTAGATAGAACTGTCAGAGTCCCCAAAACCAACAGGAATAAAAATGCATCTTGATTTGTAACCTGTAGTTGGAATGTACTGTATTTCCTCTGGCTATGCATGTATACACCGAACTATAGTGATCAAACAGGAATGGTGCTCTGATTGCTTGCAGAATCAGATTCTTCCCATCAGACCACATTAGTATGAATCTGCTACCTTATTTGTATACATTAATAAGAACAATTTGATAAATTTGGTTTAAAACATTTTAGGTTTCTTGAGTTGTTTTGTGGGGTTTTTAGAACAAGCAAAGTTTACTTTTAGAGTAAGTCAAGACAGAAAGACAAGCCCCACCTCTGGGGCCTGGGCCTACAGTCTTGGTCTACCATGTGTCTTTATCTTGCCTACCCTGTGGGTGGTCATTTTCCTGGAATGGGTGGAAACTTTCACAGACATCATCTTTACCCACAATTCAGTGTTACAATTAGAAATGTATTAGATCTAGGATCACATATAAAAGTATAATTATGACACAGCTGAGCTTGCTAGGGAAAGAGTAATGGTTACTATGCTCTTCAGGAAGGGGCTCCACGGGGGCCAAACGGAACCTGCTGAGACTAGCTTTTCTCAGAATCCTGTGCTTCCTCTTATTTGGTTCCTCTGGCTGCCTCATATCCCACCTGTAAGCACTTACTTGTATTTCCCTAGCATTAGTTTTAATCCTATTATTTCCCCTTCAAACCCCAAGGATTTGAGACTCAGTTAACCAGGGAATGGGTGATGACTGATTTAGCTGCTTATGCTAAAAGAGGATTGTCGCTTGGTTGGACTCTTCTTGAGTCTTGTTATGAGGGGACAGATAAATGGGACATCCAATCTGTCCAGGGTTCACGGTAAATAAAGATCTTAATAGCAGTCAAGAGCTGACATATTTTAGCCAACATTTGCTGTAGTGTTAAGGCCTGGAGTGCACTGCAGCTTTTGCCTTTCTTTTATGAAACCCTTCTTCCCTGTCTTCGGCAAGCTCATCCACAGCTTACACATTACCAGCCTACTGTCACTCACTGAATGGCATTTTGGGATGTCCTCAAAAAAATCTTTAAAAAGACTCCAGTTTCATATCTTAGTTGTTTGATAGATAACTGGTTTCTTTGTATTCTAAAATATTTTATTTAGTAAAATATTTAAGATATATTAAATATTACACTAAGATAGTATTTATAGGCTTCTTCAGACTACCAAAGTGGTTCATGACGAAGGGTTGGAAATTCCTAATATTCTGTCTCCATCTTACAAAGGTGCTTTAATATTCTCCATACATGCATGACATGTTACAGAATAGTTTATACTTAAGGTAGGTAAATATATAGCTTCTTTTAAGCAATTTCTTTATGTACACTAGAACTCCGTAACAGTTAAATACATTAAACAGGTCATGTACCTGTAATCCTAGCACATGGGAGGCAGAGGCAGGAAGATCAGGGGTTCACAGTCATCCTTATCCAATGAGTTTGAAGCCAGCCTGGGCTACATGAGACCTCTCCAAATTCAAAACCCATACATAATTTACATAAATAAATAAAATGTCCACCTAGTCACATATACAGATAAGAGATCTTGAACCAGAAAGTACATACTGAACAGGTCACACTTCCTGAAGTGACAGATAACTTACATCTTAAAGGGAAAAAAAAGCAGTATAAGATGTTTACCTCTGTCTTCTAAATATACTACCCACATATTAAAATATTCCATATTACTCATTTAAAAAGTAAAAGGAAGGGAGAGAGAGAAGGTGGGAAAGGAAAAGAAAAAAAAATCTTGAAAATAAAAAAACGGCTAGACCCAAAAGGTAAAGCTCATCAGTCTTTTGGGTTACATGTCAGCAAACAGCAACCGAATGAGCTGGGCAGCCACTCAAACAATGGCAACGCCTCAGCAGTGAAAGGCAGTGAGAGGGTCTAAACCAAAAAGACAGCAAATGCTACTGTGAATTCAAAGACTGCCAGAGACTGATTTTTTTTTTTTGACCTAGAGACAATTTGGCAAGAATTATGGGGGTAAGAAAGAGCTTAAAGAAAGCAGGGTCAGCAAAAAATGTCCCGGCCACACACACACAATCAATGTCCCACTTAAAGGTGGGAGAGAACTGATCCCAGTGGTCCTCTCTGACCTCCAGTACCTGCACCTATCCAGCTCAACACACTAATAATAAAATTTTTTTAAAGAAATGTAACTATGTCAAATGTTATAATAAATAATGCACAAGTAATTCTATTATAAAAGCATCAAGTTCATTCTATCAATAAAATATATTAGCTCAAATTGTTCAATAGAGCATACCCCAACTATATAATAGAAATGAAATAATAAATTCCATTTCCTTGCCATTACTTGTCACCAAAATTAAATATTTCCATAGAAAAATAGTCAAGTCAACTTGGTTGACTGGCCCTCCCACCTTCCAGCCCATTTGTGGTTTTCCAGGCTGGCCTTAACATACTATGACATGGTATTCACAATCTTCCTGCCTCAGCCTCTTGAATGCTAGGATTTCATATGTGAGTTACCACACATGGCTGAATATTATTTCCATTTCATATGTTTAAGTATATCTATATTTTAAGATGACAAAAACAAGGGTGCTATGTTGGGCATGGTAGCACATGTCTAAAGCATTTGGGAGGCAGAGGCAAGCAGATCTCTTTGTTCAAGGCTAGCCTGATCTACAATAGTGAGTTCCAGGCCAGTCAAGTCAAGTTATTAAAAAAAATAACAACTTTTAATTCGCATTATTTTGGCATGTCTATAGCCAACAACTTGAAATCTTTTCATTATAAGCAGTGAAAATCAAGTTTTTGGATTATTTTTCCTAATCACAGAGTCAATATATATTCATTATCGAGAACCTAAAAAGTATAAAATTAAAATGAGCTCCCTATTATCTACTGTAAAAATTTTATTTCCTCTATGAGAACTCTCATACTAGTAATGTCAATCAGTCCTTACTGACAACTTCTATTATGGGCTGGATTTGAAGTATCCTTCTAAAAGCTCATACATTAGGAACTAGAGAGGTGACTTGGTGGTTCGGAACACTGGCTGCTTTTACAGAGAACCAGGGTTCGGCTAAAAGCTTTATAAATAAGATTTCATTGTGCCCGTACAAGAATTCTACTCAAATCACAGGCGAACGTTAACATTTACAGTCTTATCATCCAGATTTAAAGAGGTTAAGAACTATGCCCATAGACACAGGGAAGAGGTAGAGTTGAACCCAGCATCACTGTACCACTCTAGTCCATAGTTAATGTACACATAGTGCTACATTCTTCTTTGGCCACAATTTCCTAATGCACAAAAATTATGAATAGTTTCTACATAGCTACTTTATAACATTTGAATATATGATAATTAATCTTGCTTAACCAGATCAGATTATTTTTGTATAATATTCAGAACAGTGTGATTTATTCAACAGAAAATAAAGTAAACACGAGACTTGTTTCACACTTCTAAAGTAAATTTAAAGATGTAATTCAACTTACTCTTTTACTGAGGCAAATAACTGGCCACATACTGCAGCCTAATGTGCAGCAGCAGCACAGGCAGCCACAAAGCAACCACCGTACATTCACAGGAAGATTCTTCCTGAGACAGCTGTTAACTCTGTTGATGCTGGCTTTAAATTCTTCAGGAGCTACCTACAGGACAGTAAGAAATGTAACTGAGATGCTGAATGACAGAAATGGGACTCAGCACACATTTTTCTAATTTCTAAGAAAAACTAATTTGAGATATATAAACAGTAGATAAATAAGAGAGACACTCGCTGGGCAATGGTAGTGCACACCTTTAATCCCACAGAGGCAGAGACAGGTGATCTCTGAGTTTGAGTCCAGCCTGGTCTACGGAGAGAACATTTCAGGACAGCCAGGGTTACACAGAGAAACCCTGTCTCGAAAACCAAAAAAAAAAAAGAAAGAGACACTCACCTTTCCAGTTAATGAAGATGGGAATTCTGATTCAAATTTGTTGCTCAGTCCAAATCTGTTAAAAGAAAAAATGTTATTATATAACACCGTGGCAACAGCACAAAAGTTTGAACTACCTAACTTAAAGGTGGAATGAACAGAATGTGGACCCCTTCACAGAGTGTCTAAGACATGATTAAGGTCTAAGACAAAATCATCATAACGAGTAACTTACAAAATGTAGCATGCAATGACTTTTCCAATGGAATCAAAACTTACATGAGGGACAATATTAAATAACCAGCAATATATAAGCAAAAGAATAAGTAAAAGAATGGTTTATTTCATTTGAGCTATCACATATACCTTAAAAGCATCAAAGCATATTTTAATTAGCTAGCATATTTTCTAGCTTTCACTGTTTTGAATTCATAGTGCATTTTGTCTTTTAAATACCAAACTACAAAAATCCAACTGCTTCCATTTATTTCACTCTAGAATGAAAATTTTAAGATAGGAGCATTTTATAATGATATTAATTGCACCACATCTGATAATGTATTACAGCTAAAACCACATACACTAGACAAGACAGTCCATTAAGCAAGCCCATTACTTGAACAACTAACTAGGACTCTGAACTCTGGACAATGAGCCCACAAATGAGCATTTGCTTTAAGATCACTTCAACCCAGCACTGGCTAGCAGCTCAGGGGGTGGGAGGACCTAATAGGGCTGTGCAACTCAGACATGGTTTTTTTCTCTTGACATTTCTGAGTATAAGGTATTAATAAATAGATGGTTTCACGGTAAGGGCTGAAATATACAAAAAGGACTTAAGTTTAAGTCAAGACGCAGTGAAATTGTGAAGCCTGAAAGTCAAGAATAAACAGATGACAGTAGAAAGCAGAAACTGTCCAGTGAAGGAGTAGTCAGCAGTTCACACTGCAACAGCAGAGCAGGAATGATCAAGTACACAAACCACCATGACAGGGCATTAGAGCAGGAGCAAAAGACAGTACGGAGAAAAAGAGTAAAACCGCTCAAGTCCATGCCTGTGTGCATGTCTGTGTGAAGGTGTCAGATTCCCTGGAACTGGAGTTATAGACAGCTGAGAGCTGCCATGTAGGTGCTGGGAGTTGAACATGGGTCCTCTAAAAGAGCAGCCTATGCTCCTAACTGCTAAGCCATCTCTCCAGCCCCATCCCCCAAAGCATTCTTAAATAAAATCCTACTTCTTAAATCCCCTTAAGTACTTTTGTTTTTTATAATCTAATAAAGCCTCATCATTCATTTTTTTTGTTTTTGTTTTTTTCAAGGTTTTGGAGCCTGTCCTGGAACCCACTTTGTAGACCAGGCTGGCCCTGAATTCACAGAGATCCACCTGCCTCTGCCTCCCAAGTACTGGGATTAAAGGTGTGCACCACCACTGCCCAGCCATCATTCACGTTTAAAAAAAGAGAGAATCAACTCTTTTTTAATTTATTTTTTTATTTTATGTGCATTGATTGGTGTTTTGCCATTGATGTCAGGTCCTCTGGAACTGGAATTACAGACAGTTGTGAGCTGCCATATGGGTGCTGGTAATTGAACCTGGGTCCTCTGGAAGAACAGTCAGTGCTCTTAACCACCGAGCCATCTCTCCAACCCCCAACATTCACAGTTTTAAGATTCCATAATGATAGTGGCAAAGACTCCCAATATAATCCTTAATGAGAAGACACAAAAAACTAAAATATTATTACCTAAATTTTAATGTAACTATTGACATATGGAAACAAAAATCAAATCCATCCAAATACTAATGGTAGCTAATCCTAAATAATGAAGATCATGGATGGCATTTTTTATTTTTATGTTTTCCATGACTTCTCTAATAAAAATCTATTAGTATTTAAGACTAAATCTAAAGACTAAGGATAGGACTGGGGACATTAGCCTGAGCCTGAGTTTGGATCCCCAGAACACACATTAAAAGCCAAGCACAGCACCTGTAAACACAGCACTCGGGATAAAAGAGGAGGAAACTCATCAGCTTCAGGTTCAGTGAGTTTCTATCTCAGGAAATAAAGGCAGAGTGAGAGCAATACGGGAGATAGCCCACGCCTACCTCTCCCCTCGGTGTGTGTTTAAATACATACACTATATAAAAAAGTACATATAACACATGCACACAAACTCAAATGTACAACTGTATACATTTTAAAAGTACATACAACACATACAATACACATAAACACACACAAGAAACAGAAAGAAAAACCTAGGAACAACCACACAAAAAAAGAGCCCTTTTGCATCTTAGTAATCCTAAATTTCATTCTCTGCTTCATTGGGAAATACAACTTTCTAATATTTAAGTAATCTTTATGCATTTCTTTATAATTAGAAGAATTAAAATATTAAGAAAAAATAGATGATGAGTGTTGGGACCATTTGGAGTCCTGGCCTCCAGCTGCTCTTCCCTGTTAGAGATCTTTACCTCTGATATAAGTTACTGAAAGCTGTGCTTCACGAGCATGTGTTGTCTTGCCTTGAGGATCAGAGGATAAGGTTTTCACCTGTTGGCCCACCTGACTGTTAGGTATATAAGCCTCCATGGTGCTACTGAATAAAGGGCTTCTTACCAGTGACTATAGGTCCGTGTCTCTGTCTGTCTGTGTTGTCTCCCTGTCCATGTGCCTTTGTATGTTTCAACCTCCAGCCCCTAGTCCGAAGCAGCTCGGGAACTGTATGGTAGCGCACAGAACGCAGACAGAAGGGCGATTGTGCGCAGCAGATGAGAGTTTTGTTTTTAAGACAGAATAAGGAAATGTATGTTCAAGGGACATACCTATATTTAGAAATAATTCCAGTAGCCTTAGAGTGTATTTCAGGGCTGGGAATGTAGCTCAGTTACTAACTGAAGCTGCCTAGCATACATTTAGCCCTGAGATCAATCCCCAGTACTACATAAAGTAGGTGTGGCGACACACCCGCAAAGCCAGAACTCGGGAAGTATGGGCAGGAAGACCAGGGAGTCAAGATCACCTTCAGCTACAGAGGGAGTTCATTGTCTAGCCCAAGCTACATGAAAACCTATCTTAAACAACAACAACAAAAGAAAGCCAACCAAAAGCAAACAAATGAGTGTATTTAAAGGTATTTTTTTGTTTGTTTGCTTGGTAGTTTTGTTTTTGTTTTTTGAGACAGGGTTTCTCTGTACCCCACCCACCCCCACACTGTCTGTAGACCAGGTTCAAATTCAGAGGCTACCTACCTCAGCCTCTTGAGTGCTGGGATTAAAGGCTATAGAGTTCAACATCTTAAACAGAAAGTAGGAGGCACCAACCATCCATTTAAAGTCATTTTGTTCTTGTTATTATGGTGTTGGGATTTTAATTCTTATTTGTACATATGTGTCTCTGTGTAGCCTCGATCTACCTATTCTTTTGAGGCAGTGTCTTTCTTCCTGAACCTGGGCTTTGCTCTTTCTCTGCTAGTCTGGTATAAGAAAGTTTCCCCAATTCTCCAGTCTCTGCTCCTTTGCAGCCTGAGTCACAGGCATGCTCATAGGTGCTGAGGTCCCATTTGTGTCTACTGATTACACAGCAAGTGTTCTTTTTATGTTGTTAACTGGACCAAGACCCTTACATACCTCTCCATTGCTCTCTGTTTTTTAGAAGATTTACTTATGTTTCTGGGTGTTTTGCCTACATGTCTGTGCACCATGTGTGTGCATGGTGCCAAGGGGTTCTAAAGAGGGTCTCAGAACACCTGAACCTGGAGTTAGAGATGGTTATGAGTCACCATGTGAGTCTTAGGAATTGAACACAGGTCCACCATAAAAGCAACAAGTCCTCTTAACTGATGAGCCCTCCCTTCTGTCTGCCACCCATAAAGCCCCTTGAAATTTCCAGCTTTTTACCAACCAAGGTCAAGAGGTAGAATGTAGAAAGTCAAACATGCTCATTTCAAGAAAACTAGGCAGTAACAGCAGGCTTACAACTGAAATGGCAAGCATGCAGCCAGCAATCCAATTAGTAAGACAAAAATTGGCAAGCACCAAAAGCTAATGTGGTACAGTTGGAAGAGTAATAACAATGGAGAGAAAATGCCTGAATTCTAGTCCTGGTTTAAATATCAATTCATCATATTATTGAAAAAGTAAATCTTCCCTGCAATTTTATCTGTCTCAGATAAGACAGCACACCAAGTTAATGCTGTGCTGAACTAAATTATTAGTTTTTACAGTGCTAAGGATGACATCCAGAGCTCTGGCAATCCATTTCTAATAAAGCTCCATCCAGTGCCATCTCTAATTCTATTTATTTATTTACTTACTTATCAAGTTATGGTCTCACTGTATAAGTCAGTGTGGCAATGGAGCTAACTAGTAAGCCTCCTGTCTCAACACCCCCATTTTTAAGCTTTAGTGTGTGTGTGTATGTGTGTTTTGGGGTTTTGATTTTGGAGTTTTAATTGTGTGTATGTGTGCTAGCTGGTTTTATGTCAACTTGATACAAGCTAGAAATATCTGAAAGGAGGGAACCTCAATTGAGAAAATGCCTCCATAAAATCTGGCTATCAGGCATTTTCTTAGTGATGAGGGAGGGCCTAGCCCACAGTGGGTGGTGCAACCCCTGGGTTTTATAAGAAAACAGGCTAAGCAAGACATGATGAATAAGCCAGAAAGCAGCACCCCTCCATGGCCTCTGCATCAGCTCCTGCTCCAGGTTCCTGTCCTGCTTGAGTTCCTGTCTCACTGAACAATGAATGACAGGGAAATGTAAGCTAAATAAACCCTTTCCTCCCCAGATTGTTTTGGTCATGGTGTTTTGTTACAGCAATAGAAACCCTAATTAAGACAGTCTGCATTCTTGGGCACATATGTGCCACAGGACACTTTTGTGGGACTGGGGGTTCTCCTTCCACCTTTACATGGGTTCCAGAGATCAAACTCAGGTTCTAGGCTTGGATAACATCATGCTTACACACTGAGCCATCTCATGGGCCCAACTCGCCCCCCCCCCGCCCTTTTTTTTTTTTTTTTAAAAAGAGAATCTCTCTGGAAAGTCTTTGGCTGTCTTGGAGTTTCCTGTGTAGACCAAGCAGGCTTTGAACGCAGAGATTCTCCTGCCTCTGCCTCCCAAGTGATGAGATTAAAGGCATACACCACCATACCTAGCTTCTCAAATTAAAAAAAAAAAACTGCAAGATTTAAGGACTCAATTTACATAGGACAGTTGCTATAAAATGGGAAATGGTTTAAGGCTTTATTCTTATTTTAAAAAAAATTTACTGAGGGGTTTCTCTCTTTATAAGAAGTTTATATTCTAGAGTGAGTTATAGAGGTACATGTCTACAGTAAGTCCAGAAATAAGACTGCTAAAGGAGGAGAAGTTGAGCTTTGAGGTCAGCTACAGCTACATAGCAAATCCTGGTTGCAAATAAATGCATAAATTTGTACTCTAATATGTCTGGCTAATTTGTGTTCTGACAGAAGACAATTAGGAAAAAAAAAATGTGTTCTGTTCTAGTTACACTGGCTTCCTTTCCATTTCCTGATTATTCTAACTGTGCTTCTGACCTAGGCCCTTTGTACTGGCTAGCTCCTTTTTATGGACACTTGCTTCTAATACCCAGAACCTAGGTCCTTCTCATTTTTCATCTCTGTCAGGTAGTCTTATCCTCCTACTTAAAATCAGAACTCTCCATCATCTCCTTACCCTGTGCCGCATTTTGTTACAGTAATAGAAAGTTTACTAACAAAAGGCCACCAAAGGTACTAACTATAAATAACATTTCCTACTATAAAAAGGCTGACAAAGAAGGCTGAATACATTAAGAACTCCTTCACTGAGCCGGGCGGTGGTGGCGCATGCCTTTAATCCTAGCACTCGGGAGGCAGAGGCAGGAGGATCTCTGTGAGTTCGAGACTAGCTTGGTCTACAAGAGCTAGTTCCAGGACAGGCTCCAAAGCCACAGAGAAACCCTGTCTCGAAAAACCAAACCAAAAGAAAAAAAATAACTCCTTCATTGAACAAACCCAGGACTGACTTCACCATAAATAACCACAATGCAAGTAAAGAGAATAAAGGAGGCACTTGCCAGGCAGTGTGGCCACACATACAATTCCAGCACTAGGAAGCAGAGGCAGGAGGAATGCTAGTTTAAGGGCAGCTCGAAGTACAAGATAAATTCCAGGCCAGGGGAACTTTGTTAGATATCTGTGACCAACAAAAAGAGAAAAAAAGGAAGCTATATCAAAGTCTAGCCAACTTTACCCTAAGTAAGCTGCATGGAGAACTTAAAAGTAAGAAAAAGAACCTTTTTTCAAGACCTATTAGAACATTTCAGCCCTTGGTTCTCCAAGTCAGCTTGAAATGTAGATCTTTCCCTGAAATCTAAGAAACAAATGGTTGCCAAACACCACACATACTGTAGTGAAGAATATCACTCTGGGCCTTGGTCCTGCTCAAAGCAACGAACTAGACTTTGATGACTTCCCATGGGGAGCTTGACCTTCTGAGTGGAGGGGGGAGGGGAGAAGATGGAGGGAGCGGGAGAAGGGGAGGGGGTGGGAGAAGGGGAGGGGGTGGAAATTGGGATTGGTATGTAAAATGAGAAAAAAAATAGTTTTTTCTTTAATAAATAAATTTTTGAAAAAGGAGTATCATTCCATAAATGTCCTCACTTCAAAATCTCATGAGGAAGCTCCTCTACAGCCTGCCAAATGCTATTCTCTTGGCATATTAGCGGCCAATGTCAGCAGGGGGTCCGGATAGCTCATTAAAAATAGGCCCCAATCAGCTTAGCAAGGGCAGACCAGTTCTTTGACCTCGTCCATAACAGAGCTAAAATCAAATCACATCAACCAAATGAAGCACATTTACACAAGTGAAAACCAGATGGTAAAGGTAGTCATTGCTATGTTTCTCCATATCTTATGGAGAAGTTGTAAAATTTGAGGTCTTAGACCACGCACCCAGCTGGGCCCTCTCGCAGCTCACCTAGATCACTGCCCTGGTCTCTTCAGTTCACTCTACCACTATGACACTCCTGTAGAGACTTGCCTTCAGACCTGCAAGTAATCCTTCTTAATGACACCCACTGGTCACTCACTGGTCTGTCTGTCAAACACACCCAGGAGAATCACTCTAATCATTTTACACTCCTCTCTGGCCCCTACTGAATTCTCCAACCTCATTTCAAGGCACAATCCTGTTTCCTGGCTGTAATATAACTTATCTTCAGATCTGGGTTTACGCCTCAGCATCTAGCTTGTCCTATCCTTCCTCAACACCAGTTCCCCAGTCGCTTTCGTCACAGCATTCTCCACTGCTCTGCCACCAATACCTCATCTACTTAGCTGTGAACTAATGGAGACTCTCCGTGTCATTCACAAAATACCTGAGGAGCTAGAAACAGTAAAATTGGTTGTCCTTGTTTAGAGTATGGGAAGCACACGGCCTGCTCCCCAGCACCACATAAACCAGGCATGGAAAAAACAACAGAACAAACGAAAAACATGCCAAATATAAGGCATTGATAAGTAGTTAGAGTTAGTCTTGGTAGCACACTTTTAACCCCAGCGCTTGGAAGGCATAGGCCAGCCTGGTTTGTAGACTGAGTTCCAGGACTTCCAGGGCTACACAGAGAAATCCTGTCTAGAAAAACAAACAAACAACAATAAAACAATTAGTACCTAAATTAAGTATCTAGAATGAACTTTTTACTTTATATAGTCTTATATGATTGGCTTTTCTGCTTGAGGTGCAATAGTTTAGCTAGGTGGAAGGAAGGTAACAGAAGGCAGCAGTCTACAACTGGTAACCTGAAGAAAAGGGCCATTCAAGGTCGGTGGGTCTCAAACCAGCACAACTCCAAGTATGCTACTGATAAGGTCGAGTAAATATTCCTTTAGTAAATCTGATCATCTGATTTATGCTCAAGAGCTTGCTTAAAGTAAAAAACACAGCCAAGCCTCCTGGCACATACCTAAAACCCCCAAAGTGGGTGGGGGAGTCTGTCTACAATAGTCCCAAGAGAGCCAGGCTACATTGAGAGACCCAGGCTACATTGAGAGACCCTGGCTCAAAAATCCAAAATGTACAAATAAAGCAGGGAAGTAATATATCATTTTGGACTGATTTCTTCTTTTCAAATAGTAAAAATTAACTAGAAAATGTGTACACAGGGATAAAAACCAACTCATGGTAAATAATAATTTGTTGTATTTCTGAATCTCATATCTAACCTCCCAAGTAGGCGTTATCCCTTTTAGCAGGTGAGAAGAATGGCATTCAGGAAAGTTCATCTGTGTTAGTTAGGAAGGATCCGAGAACTGAAACCATTATGACTGAAGTCAAGAACCTGCCTTTCCACGGCAGAAACACCTAGAGTCTCATTAGAAAAATATTGGTTAGAGAAGGGCATAGCCTACACTCCCAACTACTTAGGAGGCTAAAGCTAAATTAGCATAGCCAGCCCAGGAGTTCAAGACCAGCCTATAAAGATCCTGCATCATACATACAGACTAGATTTTCCCTGATGATTCTGACCGGGTCAATGAGCAAAACAACCTTATATAGTTGTTTCAAGTTATATTTATTTAAGACTTACCCCTGCTGAGAACAAAAATCTCAGACAACTGTGTAATCTATCAAAAACCTCCCAAGAGTGGAGGCTCAAGCAGCACCCTGGAGGCTGAGGCAGGAAGCTTGCGCTTCAAGTCAGAGTAGGCTATGAAAGGACACATACGACACATTACCTAAACTCGCCAAGATATGGCTATTTCAAACTTTCCTGGGCCAGTCCTCTAGTCCAGGCTAGCTTCATATATCAAAGGCACAGCGGTCTTACTGTATCCCCCGGGACTGCATGCATATCACTACACCTGAATTAAAAGAGTCCTGAGTCTACGGCTAGCCTCATGCTCAGCACAGGACTTGTAACCTAGTAATAATATAAACTCAAGGTGTCTCTCAAATTAAAAAATATATTTTTAGAGCAATATTACTTAAGTTATTGTTTAGAATATTATTTATCAACTATTTATCAACATAAATAAGTAGGCACAATTTATTTTCCCTATTTAATCCCTGTATTTTTCTTAGCCAGTCATGTAAAAATTATTACTAAATTTCACATCTCTGAGTAAGCACCAATCTAACGCCAAACTCTGAATTCAAATCATACATAAATTTTCAAGTTTCTACAGTAAAACCGAAACCTCAACTCATCACCATGTTTCTCCTCTGTTTCATATTATGGGGAAGGGCATGGCACAGTGCACAGGTGCCGTCAGAGGACAGTTCTGTGGACTCGGTTCTTTCCTTCCACCTCTGCATGGCTCCAGAATTCGGGATCAATTCCAGTCGCCAGTCTTGTGCAATAAGGGCTTCCACTCACTGAGTCACTAACCGCCTCTGTACTTCTCATTTCTTCAAGGAAGTTTCTCCACTAAAACAGTAGTTGTCCTGCTAAAACACTTCGCTTTTCTTCCCCCTTCATAGCCTTCATAAAACTAATTTCCTGTGTAATTTATTTTGTTGAAGTTTATTTCTTTTTCTTTTTTTCTTTCTTCTTCTTCTTCTTTTTTTTTTTTTTTAATAAGACAGGATTTCTCTACATAGTCATGGCTGGCCTGAAACTCACTATATATACCAGTCTAGCCCCAAACTCAACAGAGTTCTGCCTGTTGGCCTCTGCCTGAGTACTGGGATTAAAGGCCTGTGCCACCACGCCTGGCTTATGAAGTTTACTTCTTAACAAATAAATGACACCACTTGAGTTACAAGTCAAAGATGATGCCCACTCTAGGAAAGCCTCGAGTCTGATTCAGATCTAGAATGAGTACAGAATAAGACACACTAATAACTGCTAGGTTACCCAGCTAATACAAGCTTTGAAATACTTTTTAAATTATTTTTTTTAACTTTTAAAAATTCTTTTATACGAACACATTCCTTAAGCGTTATCATCCTAGCCGGGTGGTGGGGATGCATACATTTGCACTGGCACTCAGGAGACAGAGGTGGACAGATCTCTGTGCGTTCAAGGCCAGCCTGGTCTACAGAGCTAGTTCCTGGACAGCAACAGCTATCACACAGAGAAACCCTACTTGAAAAAAACAAACAAAAAAGAAGTTATCATCCTTATGATAAATCAAAGTTGGGCTGCAAAGATGGCTCAGCAGGCAAAGGTGCCTGCTGCCAAGCTTAACAAGGACCCGCAGGGAAGGTACCCTCACTTTCACAAGAGCACATGTGCCCATATATATACATGATAATATATATAATATATATAAAATATATTATATATCATATATATAATATGATAAAAACCTTAAAATCGAAGTCTCCAATAAATTAGCAATATGTTTTATTCTGAGATAAAGAACTACAAAATTTCAAATTATAAACCAGCATCATCCAGGAAACTACACCATTTGCATGTCCTGGGTTTCAGTTTCTGGGCCCAGACCCTGTATCCTGCCTGGCTCCTAAGTTGCCTTTAGGGTCAGAGTGACTACCACATACTAAACCTGATTGGCTGGAAGTTGACTGGCCTGTGGTTCTGCCCCATCAAGCAACATAATGAAGGTGCTTCCGAGTACAGAAGAAATGGGCTGGAATAAATTGTGAGTGCTGATGCATTATGTGACATGCCATGTAATGACCACAGTGGTCCCTCAAGCACCAATCTGGGACTGTGAGGAAAATGTTGTATGTGAATACCAACCACCGTGCCAGGGTGTTTTCCATTACTAAAGAAACAAATCCTTCAAATAAAGAAGGAACAGGAACTGGTTGGACCAACACTATCTAACATATTTGTCTCTTTTCTTTATATTTGCATTACATGATGAGAAGTCAAGAAAGAAAATCTACTTTTGTAATTCAAGTCTTCCAAGTTACATGTATGTAAATACAATCAAACTATGGGAATTTGTCATTTTCTTCTCCCATAGATGATTTTCCTTCAAAATGAGTCTATACAACATTCTTCTCAAAAGCTACATGCAAATCTAACAATGAAAAAATACCGCTCATCTAAATATTAAAAAAGAACATATCACAAGAAAATAAAAAGATTCCTAAAATAAGAATGATAATGGGCTTATTAACTTAAAAAAATTAGAAATGGGGCTAAGCCAGGCGGTGGTGGTACACACCTTTAATCCCAGCACTCGGGAGGCAGAGGCAAGCGGATCTCTGTGAGTTCAAGGCCAGCCTGGTCTACAAGAGCTAGTTCCAGGACAGGCTCCAAAACCACAGAGAAACCCTGTCTCAAAAAATGATTGAAATAGGGGCTGGAGAGATGGTTTGGTGATTAAGAGCATTGGCTGCTCTTCCAGAAGATCCGGGTTCAATTCCCAGCACCCACATAGAAGCTCACAACTGTCTGTAATTCCAGTCCCAGGGAATCTAATACCCTCACACAGACATATATGCAGGTAAATCAATGCCCATAAAATAAAAATAATTTTTTAAAATTAGAAATATTGAACAGCAAAAGCAAGCATTCAGGTAGATCTGACTCTTTTCAGTCTGACCTGGATTAAAGATGACACTGTTATCTGTGTATAATACCATTTGCTTTCAAAGGACAGGGGAGGTTGTTTTAACCAACTTTTTAGCTAAAAAAGGAGTAAGTTGACATGTTTTACAATGATTTTTAATTGCTTAAAAATTTACTTATTTTACTTTTGTGTATGAGTGCTTTGCCTGCATGTATGTCTGTGTCCCAAGGGCATGCTTAGTGCTCATGGAAGTCAGAGCAAGCTGTTGGGTCCTCTGTAACTGGAATTATGGACAGCTGCAAGCCACCATGTGGGTGCTGGGAACTGAACCCAGTCCTCTGTAAGAGCAACAAGTGCCATCACTCCAGCCCAGGAAATTACATTTACTATAATTATTAATAGTTTTTCCTGTTTATACTTATAAAGGAAAGGAAAATGAAGCACATTCAATAGTTACAATAGTGTATGAACACTAATTACAAAAACCTTTGCAGGTGTGAACTCTGCTATGCAGTCTGTTATGCCTGATATTATGGCCACAGTAAGTTTTACAGTAACATACAAATCTTTATCACCACAAAACGGGCTTAGGTTTTCACTGCACAGAGATTCTTATATATAAGAGTTGTTTCAGAATTTAAAAAGATTTAACTAAATGAACCACTGTTTGGTTTGAAAATGGCAATGCTGATTTTTTAAATAATTTATTCATTTTAATTTAATGTGTATTGATGTTTTGCCTGTATGCATGTATGTCTGTGTGAGGGTATCAGGTCCCCCAGAACTGAAGTTACAGAAATTGTGAGCTACCATGTAGGTGCTGGGAACTGAACCCAGGTCCTCTAGAAGGGCAGCCAGTACTCTTAACTACAGAGCCAGCTCTCCAGCCCCAATGCTGACTTCTTAATGCAGTATTTTAGACAAATCTTTCACAAAGTAGAAAACTACCTGAGGAAGGTAATAATTAATAAAGGCTGGTATTCCCTGGGCACAGCAACACACTGGCACATTCTTTGCATACATTATCTCATTTAACCCTTAATCTAGAAAGGTCTGAACATAGCTATCATCATGTGAACTGGAGAGACAGAGGGGAATTTATATAAGTGGCAGATGAAGGTTCCAACCAAACTATCAGAAGAAGTGTCTGAGGAAGATCACAAACACATTACGGCTACTGTAAGTAAACAAACACCACTATCACCAGTGTCTGCAGCAGAGATCCTGGCTACAAACCAGAATCGCCTAGAAGACCCTCCCCTCCCCCAAGCTCATCATGTACCAGAGCCTCATTCATATGTGGACCACTGGCCTGGAGAAAGGGTGGAGCAAGAGCTGGGGCAGATTTTAATGGGCAGATAAACTAGACTAAATGAATCACTTTTGCAATTGCAAATGGAAGTACTTATTTATAATACTGATAACAATAAAGAGGCTAGTGCTTATTGAGCAAAATGCCAGGTGATTCTAACAGAAAGATAAGATGAAAAACCACTAATAATTATTTTCCACCCTGTTAACCACTCCAAACAGTCAACTACAATCAAAATCTACTGATCATTTGAGCACTTTGCCTATTCTAGTTCCCCACAAAGAGTTTAGATTTTCTTCTTGAAAAGAGACATTGCAACTGTACTTGAACCTTTCTGTTGCGCTGTTCTGAACCCTGGACAAACACTCTACCACTGTGCTTCATCCCCAGCCCTAGCTGAACCTTTGTAAATAGAATTCTGCCATCTCTGATTTGACACGAGGATTTTAAGGACAATCACAGACAACATGAAAAAGTTTGGAAATCCTTTTGAGCCAGCATCTCTCTATATAGCCCTGGCTGGCCTGTAACTCACAGATCTACCTGCCTCTGGCTCCAGAGTGCTGGGATTAGACACCTGCCACCATGTCCTTTTATTGTTTGTGTTTCTTAAAGCACCCATAGTCCTTAAGTTTAAAACAAGAAGAAAAGAGTCCTGAAGAGTCCAACTAAAAATTAAATGGCGGATTATGACACTAAAAACATTGTGATAGGGGTAGTGGGGGAGCGGGAGGGCCCGGGACAAGGGGATTAAATGTAAATTTTTCTTTTAACAATAAAAAACAAACAAACATTGTGATATACATTTAAGTTGTATTATTCACAATTGGCTATATTCCTTAATTAAGCATATGATGACAGTTCAAACAGAGCTGTTATTATGGTGCAAGTTCCATGTCCTCATCCAGGTACCGGGACAATGAGTATGCAGTGTTTTTACTCTGTTAAGTCTCCTAAACACACACTTAGCAGGTGCTAAGAAACCAAAGCATTACATAAGCACACCCCAACAACAGCGTGGCTAGTCAGCATGACTGCTCTCAACCAAACTGAGAAAGGCAGACAATCGTCTGGGGAGTCTCAGGGTGTCTCTGACTTACTCACAGCACATCCCACTCACCGTACAACACAACACAATAAAAGGCTCCAGACATCTTCAGACTCGCTGCCTTTTTAAATCAGTGATAAAGCCATTTGCAAGTACAGGAAGTCTGAGCTTAAAAGTCATAAGTTAAAAGTCATAATAGGACTTTTAACCAGAGATATCCGCTGCAAAAGAGTATCAATACCCCAAGTTGGACGAACTCCGGACTTATCAGGGAAATGTTACAAAACTTAAAAAACTTCCTCCTTCCGGACAGCTCATTATTTGCTTCAAGTCTACACATTCCTTTATTAGTCATGACCTTTCAGGGTGCTTTCATCCTTTATTGTTTGAATAATATTGGACTTTTGATGTTGCTAAGAAGCCTTACAGGAACCCTTATCAGACATGAAGCCAACCTAGAGTCCGTGCCCCAAAGCAGAACGATTACAGGAAACTCAGTACTTGCGACTCGTTGCAAACATGTATCCATCTGCCTACTTTTATGTCCACCTGTATATTTCTATTATATATAAAGGCAGAATCTTGAATTAGTTTTGCAGAAATTTACCCTTAGGGAACTGGGAAACCCTGTGTGTACATGTGACAGGCACACACGACAGTAAATCTCATTTACCAACTGCCACTGGGGTCTTACATCCCCCATCTGACCTCTGAGCCATATGTCAATAGACTGTAAAACACAGTCCCAAAGAATAACGGGGGAAGGGAAGGCTTGCAAAGGCGGATCCCACAAAATATATATGCATTTCCATCCCTACGCTGAAGGAATGGCCCATAAAGAAGACCATCTTCCCTGCTGGGATCCCACACATCCCCCGGACCGTGGGGCCTGCTACAGGACTATGGGAAGGAGGGAAGACAGTGTCCCCACTTGGGAGTCCTAAACAAATGGAAACAGAGCAAGTTCTCACTTCCTGGTCGCAGGCGTTTCCAGAAGGCCCCCGTCCCGCGCCAGTCATTGGGGACGGGGGTTCTAGGGAGGAGGACCCCGGGCGGTACTGGGGCCCACCCAGCCCGCGCCTCCCGTCCTCGTCCCAGTCCTCGCAGGGCCTTACACGGTGACGTGACCGGAGCCGCGGACCACCACCGGGTCGGGCGAGTACTTCAGCAGCTGCTCTTCCAGGGCCCGCTCTTCGTCCTCCTCCTCCTCGTAGATCTCATCGAAATCCGCCATCCCGCACCTGCGAGCCCCCAGCCCGGGGCCCTGGCTCTGGAGCGGCCGCGGGGAACGGCTGGCGAGGCTGCGGGCACGGAGGCCGCGGAGCTGGCGCTCGGCAGGGTCGGCTCTGGCTACTGAGAAGACCCGGTCCCGGCCGCCGCCGCCATTACCGTGGGCAGGAACAACAACACAATGTCAACATCCGCCGGGGCCGCCACCCCCGCCAGCGCCGCCGCCGCCGCCGCCGCAACTCCGGCAACCACAGCAACAGCCAGAGCCACCCGCAGCAGGAGCAGCCGGCTACCGCATCGCGAGACTTCCCGGGAGCGCGGGCGGGCGGGCGAGCGTGGGCGCGCTGGCGGGCGCGAGGGTGGGCGGGCGCGCGCACGCGGGAGGCCTCGCGCGCTCCAGGGACGCCGGCCTCTTCCTCAGCTTACACCCGGCGCGGCCCCGCCCCCAGGCTCCAGGGTCAGCGACCCGGAAGGCGGCGTCGGTGAAGACCCGGGCGATGACCCCGACTCGACTCCGAAAGCCAAGCTGAAGTACTCTCTAGCCCAAACAACGACCGCGGGCGAAGCCCCTGGCTGGAAGAGAGAATGTCTCTTGCGTGGGACTGCCGCCTTAATCATCTGATCTCGATTTTTGTCTGGGTACTTAGGACACGATGCGAACCAAAGTTGGTTGACTTTCCCAACTTGAGAGCAACAGAACAGTGTGTTCTTGTCAGTTCTACCTGATCCTCCAAAAATCTCCAAAGTCAAATATCTTGTCCTTGTAGCCTCTGAAGTACCGTCCCAGGTATAGGAAGGAGGGAGGGAAGGAGGGAGGAAGGGAGAAATCTCACCATCATACTATAAAACAAAGTTGACACATTGCACATTGTCCGGGTTCCAATTAAGAAAATGCAGTTCTATGCCTAAACTCCGTAACGAAAGATATTCTGTTCTCTTCCATTGAAACATTACCAGTTTCCTCCACAAGAGAGGAGGAAAAAGGGGGGTGGAGGGAGGGGAGAGGAGAAGGAGAAAAAGGGGAGGAGGAGCAGTTGGCTTAATGGATGGGTCACCTTGGACTTGGTTTCATAATCAAGAGTCTGCCAGGCATACAAACAGCACAGGGACAGGACTCCTGAGGACAAAGTGGACAATGGAGTAATGAGAGTTTATCACTGGACAAGGGAGGAAAGATTAGTTGGTTCTGAATCCAGTGTCCGGCAGACTGTTCGCCACATAGCGTTCACATCCTTGAAGTTCATTTACGGGTCCTTGTCCAAGCAGAAAATGTACAAAGGTTACCGTGGGTGGTGAGAGATGCCGAACGACTAAATACTGGGAAGAGCTGAAGGAAATGGGCAGTGAGCTAGAAACGGAAAAATGGTTGATGTGCCAGACCCACCTTCCCAGATTTAGTCATTCTTCCAATAAACGCTGAGCCAGCTGTGTGGCAGGCAGTGTGTGTGTGTGTGTGTGTGTGTGTGTGTGTGTGTGTGTGTGTGTGTGTGTGTGTGTGTAGTCCGTGTGTGTGTGTGTGTGTGGTGTGTGTGTGTGTGTGTGTGTGTGTGTGGTGTGTGTGTGTGTGTGTGTGTGTGTAGTCCCTGGCGGTTAACATCTGTCATTAAGGCAAGCAATTGTAATTCTCTGTCAGGTGTTCAGAGGGTAAGCCAAGGTCTCCAAAGGAGGCAGCTTGGAGCTTGGTTTGGTAGTTCTGAAGCCCGACCTTGGCTCTCAGCCTATGACTTGCTATGTGATGCTGGACAAGTCATTTAACTTGTTGATCTTTTTTTCTATAACAGGGAGACAAAAGCGGGGAATGATGGTATACATCTATAAAACCCTAACAACTGGGAGACAGAAGCAGGAAAGTCAGCGATTGAAAGTCACTCTGGGGGCTGGAGGGACGGCCCAGTGGTTCAGAGCACTGGCTACTCTTCCAGAGGACTCGGGTTCAATTCCCAGCACCTACATGGCAGTTTGCAACTGTCTGTAACTCCAGTTCCAGGGGATCTGACACTTTTACATCAGTGCACATAAAAAATAAAAAATAAAATAAAAATTAAAAAGAAAGTCACTCCGTATAGCCAGTTTGAGGCCAGATTGGACTCCAATAGACCCTTGTCTCTAAAATAAAATGAAGATAACAGTACCTCCCCCTACCCTCGCTACTTGGCAGATTGTCCTGATACGTGTGGAATGCTCGAAGAGAGCCTGGCACGTAGTGAACAGTTATGGGCAGCATTCCTGATTCTCCCCAGCTTCTCCACTATGAAGATCACCACAATCCTTCCACATTGTGTAATGTTTTGGTGTCTGTGATGTATCCCTAGTTTCAGAGACCCTATGTGAACTTTCTCTTCGTTCCATGTGCATTTAATGGTCTCACTCAGGACTTCATCTCCAACCCCTTAGTTGCAGCAAGCTCCTGAACTTCCTCCTTGGCATTAACCAAGAGACCAGTGGCTACACTCAGAGGATGGCTGCAAACAGGAGAGGGAAACAGGCCTGTTCCCACCAGGGTTCACACCCTTCATGCTGTGTGTGATCCAGAATTCACCTGCCAGTACAGACAGCAACTGATCACACAGCTGAGAACTTTCCACAGACAGACGGAGGAAACCGTAACAGCCCCTTCCTTCTCCAGCATGCTCCCCAGACCCGGCCTTGGAGGAGGATCTCCATGTTTTCTGAATTGAGATGTCTCAATTCACTATTGCAGAACACTGGGAGTTACTTGGGCATCAGAGGACTTGCAGGGACCTCGCTCTCAACACTGGCGCTGTGTGGGAGAAGCGTTCTTCCTGGATTCGTCAGGGATCATTCTAACTCCTACTGCCTAGGTGGAAAGAAGAGCTGCTTGTCTTCTTCTCGACTCTTCTGTGTCCTGTTCTGAAAAACCTACCGGTGTCAGACAAGGGTGTGGGACCTGGGAATAAGGCCAAGAGGGCGAGGAAAGATGAGTCAAGCATTTCTCTATAATAGTTGACATCATGATTCCAAGCTCCACCCCCAACTGCCAGGATTGTTTCCTGCCAGACTACTTCCTCCACCTTTCCTGAGGGTGAACCCCCCTCTACTCAAGAGTTCTCCTGTGTTCCTGTATCCACCCCTGCATGCGTTTCTGTCCTGTTGAGTTCTTCTCCATGTTCCTCATGTTACCTTCAGAACAAAGGGCTCAAAACAAATAGAGCAACTTCTCAGTGACTCCAAGAGGCAAAACTTCAGGTGCTACTTGGAGGGTGTGGGGGATGAGACAGCATCTCACTTCATAGCCCAGGCTGACCTGGAACTTGTCCTCAAACTTATGGCAATCCTCCTGTCTCGTCCTTCCAGATGGTGAGGAGTCCACTCCTTACTCCTAGATTTGTTTTCACTTTGAGGCAGGACCAAGCCCCCATCCCCACCCCTATATTTAGGCTGAGTAAGATCTCCCTCCAAAAAGAATGGGCTCCAATAAGCCAATTCAAGCACTAGGGATAAATCATAGTCCCACTACCAGTAGCCCCACCGACTGCCCAAGCCACACAACTGTTACCTACATTCAGACAGCCAAGTTTGGTCCTATGCAGGTTCCCCTGCTGTCAGTCTGGAGTCAGTGAGCTTCCACTAGCTCAGGTCAGCTGGTTCAGTGGGTATCCCCATCATGGTCTTGACCCTTTTGCTCATATTATTGCTCCTCCCTCTCTTCGACTGGTCTCCTGAAGCTCGGTCCAGTGCTTAGCTGTGTATCTCTGCATCTGCTTCCATCAGTTCCTGGATAAAGATTCTATAATGGTATTTAAGGTAGTCATCAATCTGATTATAGGGGAAGGCCAGTTCAGACACCCTCTCTACTATTGCTTAGAGTTTTAGGTGAGATCATCCTTGTAGATTCCTAGGGATTTCTCTGTGTCAGGTCCTCCAACTAGTCCAGTTGTGGTGGTGTGGGGGTAGTGGCACCTGCCTTTAATTTCAGCACTCAGGAGGCAGAGGCAGGAAGATCTGTGAGTTCTAGATCACCCTGGTCTACAGAGTGAGTTCCAGGAGACAAGGCTACACAGAGAAACCCTGTAGTCAGAGTTTCTTTGGTACTTCCATTATTAGGAAATAATGGCACAGAGACTTAGTATTATTATGAAAGCTTGGCCTTTATCTTATACTTGTTCACAACTAGCTCTTATAAT
>JAQHUG010000109.1:4620926-4644571 GCA_028555095.1 Dicrostonyx torquatus
AGGAGGAGGAAGAGGAGGAGGAGGAGGAAGAGGAGGAGGAAGAGGAGGAGGAGGAGGAGGAAGAGGAAGAAGAAGAAGAAGAAGAAGAAGAAGAAGAAGAAGAAGAAGAAGAAGAAGAAGAAGAAGAAGAAGAAGAAGAAGAAGATAGTAAATTAAAAAGACTTAGCCTGGTATGATGACTCACACCTGCAAACTAGCACTAGGGGTAGAAGCAGAGCAAACCGTACTTGATGGAGCTGCATGAAACTATTTAAAAGAAATGAAAAGAAAAATTCCTACCTAGTTTACATAATAGTGCAGATTTAAAAGTTTAAAAGTTGAAAAGGTCAATTTTTTCAAGAGTCTTTGCACACTCCAAAGTGCTCCACAGAGGTAAGGAAGAATTGGGCCTAGGGAACCCCCTTTCTTTCCTGTCATTCAACACTGAGTACCCCCTCATGGGCAGGTCTGTTTGCAGAGGTCCTAGTGGACCCTCACTCTTCCAGAAGTTCTCATCCAGTAGGGAGATTCACACAATAAACAACCAACTTCGCACATTGCAGAGTAGAAAGCGATAAATGCCTTAAGAAAAAAAGACTACCTATACACCTGTAGATGAGAGGAGGACTGTGAAGACTTTGATCTTAAAAAAAAAAAAAGTGTGGGAGAGTGATGTCTGAGGCAAGACCTGAAGCTGAGGAAGAAAGACAATAGAGTTCTAGGGGCAGAGGAGACAGCCAGGCCAGAGGAACGTTAAGGGGGTAGTGGGTCTGCAGCTGGAATGGTCGGAGAGGTTGAAAAGGTCCTGTCACGAAGGACTTTTATGTAGACTCTCCGGTTCCTGCTCTGCCTTGTCCTGTCATATAAGCTACCTTATGCACCTTGACTTATAGGCGGAGGCCAACATTCGTGCTTATCACTGACATCTTGCAAAGCAGTCACACAGAAACCCCCGGGAACCCAAAAGATCAGTGGAAGCAGATGATGCCTGAGACCTAAGCTATTTAAGACTGGCTTCCCCAGAGCCTAACGCAGAGTCTGGTATCTATCTGTTGGCACACCATCAAAGCTCATCACGTAAATGAATGGGAAGACATCTACCAGGCAAGGAGCAAACCTGGGGCTTTGAGAGAGGTGACCCTAAGGTGGTAGTATCTAAACCCCTTCAACGTGGTGCGTCCCGGGTCTGACTGGAGGGTACTCCCTTTAGATGTCAAAGTTGCCAGCCTCCAAGGCATGCCCATGCTCAGCGCGCGCACACACATCCCTCTTCCCCGGCTCACTGTGCGTGCCTTGCACCCGTGTCCACACTCGCGCAGCGTAGAGCGCGTCAGTCCCAGCGCACTCCACACACACAATGCGGACATGCACACTCCCCTCGACCACACTGTGTCTCACCCTCACACAGATACTCAAGTCCCTGCACTTCCTCCTACCCCAGTCCCCCATACACCGGCACTCGCCAATACTCTTAAGTTCTCCCGCCTCACACCCACGCCTGCGCACAGACCGGGGCAAGGGAGGCGCATGCGCACCAGTGGCGGCTCAGGTCAATCGGCAGGGCATGGTCTCAAGTGGGTTTGGGGCTCTTGGTGCCTTGTTTTGGGACTGTGGGTCGGCGCGATCGTGTGGGTTCGTTTGTTTGCTCCCGCGAGCGTGACTAGGAAGAGAGCAAGGCGAGGAGAGGCGCGGGGTGCTAGGGGACCCGTAGAATCTCCTGCCGCTATGTGCGCCACTGCGCCCCGGACTGGAGCAAATGCGCGGACCTGGGACCCGTCCTGCTGTACAGTCTGGGTGCTCACTTTCTGTCCGTTCTGATCTGGGGGATACTGACCGCTGGAAGCTGTGAATTTGGTGAAAAGAGAAGAGGGGGCCTTAGTTTGAAAGTTGCAGCATTTGGGAAGCTGAGGTCGGAGGATTGCAAGTTGAAGCCATTCTGGACTGCCCTTGAGACCCTCCTTCAAAAGAAAGAAGAAAAAAACGTGGTTGAATGCTTCCTTTTTTGCCATTTCCAGGTGATTGACAGGCTTCAGTTTCTTGTCTATGAAATGAGGAACCAGACATTCAGCTATGAATGAATGTCTGAATTCTCAGCTATGCGAACTGGGTGTCTGACAAACAGTGGGAATAAACAAAACAAACCTGGTTTCTGCTTGGGTGCTGCTTGAAGTCAGCTGGGAAAGATAACCAACCAGAAATTCAGCCCACGGAAATTGTGATGGGATTGTGATGGTGATGAACTTTTGAAGTTTGCATTTCATTCAGTTCACATATTCGGGCCACACGTGCATAAAAGCCATCAGGCTCCCTAATCTCTTAGTCTGTCCTTTCTGTCACATGAGCCAAATTTGGCCGAGCCTTGGAACCTTTAATATGTTTGAAAACCACACTAATCAGGGTTGGATTATTTTTTTTAAGTACATAGTGAATGTATCTTCCTCATGACATCACTGTGAGAAATAAATACTGTGTGAGGTGTTACCCCACTGCCAGGCACACGGAAGGGCCCAGTACAGAGTGGGTGTTATTTGCTGGCAGTGTTGTCTAGATCCCACATTAGGCAGATGAGAATCTGAATCCTGGCTCTGCCATCTCTAGCTGTGTGACTAAGACCCTGAATCTCAATAGGCTCGGGGTTCTGCTGCTGGAACAGCCACAACAACAGCACTTTTTCTGGGAAGCCTGCTGGGGATTGAATGAGTGGGCAAGGCTATGTTTCCCTCCTATCACCTCCCACACAGAGAAAGCTCTTGGAGATGGCAATGTACACTCAAGCAGAGCCTGTTTCCTCCTTCCTGAAGTGGGTGTCCAGGCAGCAAAGCTAGCTGTTTTCTCAGGGTGACAGAAAAGCTTTGAAGTTTAGGTACAAGTTACAGTCCCAGGTGGGGGCGCAAGAATGATGCTCTGGGGTGGATGGGAAGTGGGGTGCAGTGAGGTATCCCTGGCACACCTCAGAGCCATGAGGACTGAGGAAGACTCAGGGACAGAGAGTGACATCTCCAGGGTGAGTGGGAAAGCTTCAGCACCTCTAGAGCTCTGGGAGAAGCCCTGGCCTTCAGGGTTCCTCACAGCCACATCCCAGCCTCTGGTACCGCCTGTCTGAGGATTTATACAACTCTAGGTGCTGATGAAGATGATGGTGGTGGTGGTGGTGGTGATAGTCAGACTGCAGGCATGGTGGTAGGGCCTTACTTCCCCACAAAGAGTCCAGAATGGTGGCATTTTCGTATTTCACGGATGCAGAAATTGAATTTCTTCATTCACTGTCTCTGGTTTCTTTTTAGCTCTCTCAATTAAAAAAGAGAAACTGGGGTGGGGCACGCCTTTAATCCCAGCACTCAGGAGGCAGAGGCAGGGGGATCTCTGTGAGTTCGAGGCCACCTGGTTTACAAAGCCAGTTCCAGAAGAAAAAAACTAAATAAATAGAGAAACTCTCGTGTCCTGTCCCTGTGTTCTTTGATGGCCCGAGACTTAGACCTCATGCCCCAGCCAGGTCTCGGTTTAAATGTTATTTCAGGCATCATTCTTTTTTAACCAACTCCCAGAGCTCCATGTGCTTTCTTTCATATTCCCATGACCTTCTGTAACCTACCAGCTCTAAGTTGATTGGTTGATTCATTTAATGTATTATAAACTCCCAGGGGGGTAGGCCTTGTGCTACTGAATTCTCTGGCTCTGAGCCTGGTGTATAGTAGGCACTCTATACACACTTACTTTAGGGGTGGGAAATGATGCTGGGATCAAACACAATGCCCCTTTGCCCATCGGCAGGTGTTTCACCACTGAACTATACATCCCTAGGCCAACACACTCTTGGTTTATCAAAGGACCAAATGAGGTCTATGGGGTTAAGTCAGTCTCTTCAGGTTCCAGGATGGGAGGAGGCAGGAGTAGGTTTTTCTCAGTACTTGTTCTGGCTTCTCTCATGAAAATCTCTAGTACCTTGGTGCTGTGTTTTTGTTTTGTTTTGTTTGTTTTTTTGAGACAGGGTCTCCCTATGTAAACCGGGCTGACCTGGAACTCACAGAGACCCACTGCGCTTAAAAGCATGCACCACCAGGTAACTTTGGGCATTTTTTGTAAAAGCTCTCTAGGTGGTTTTTGTAGGTGACCAAAGTTGAAAATGAGAAAGGTTTAAAACACAAAGACTCACTCTCATTTGAATAGAGTGAAAAATAAAGACAAAAGGGCTAGAGATGTGACCCCTCCTAGATTCCTTAGCTGGCACAGGCAGTGCTCTGGGTTCACTACCCAAAAGGAAAAGAAGAAAATGAAAGGTGGGGAGAGGAGAGAAAGAAAAATGTTTTGATCCCAACAGTTAAGCAGCTATGACGACTCAATGCTTGCAGCGAATTCTGACTGAGGGAAGTAGGAACTGGTGTTCTGTGACTCGGTGAGCTCTTCCCTGCCTTCCCACTCTCCTTTTGCAAGCCCATCCTAGCTGTCTGCAGAGAGTATGGAGGCTGGGAAGGAACTGGAGTACGAGGGAGGGAGGTGGGGCATTTGCTTCAATTATCTGGATAATTGTCCCCCACCTCAGGCCATTGTTACTGGAATGAAACAATATTCTATTGGATACTGTCTTGGCCTTTTCATCAGGCTCCCCGTGGTGCCTTGCACACGCTGGGCACAGAGTAGGCACTCAATAAATTTTATTCCGACGACAGACAAGAGCTTTGAGGGTGGGAGGGGGTGCCTGGTTAGGATTTGGAGATGGGGGGATAGTAGTTAAGGTGAAGTGTAAAATCCTCACCTTGGGATGGGGTGAGGGCTGGGGGTGAGATGGATTTGCTGCCATCAAAATTCTGTTCCTATGTAGAGAGACAGGCAGGCAGCTTTTCCTTTTCCTGAAATTCTGAACCAAACCCCTGACTCTTTTCTCAGAAGATACCCCCTCCCTTTCTCAGAAGGCTCAATTGAACTCCGGCACAAAGGGGAATTCAGGTTTCTCAAAGGCCCATCCACTCTGAATAAACACCAGGCCATAGCAAAAGCACTTTCGGTACTGCTTCAGCCTAGGGTCTGCAACCTGTTACCTCTCTGGATCGGGCCAAGTCCTGATTTACATTAAAAGCCACATCACGGGGGCCTTTCACTGCCCATCACTCAGCCGGTGCAGGAATGTGGGGACTAGCTCCCAACTGCCCCTTTCACCAGGACCCACTGCTTTCAAGGTGGGGAGGGCTGAAAGAAAGCATTCGCTAATTGCACCCAAGCCTTTAATGAGATTCTTTTACTCCCTAGCTCGTTTGCAGGTTACAGCCTTATCGGGGACCCACGTTTTCCACTCTGGCTACACATCCTGCAAACAATCGCCTCGCCAGAGCCTGAATGGAAAGCGAGCGCCCCATTTCTGCTGAATGGCCGTCTCAGTTCATCTGAGGCTGGAGGGCTTTTGATGGCCACAATACAAGTTACGCCCAAAGAGTGTCTCTTTGGTCAGATCGGCAACGCTTGGTTTCACGTTTGCAAGTTAAACGGGCAAAAACCCAGCTGAAACTCCCACGCCAGACGCCAAGGACATTTCCCTCCACCCTGCTCAGAGCAAAACTAGGAAAAGGGTCTGGGCAGGGGGAGGAAAAGGGGGTGCTAGCAGGGAGGAGGGGTAGGGAAGAATGGGGTCCTGATTCTCAGCAGCAATCTAGAAGTAGGTGGGGGATGCATTTTCTTTGGCATTTCTTTCTTGTATTTTTTTTTTATATTTTTTCTTTGTTGACAGCTTTACCCAAACAAAAACTAAAGCAAGAGCATTTTCTCCTTGTCTTCACCTAGGTAGCTGTTTTCCTCCAGCCCCCGAAAATGTGACTCCTTCATAAAATCAAAATTTATGATTATTCAAATGTTGGGGACTGTGAAAAGAGAGGAAGAAAGAGAGAAAATTAATATTGCAGCTGTTCTTCTGATTAATGAGAGATAATTGCTCATGAGAAGTCACCCCTGTGGCATTTTGTTGTCTCCTGGATCTTTGTTCTTTTCCACTATTATTGAGGACTTTCTTGAAGACTAAGCGGTTCTTTTCAATTTTTGGGTATTCAGAAAGGGTTGCCTGGTTACAGAGAATGGGGAAATCTCGGGCTATATCGGGTAAGATGTGCCACAGACAGCAATATCACAATGCCACTTGGAGAAAAGGATGGATACAAGTTAACGATGCGCTTTCAATAAAACATTCATAGACTTGTTCACGCTTTGATAATGACCTCATTAAAGGGAGCTGGGGGCAAGTAAGTTCTGTCTCCTGTTTGTGTTCGGCTAACAAAACCCAGCTTTGAGATCATTCATCGCTTTGGAAACTAATATGAAATCAATGTAAGAGGAGCAAATAAATCCGAGGCAGCCCAGCCAACTCCCCGGCTGTCGGGCTTTGCTCCGCAGCCTCAGTTTGTAGCTATAGAGGCAAACGCTAAACCAGAGAGGGCAGGGGGGAAAAAAAGACTGAGGGTGTGAGGGGGAAGCCCTTGCCTTGGGGGATACAGAGGAGGTGCAAAGTGGGGGTTATGCCTGAAAAATAAAAAAGAACAGTTAAGCACATCAACAGTTGATCTCTGGGGCCTGTTGAAAAAGCCATGCCACTTTCCCGTGAAAGGAAATCAGAAGAAAGAAAAGGGAAAGGGGATGTGAGGTTCAGGTCAGATTCCATCATGGGCAAGAGGGGAAAGAACTATAAAACCATTTGAAACCTAGACTCCAAGCTTTCAAGTCTCAAGGCTGAGCTGGAAGGAACCCAACCTCAGAGCCCACGGCAAGAAGGTACCCTTGCTCTTTTTACAGCTGCTTTGATTTTTTTTTCCTTCTCTAAACTGAGGGCAGGATGAGGGGGCTCCATCTGGGAAGCGGAGGGAGCAATGTTGTTACCTTGGCATTTGTGATACTGCCTTGCACTCAAGCAAGACAAAGCCAGCCAGCCTCTGCCAGCCTCAGCAAAAGAGAAGGAAGCAAAGGGGTCCCTCCCCCCCTTAAAAGAACTAATTTTCTCCTTGAATTATGAAAGTAATGGCTAAGGTAACAGCCTGTACTCTGTACCCGACTGCTTAATACCGAATAAATCCTTCCACGTGGCTCCCCAAGTCCTGGCAATTAGAGCTCATTATAGGCTCATAAGAGCCCTCATTTGGGGGCTTACTTAATGGACAATGAAATTTTATCAGACAGAATCACTGAGAAATAAAATTGTGCGCTGGGGCAAGCACTGTGGGCATGCTGCCTGTCTACTAGCCTGCTTGGGAGAAGGCCCCATGGCATCCTCCTTTGCTCTGAGCAGTTTACCATGCCACTGCAAGGACAATGACTGCAACTCTGCCCAGGTTAAGGAAGGTGGGCTTTGTGGGGCCTGGGGCATAGGTGGAGCTGACTTCTAGAAGAAAATGGGGGAGGGGAGAGAAAGAGCAAAGGTTATGGGAGGGGTTATAGCTCCCAAACACTTGCTCTTCATGGACCTAGGCAATTAGCAAAGGACTCTGATGAACAATTCCTCAGACCACAGACCAACTCAGACTCAGCCTAACCTGAAGCTTCTGTTCCCCTGCACCTCCCTTCCTCGGACCCCTCACCTCTCTCAAAATCCCTTGACAGTGGAAGCTGAATGTATCCATAGTCAGTCCGACATAAACCAGATAAGATGTAAGTAAGCCTCCTGCTTGACTGAGTCCCTAAAATGAATGGGTCTGCACACATACGCACCATTTATAGAGCATGAGCAGAACAATTCTTGGAAGCACACCAGTAGCTCCTGAGAATACTGCCCTGAAAGCACCAGCCACAGAGGACGATATATAACCTACCTAGCCAGAAGAGAAAAGGGCTGTTTTCTCAAAGCACCAACCAGTTGACCCCATTGAACAACCCAAGCCTTGAAAAATACTCTTGGGCTGGAGAAATGGCTCAGTTAAGGGCACTTGTTGCTCTTGCAGAGGACCTGGATTCTGTTTCCAGCACGCACACCCATCCACAACTCCAGTTCCAGGGGATTTGGTGCCTTCTGGCCTGTGAGGGCACTAGGCACAAATGTGGTACACATACATACATGCAGATGAAACACATACACACACAATATTAAAAAAAAAATACCCTGCCATCAGCCTCTTAATTGCTGAGTTCCAAATACTTTTTTTAAGGTTAGAAGGATTGCAAGGCCTGCTGGGCAGACAGTGCCGGCCTCTGATCTTCTCCAGTCAAAGGAGAGAGTGGGTTGGTTACAGCTGGTCTTGACTGGGTGGGCTGGATGAAAATGAGCATCCTTGAAGGCTGTATAGACAAACCTTGTGATGCAAAAGTAGTTACAAGTGAGCAGCCCCAAGCTCAGCCCCAAGACTCCTTAATTGTTGTCACAAGATGTTGGATTAGCACATTTCTGGAATAGCTGTCTGTTTACACTCTGGAGACCCACCGTCCACTAACCACTTTCTAATTGAATTCTAATCACATTCAAATAGCTCAATAACCAGCCTCAGCTGCAATTCATAAAACTTTAATTGCCATCCATAAATCCTGGGCTCCCTAGAGCGGGGCATCCCTACAACCCAATTATACTCCTCCAGCAGGCAAGAGAGAGGTGGTCACCAAGATGGGAAGAGAAAGAGGAAGCAATAGGACACAGAGACAGAACCACGCCTCCAGCTGGTGTCCCCCTGTCCTTGGGCACCTCTCAGGTTGAGGGAATCCAGCCTTCAAGTTTCTTGTCGTTGTTGTGAACTTACACATGAAGTTAGCCATTTTAGCAAAAGGACAGCAAAGAAGCTGCTGTTATCTTTGCAGCCTCGACTTCCCCCCAGATCAAGAGCCTCAGTGGCGGCAGCCACCCTCTCTCACAAGGTGCACAAGTCTTCCTGAGCTACACAAGGAAGTTCTGGTACCAATCCACTCCTCACAGTGGCAGGATTCCTCCATTGCCTGTATCCCCTTCTTCCACTTTAGGATTTGAGGGTGCAAAGAGTATAGGTCTTGAGAGAGAGGTGGGGTCGTATCAGCAAGAGATCACTGAGACCAAGACCTCCTCCAGTTCCTACCCCAGTCTCTAGGAAGGCTGTTTTTGGTCCTCTCTAAATTTTTTGCAGTGGAGTTTGTAGGTTGAGCTTGTAAAACTATGTAACTGCTTGGATAAGAAAAAGGAGGCTCTTCGTCCCATTCTCCCCCCCCAAATTGCTAATTAAAAAGATGCTTAAGGAAGGGCCGTTGATCTGAGTGGCCTCAAGAGAACCCCAAATACAAAGGTATTTGGAACCTGATGCAGCACAAACCCCGAGCACCTGGTTTCTTAATTGGGAAGTTATCCGCCAGATTCGTCCAGTATGAATGACCTTGGCCAAGTCTAAAAGCTGGGGAGCAAGGACAGGTGTGAGTGTGGTGAGGATTAGACGGGCGCCGACCTCCACTCCACGACCACACACCCTGCTCCAGAGCAGAAGTCTCAAGCTCTGCTGTGCAGCCTGGGTTGACACCGAGGAGCTTGGCTGCGTTTGGTACCTCAGTTTAAATGGCCTGGAAGTTCCACCCGGTGCGCTCTGCGTTGCGTCGCGGTGAAGAGTTGGACAGAGGCCCACACAAGGGGGAGGGCAGGACAGAGTATGGACCGCTGAGAAGAGGGAAGAGCGGGTCGATCCCCCAGTAAAATTAACAAACCCTACACTTTGTGAAGTCTCCCCCCCTCCCCCGCGTTCTTCCCTGCCCGTCCCCCCCCCCCCCCCCCCGCTTCTGTTGTGACTCGGGCAGCCTATCCCGAGGGTGGGGAGCTGCGGAGAAGCCTGAGCTGAGCGGCACTCCGCAGCATCACGTGCCAGGGTGGGGGCTATAAAATCCTGGAGCCAGGGCGCCGGGCGGGGTACGAGAGGACCAACCTTCTCCAGGGACCCCTTTGTTCGAGTCCCAGACGCCGATACCTCCGCGTCCCCAAGGGCTTGACCGCCCACGTCCGCCTAGCTCTCTAGACAGAGCTCAGATTTTGAAAGGCAAGGGGACGCCGCGTCCCGCCGAACAAGCCATCCATCCCCCGTCGTCATGTCGCGCTCCTTCTATGTGGACTCGCTCATCATCAAGGACTCCTCTCGGCCCGCACCCTCGCTGCCAGAATCGCACCCAGGGCCGGATTTCTTCATTCCGCTAAGCATGCCGTCCCCGTTGGTGATGTCGGTGTCTGGGCCCGGCTGCCCGTCCCGCAAAAGCGGCGCTTTCTGCGTGTGCCCGCTTTGCGTCACCTCGCACCTGCATTCCTCTCGCCCGCCCGCAGGAGCCGGTGGCGGTGCTACGGGGACCGTAGGCGCTGCGGTGGCGGGCGCCGGGGCGGCTGGAGGTACCGGCGCCCTACCTCTGCTTAAGAGCCAGTTCTCTTCCAGCCCTGGGGACCCACAGTTTTGCCCACGAGTGAGCCACGCACACCATCACCACCACCCGCCCCAGCACCATCATCACCATCACCAGCCCCAGCAGCCCGGCTCAGCGGCGGCGGCGGCGGCTGCTGCTGCAGCAGCGGCGGCTGCAGCGGCCCTGGGACACCCTCAACACCACGCACCTGTCTGCGCCGCCACCACCTACAATGTGTCGGACCCGCGGAGGTTCCACTGCCTCACCATGGGTAGGGCGGGGTACCTGGGTACCTGCGCGCCTCCGGGAAAGAAACTTTGCGCGGCCAAGGGAGAAGGTGGGGTGGGGAGTGGCGGGAGGTGAAACTTTGTGGGAATTGTTGAGTTCGTTCCTAGAACTTCCTCGGAGGTGGAAGTTAACTTGTCAGCCTCTTGGTGAGGCCTTATGCACTTCGTTCTACAGGTGCACAAGTGTCGTGTGTTATCCGGGATTTTGAGATCTGGATCATGACTTCAGGGAAACCCGAGGTTGACTGAGGTTTGGGGTGGGTGTGTTTGAACCTCAGTTTTGCATCTTAGCATCTGGGATCTTTGGCTGAGGCTGCTAGCAGCTTCTGAAGAGCTCAAGCGCCAGCGCTCCTTAGTTTTCTTTAGCTTAGAATCCAGCGCATATTGAAGGCCTGAATTCTCAGGGACGTCTTTCTCCCTCCCAGACAGGCCGTAGAATGCAAAACTGGGACGATCATGGGTGTGCTGGGTTAGACCGGCCCTGCCCAATGGTTGGCAAATAGGGTAGGGAATACCTTTCCCGCACCTCACCTCTGCTCTCTTTTGGGTCCATAGGAGGCTCCGACGCCAGTCAGGTACCCAACGGCAAAAGGATGAGGACAGCATTTACCAGCACGCAGCTCCTGGAGCTGGAGCGAGAATTCTCTTCCAATATGTACCTGTCCCGACTCCGAAGAATCGAGATTGCAACGTACCTGAACCTTTCAGAGAAGCAGGTGAAAATCTGGTTTCAGAACCGTCGCGTGAAGCACAAGAAAGAAGGGAAAGGCGCTTCGAGAAACAATCACGCAAGCTGCAAGTGCGTGGGCAGCCAGGCGCACTATGCGCGCTCAGAGGACGAGGACTCCTTGTCCCCAGCCTCGGCTAACGAAGACAAGGAGATTTCTCCCTTGTAAAGGAGAATGCCCCTTCTCAGGCTACCTGCTCCCGGCAGCCCTGGCTGTGTGACCGCACAGGGACCAAGGTTCTAGTTCATTGCCTTCATCCCACCTGGAAAAGGAACTCGGGGAAGTCCAGAGAGTTCAAAACTGAGCCCGACCTTGAAGCTATTTCTTGACTCTTTATTTGGGACTCCACTCAAGAGTTGTAGATCTTTTTTTATGTAAATAATCTAGAATTCGAGTCAGTCTCATATAACAGGATAACAGGGTTGATTTAAGTTTAACACTGTGTGGGGGGAGTGGGTTGAAACCGCATGTCATTTGCCACCCTTGTCTTTGCAGAACTTGATCAGACAGGGGTTTCTTTATTATTTTTTGTTCTGTTTTTAAAATGCAACCATTGAAGTTGCCACTAATATAGAGTTAAACTCCGTAGGTCTTGTCTGAAATTTTTCATGGGGGAGAGTTTTAAATTTAAGTCTCCAGAAGTCTCTTTGTATGTGAATAGTTTTATATTAAATTTATATTTATATTTATTTAAATAAATGAAACAAAATAAACATTTTAATTTGTGGTACCTGCTCTCATCCCCCCAACACACATACCATACCTAAAGACAGTCATGTGGGGGGTAAGGACTGCAGTCCAGCTGATGGAACTTGGAACTTAAGGTTTTATGCTGTGTAGCAGAAACTTCTTACCAAAAAGACACCCCAGTCTTCATCTGACACTGCCTACTAGGTAGTTCTCCTTTCATCAAAACGGGGTGGGGGCACACAGCTGGCTGGACAAGGAACTGTCAGAGGGGCACTTTTATAAAAGTAGCAGAGAGATAGACCATACCATGTCCATGGTGTTTCTGTTTCATTTGTCTGAGACAGGATCTCATCACATTGTCCAAGGCTGCCTTCCACTCATAGAGATTCTCCTGCCTCTGCCACCCATACCAGGCCCACAGCCAGTTTTTACTTACACTTGATCATAGCCAACCCCGCCCCCCTTTACTCTCTCAGGCACTTGCCCCCTCTTTTTTGGTCTTTCATCTTGCTCAATACTAAACCACAGATCCTGTGAATGAGTTCACACAATAGGACCAGTTTTTAGAAGATTTTAGAAATTTTTAGTCCACCAAACAAGTCAGCATGAGGGACCTTACATGTGACCGGAAACCTCAGTGTGGCTGCTGGCTTGTGTAAGTCAGTTAGCTGGATGTTCTCATGTTCTCAGTGCCAAGGTAGCAAAAAGGTAGAGACAGAAAAGTGCCTTTTTGAAATATTTACAGTCTCATCTTTCCAAAACAGCCCAAAAACTATCTGTAGAGTAATACTCTCCTCAAGGGAGTGGAGTTTGCTTATCATTTATGATGTAACTTGGTCAAGGTCACCCGAATGTGCCCCAGGGGCTCATGCCTGCCAGGCAGTAGCCAAGACTACCTGGCGTAGGTGTCTCAGTCTGGACCTGGGGCTGTGGAAGTGACTTCCGAGTGTTAACATCACCCACCAGTGGGACTCCTGATTATTTCATAAAGATGTCATCATCACCCAATAGCCACAACAACTGTTTAACTTGCTCCCTCCCTCTCTCCCTCCTTCCCTCCCTCCCTCCCTCTTTCCCCCCTCTTTTAGGTCTGATTTATTTTAGTCCAGTCCTCCCCAGCAAAGAAAAAGGTATGTGATCATCTTGTTTATGAGCCTTACAGTTCCAGAGTCAGTCATCCCCCCCACTCCCCCCACCCCCAGTCTTCAGGAACAAACTCATTTCAGACCCCATTAGGACAGGAAGCCTGGGCAGGCAATGGATTGCTTTGTGAGGAGGGCTGGGCCTGGTTTAACTCGGGCTCATCCTCTGGTCATCCTGATCTCTGTAACTTTCTCACAGAGAAAGCAGGAGTTGACCTGCTGGTTGGGAGGGGATTAGGCACAAACTCGCTGAGTTTCCTATATCCTAAAAACCATTTCCCTCTTTTCCTAGGCACCCACAGCAGCCAGTAGGAGGAAAGACACTTGCAGGGGCTAGGGATTGGCTTTTAAAGAGGGTAATTTCTTTGTTGGAAGTAAGTTGGATAAAGAGCGGCTCCACCCCATGGAATCTCCCCCACGTGCCTACTCCAGCCCAAAGCAAAGCAGGTAGACCCCTGCTCCATTCCTTGCTAAGGTCATTCTTGCCAGCTCTTGACTGTCCTGCTCCTGAGTCTGGTCCACACTCAGCTCGGGTTGCAGGTCTTGTGGCCAGCTCTTGTGCTGCTCTTGCTGCACCACTCTCGTGGAGCAGGGCTGCTATCCTGGCTGAGGATCTCACTGTCCAGACTGGGTTAAGAGCACTTATGCCCACTCTCCAAGGCTAGGCTCAAGTGCAGAAAAAGTCTCCCAACAATCTTCAGATCAAACACTGTAAGCCACGAAACCTTGGGTGCACTGGAGGGGGTTTATGGCATTGGGAGCCAGTGTGGAGAAGTCTGCTAGGTAGTCACAGAATCCAGCTTTCCTCCTGTCCTGCTTGAAACCCACCAAACGCTCTTTATCCAAAGCACAACCTCTCGGAATCCTTAAACACAACCAGAAAAGAGAAATTAAAATATTAAGTAGAAAACAAGAACTTATTTGAAAAAAAGAGGGGGTGAGGCCGGGCGGTGGTGGCTCACGCCTTTAATCCCAGCACTTGGGAGGCAGAGGCAGGCGGATCTCTGTGAGTTTGAGACCAGCCTGGTCTACAAGAGCTAGTTCCAGCGCAGGCTCCAAAGATACAGAGAAACCCTGTCTCGAAAAAACAAACAAACAAACAAACAAAAAAAGAGGGGGTGAGCAAGAACTGCGGGGAGCTCTGTAATATAAGGGTGATGACCTTTCACTCCTGCACCCTGGCTCAACTCAAAGAGGAAAGGAGGAACAAAGACCTTCTCCTTCTCCTCTGGCATCTAGTGACCACCACACCCAGGTGATGGAGACACTGGTGAGCTATCTAGTGACCACCACACCCAGGTGATGGAGACACTGGTGAGCTATCTTCTCTGAAGTTCTAGTTCTGAAACGGTTTGGTTTGAATTATACAGGAGAGCTCTGTTTCTTGATACTTCCTTTCCCGAAGAGAAACAGAATTTAGGGGAAAGCAGTCTTCCATTCCTAGCCTCCCCTGCCCGCCCCACCCCCACTACTTGCCACCACTTCTGTCCAATTATATCTGATTAGGACCCTGACAGTTTGCTTAGGCCACACTGACTGGTCAGCCAGTTGCCAGAAAGGTGGGAAGTGAAAGTGGTCCCAGGTGGTTAAAGGATTTGTGTGTCCACACGTATGAGCGTGTATGACAGAGAGGGAGGAACACACACACACACACACCACACACAGACCTCACCCACACTCACCCAGCCCACACAGACAGACAGAGAGAAAGAGATAGGGAGAGAAAGAAACAAGTAGCAGTGGCAGTGTAAATGGAGAGCCAAGAACAAGGAATAGAAGAATACTAGGATTTTTCATTTTCTTTTCTTTCTTTTTTTTTTTTTAGTACAGCATCTCTTGCCAAGCTGACTACTAACTGTCCAGGTAGCCAAGGACCGCCTCTTCCCTCATGCCGACACCACTTGGTTTGTGTGGTGCTGGGGCTCGAACCCAGGGCTTTGTACAAGCTTCCACCAGCACCCTGACTAAGTTACAGATTTAGCTCTTTAAGAAAAGAAAAATGTCTTCCTTCTTTACAGCCATCCTTGAGAGATGTCCTTGAAGAAGGTGGGAAGATCCTCGCGAAAGCTGGGGCTTGTGTGTGTGTGTGTGTGGGGGTGCTGCTCAACACTGAGGTGAGAGAAAGGAGAATTCTGGGAAAGGAGCTTCAGCCCAGCCTTTAGGATGGGAGGAAGAGAATGACACTTCCAATTGAACCCATTTGCTAGAGGAAATTGGGTTTAAAGGAGCAATCACGTCTTTAAAAGGAGCCCCTCCCACCTTCCCCAAACAGAAAGCTGTCCCAGAGGATGAATGCAGCTCATGCATCAGAGCAATTGTTCCTATTTTCATTATTCACAGAGAATCTTTGAATGTACCTGTTAAGGTGACAGACCTTTTCAAAGGGAACAATTTTTCCATGCAATTAATTGGTGCATTTACTAGGCTTCTATTAACATAATTTAATATAAATCTATTTTATAAATCTTTAGGCTCACATTACTGAAATTGAGCTCTTTTTAGAAAAAAAAAGTGCCCACAGATGCCTCTTTCTTAAATTAGATAGAATGAAATCCAAAATCTTGCTTTTCTAAGCCAGTTAGAAATAAGAACTGGCAGAAGAGTCTTTTGTATTGTCTTTGTTAATGGGGGGGGGAGGGAGCTGAGAAAGTCAGAGCTCACAGCACCGGAGATGAGAACCTGCAGCCCAGTCAGAGCTTTGCAGCTTAGAGGCCCCTACTTGAAGGGGCTAAGTCAAGCTGAGTTTACGCCAGGCCAGAGGAGAGTGGGAACTTAAAGATGTGTCTTAGGAACACAGTAGAATCAGAGCTGAGATGAAAATCAAACAGCAAAGACGAAACAGCAACAACCCAACTTCAGAAGAGATCTGAAAGTAAGTTTCTTCTATCCGGAGAAAGAAACCCCAAAGCTCGGGAACCTCAAGTTCCTAATGGTGCTCTATGGTAGATTCATAACCTTGATTCCTTAAGTTCAAGTGCATTCTCCAAAATTTGGGGGTCCAACTAAAAACAGGGTTTGTGTTTCTCTGGTATACTAATTTCAGGAAGCCCCCCTCCACCGTGTCTTATTCTTCTCTCACCTGAGCCCTGTTTTCTCCAACCCAATTGTATTTTGGTGAACTTTCCCAGTCCCAAATAGCGGAGGACTCGGGGCTCCCCTCAGAGAATCTGGACAGATCGGAAGTGTATGCTGTGCGCCTACGAAAGTAACTAGTTTCAGATTAATGAAGCACTGACAATTTCAATCTGCTTAAAGGCGGGGGTTGGCACTGCCCAAGCCCAGCGTGGGGAGCTCGCCAGGCTGGGCTTTATATTGTCCCCATTTCTGAAGAGCAGACAAAGATGGATAGAGAGACATTGAAAAGGAGGGAGAGTATTTAAAACAGCCCCATAAAGCAAGCTGTCACTTTAAGACAAGAACCAGAGTGCTTTGATGACTTTGTATTAGCGGCACCATTTCAAATAAGGGACTCCAGTCTCTGGAGAGAGGGAGAAAATGAGAGGCAGAGAGAGGGAGAGGAGAGGGGGAAGGAAGAGGAGAGAAAGAGAGGCAGGGGAGGAGGAGGGAGAGAGGGAGAAAGAGACAGAGACACAGAAAGGGGTGGGAGGGAGGAAGGGAGGGAGAGAGTGAGAGAGAGAGAGAGAGAGAGAGAGAGAGAGAGAGAGAGAGAGAGAGAGAGAGAGAGAGAGAGAGAGAGAGAGATATGACTATTTAACTCGTGACCACTGTAGCGAGACTAATTTTTGGGCAACTACTTGATTTCTGAAGTTCTAGGAGAAACAACCCACAGCAGGTGCAGGCAAAGGGGTTGGGGGGAGGGAACAGGTGGGAGTTGCCGGGAAGGGAAAGAACTCTAGGCCCGAGTGCAGCCGGCAGCTCCCGCTTGGCCTCAGTTTGCTGGGAAGTGCGAGAGAGCGCGCGCACTGCCCGCCCCGCACCGTCGTTGGGGATTATAATGGAAATTTTTGAGGGCTTGAAAGAAAAAGAATAGGAAGGAGGGGGAGGGCTGCCCTGAGAGACCACCTTCACAAAGCTTAATTTAAATTGTTTGGGGTCAAGCAGCAGCAAGCCACCTCCCCCTTTTCCTTCCTAATTAATGACCACGATTAATTATTAGGCATCTCGAGGCTTCAACAGCTTTGAGTAGCTTAAGCTTGGAGCTGGTTTTAACTTGGGAGAAGGGTTTTGGAGTTAGGTTTATTGTTGTTTTAAGAAAGGGTCCTATTCTGAGACCACAATTGACCCAAAATTATCTACTAGCTCTGGCCAGAGTAATCCTCCTGCCTGCTGGGATTAGATTTGGGACTGGAAGAAGAGAGTGTAGACTGAACTGTGTGTGTATTGTCTGTCTGTCTGTACGTCTGCTCCCCTTCTATTCTCTTTTAGCTTGGTTTTCATCTTTTGTCCCACCTCTCCTTTTCCCTCTTCCTCCTCCTTTACAGAGGAGGTGTCTCTGTCAGTCTGTCTCTCTGTCTCTCTCTCTCCCTCTGTGTGTGTGTCTCCCTCCCTTCTCCCCCCCCCACTTTCTCTCCCTCCCTTCTTCTCCCCCCCCCACTTTCTCTCCCTACAGTTTTTCTCCCATCCCTCTCCCTTTTCTTCCCATTGAATCCACCCTGGCCTTGGCTCGTCTCCTAGCCTGGTACCCAGTCTTCCACCAACCGCCTGAAAGCAAAGACGCAGGTGCTGCAGACCCCATGTGAGGCGGAGGCACTTCGGAATCCAGCTACACCGCTAGCTGGCAGTGGGTGGGGCTGTGAGTTTCACCTGCTGGATCACTGGCAGCTTAAACATTTTTGTTTTGTTTTGTTTTGTTTTTGCCAAGGAAACTTTCTTACTTATTTTATCTTATTTTTATGACTCGGAAACAAGGACAGGAAACTGGGTGGGCTTTGAAGACCGGCAAAAGAGCTCCCGGTCTGTGGCGCTGGAGGGAGAAGCGTTTAGCCACTGTTTCATTAGGCACTATTTGAACCTTGCAACATGTGGTACTTTCTGGGCAAACTGAAAAGGGAGGATTATGTAGGAGGGACACAAGGAAATTAGCGAACGGTTAATTTAACTCGTTTTCTGCTAGACTTTCGATACATTCCTAATTGACTGAGGGGCAGGTGAAGCTCCCGCCCCATGCAGGCTCATTCACGGTGGGAATAAATGGCTTTTTCAACTCACACTGCTCACAATATATCATCAGGGAAAAGACATGCAATGAATATGTTGTGTTTTTTATTATTATTAATGGAATTACACCCTGCCATGCAGGTGTGAGAGTAAAAACCTATACTGCAATGAAATAAGATTAACAATGAAATTAGAATTTTATTAGCTTTGTATGTCATGTAGACCTGGATTTGAAGTGTCAAAACAAGAAACAAGAAAAGATAGTCTGTAGGCAGCCCTGCCAATCAACCAACAAAACTGCGTGGTCTGTAACTATAGGTCGGCTGCTAGTTCCTTTGACATCTCCCCTTGGCTGTAGATAGGAGGCAAGTGCTGGAGGACTCCGCCTCCAGGGAAATCGCTGCCTTGGGACCCGCAGGAAAAAACTTGGGATCCGTAGGCCGAGTATAGGCGTCAGGGAGGCTTCTCCTGCCTAGGGTGGCACAAGGCCACTCCGAGGTCAGCTGCGCCCTGCTAGCCTTCAGCTTCACGTCCTCAACGTCAGCTGCTGCGGCTGGTAGTGACCCCTGGGAATTGGGAGAAAAGTCCTAGGGGAGAATGCGGGGCGAGAGACCCGCAGGGCGCCCCCTTGGAAGCGGCGGGCAGTTTTGTTATCCCAGGCCCCCGGAGCGTCAGCGCAGCTACCTGGGTCTGGCAGGCGCAGAGGTGCCCTATGCAAATGACTCACTATTAGACCAGAAAGAAACACTTCAAATGGCCCTTTGTAACCTTCTATAGAAAATCGAGGTACTCTGCATGACAAAGCACAATTAAGCTTTCTATTCAGGAGTTCTGCAGCTGGTAGCCCATTGGGAAAGTGGGAGGAAACCAGAATATATTAATAGTGTGGCAAAAGTTTTTTGTGTCTGTGTCCTTTTCGGGGTTGGGACTAGGGAGGGGCAGTGGGTGGACCCCGAGGGGAAGAAGGCTCCGCCTTGGATCCTTGCCACCTGAAAGACATCGCCTCTGCCCACGTGGAAAGCCCCTCTTGTCTGGAGGCCAGAGTCTTCTGAATGGTCATGACAACTTCCTGAGAGCCCAGGCAGGCAGACCACATACCCAGGAAGGGCAGGATGCAAGTCCCGGCCCAGCCTCCCAGTCTGTAGCCAGCTCCACCTAGACTTCGTGGCCTCCTGCTCCGCATCACTGTGCAGGAATCCAGGTGTCCCACTAGGGCGTTGGGACAGAGCGGGCTGGTGTTGCCTGCGCATCTGAACCACCAGCTAGCTCCCTCAAAGATACAAAGGAGGAACGATGGTCCGCATCACTTCACGTTGGTTCATTTTGACAGCCCCCAGAGAGAAATGTTGGCTTCTAAATAAATGAGGTCCTTAACCTACTTTAGCATTGGCCATTTACCGCCCTAGATCTCCTTCCATCCTCTATACATTTGTTGGAGCTCTAGGACCCTGCCTTGGTGGGATGCATTGATTTTATTAGATAACCCGCAGCATCTGCAGGCCTCTGCCTATGGGTGCCATCTCAGTTGGGGTGAATGAGTGGCACTCTAAGTGACCTAACACCCGAGGAGCAGGACGAGGCAGGGCAGGGTGTGCTTAATGGAAAGGCTGTTATGTCCCAGTTGCTGCTTTTTACTAGAAATTGTTTCTCTCAGCGATCTTTCCCAAGACTCCAACTTTTAACCAGGCTCCCCTCGAGCCTTCAGGAACGAGTGGAAATTCTTTCAGCGGCTGCTAGTCCGCTAATCTGTGCAAAAAGTCTTTTTTTTTTCCCTTTAAATTTGACTGCACTGGGGACCAAACTCAGAGCCTCCACATGGGGTAGGCAAGTACTCTGCCACTAAACTTCATTCCCAGCTCCTCCCTTTTAATCTTAATTAATTGACTACTCTGAGACAGAGCATCTAGACCTATGTAGTTAAGCTCCCTATGTAGTCAAAATGACCTTGAGCTTTGGATTCTCCAGCCCCTACTTTGTGACCCTCAACAACCCTGTGGCTGGAGACCAAACCCTGGTCCTTCTGCATGGTAGGCAAACACTTCACCAGCTGAGCTACATCTACAACTCATTTTGTTTTTTTAAACAATCAATTTATCAACTGGGCAGATATACATGTGCCAGATACACATGTACAATTTTCCCAGAGACTGTTATCTTCTTCCCCCATGTTAGTCCTGGGGTCCAAACCAGGATCCAACTTCACCCCCTGAGGTATCTCATCCACACTTGTTTCACTTTTTTTTTTTTTTTTAAGATAGCTGTCACTAAGTTGCCTAAGCTGGCCTTGGACTGACTCGGTAGCTCACCGACATTTGTGTTTGTTGTGATGTCAATCTGAGTGGTCCCTGTAGTGTTCACTGTGACGGTCAGCTGTGGTGGTCATTGATGTGGTTAGCCACTGTGGTCACTGTTGTGGTCACTTGTGGTTTTCACCGACAACTTGTGCAATCTTCCTGTCTCAACTTCCAAAGTAACTGGGATTACAGGTCCAGCCCTGGGAAACAACCAGTTAAAAACAAAACAAAACAAAAAACCTGTTTTCAAGACTCATGACCTAGTGAAGGAGTAAGTGATGGATGAATGTTCAGCCATAGACGGAGCATCTCTAGCTCTCCAAAAGGAGGAACAAAGGTGATGTGAGAGTCAGAGGAAGGTGGGAAATGGCTAGACTGCTCAGTTCCAGACATGACAGAGCTGCTGCATTCTAGAACCCATAGCAGCTGTGGCTACCTGCACAGCTGCACAGCTGTGGCTACCTGTACAGTGGCGCAGCTGGGGCTACCTGTACAACTGCACAGCAATGGGTACCTGCACAGCTGCACAACTGGGGCTACCTGTACAACTGCACAGCCGGGGCTACCTGCACAGCTGCACAGCCGGGGCTACCTGTACAGTGGCGCAGCTGGGGCTACCTGTACAACTGCACAGCAATGGGTACCTGCACAGCTGCACAACTGGGGCTACCTGTACAACTGCACAGCCGGGGCTACCTGCACAGCTGCACAGCCGGGGCTACCTGTACAGTGGCGCAGCTGGGGCTACCTGTACAACTGCACAGCAATGGGTACCTGCACAGCTGCACAACTGGGGCTACCTGTACAACTGCACAGCCGGGGCTACCTGTACAACCATCTGCAGGAGACTGAACCAGGAGTTACCTTGTCATGTCATGGGTATGGAGGAGCTCACAAGGCCCTTCTCTTCCCTGAGGATTTCATTCTCAACTGAAGGTTGCTGAGGTAGGGGAGACATTTTCCTCAGTGGTACAGCACTGTTAATGTGAGCATCTTCCTGTAAGCAACCCTAATGAAACTCATTGGGTAATCATTATTTTTAAAAATGAAAAAAGAAAAGAGTCCGGCGATATGGCACACGCCTTTAATTCTGGCACTCAGGAGGCAGAGGCAGACAAACCTCTGAGTTTGAGGCCAGCCTGGTTCAGTGAGTTCAGGTTGACAGGGTTACACAGAGAAACTTTATCTTGAAAAACAACAAAAGAAGAAAAGAAAAGAAAAGAAAGAAAAAAGAAAGAAACCACCTGAGGACATGAAAATAGAAGGGAAGCTGATTGGAAAGAGGAAGGGGACCTACAGCAGTGGGAGAGAAACAAAAGGGAGTAATAGGGTTGACTACAATTTAAATATATTCAAAATACAGTAGATGCTCACATGTGTGAATGTCCCATAACAAAATACAATTTACCATCAGTATACGCTAAGAAAAGTCAGAGGACAGAAAAACAGTTTCTTCAAAAACCCCAGATCTAAGGCTGGGGATTTATAAATCAGCAGCAATTCTGGAGGCTCTGGGTTCAATCCCCAGCGCTTAAAGACAGATAGGTAAATACACAAGATAAATAAATGATAGACGGATGATAGATGGGCTATAGGTAGACGTTTAGATAGGTGGATGGATGATAGATGGTAGACAGATGGGAGATAGATAGACAGACAGATGTATAGATAGATAGATATAGGAAGATAGATAGGTAATAAATAAATGATCCAGCTCAGTGGTTGCCTAGTTGCTCATCAGACTTACCATGATTGACTCAATCCCTTCTATAAAAGCTAAGTCAATTGACATCTGATTTTTTGAGACAAGGTCTCACTATGTGGTGCTGGATGGCCTAGACCTCATTATGTAAACCAACTGGCCTCCAACTACCTGGGATTAAAGGCATTCGCTACCATACCTGCCTGTTAACTATTGTAAACCCATTGGTTCTACCTAGTTTTTCCTTCCCACTAAGAGGCCTCTGTCTGTTTTCTCCTCTGTTTCCAGCCCTGACATGCATTGTGACACAGTGTTAGAAAGATTTATTTCCCAGGGACCAGAATGAGAGACTTCCTGTAGGTTTTTTTCTTCCATTCAGATGGTGGACTCATAGGTATCTCGTCTGTTCAGAGGCAAAATTAACCCCAGACTAAAGCTGCTTGCCTAACAAAGTTTAAAATCAGCCTCAAAAGTACACATCAGTCTGGGTCTGGTGGCACACAGCTTTAATGTCAGCATTCAGGAGACACAGAAAGTAGATCTCTGAGTTCAAAGCCAGCTTGGTCTACATAGGGAGTTCTAGATCAGTTGGATGATGCAGTAAAATTTTGTCTCAAAATAAAAAAGAATATGGGGTTGGAGAGATGGAGAGGGAGAGATGTCTCAATGCTTAGAAGTACTAGCTGCTCTTACGGAATACTTAGATTTCATACCCAGCACCCACATGGCTATTCACAACCGTCTGTAACTCCAGTTTCAGAGAATCTGTCACCTTCTTCAGGACTCAGAGGGACTGAATGCATGTGGTACACAGATACACCTTACATACATGAAATAAATAATGAAAAATATTTAACTAAAGAAAACAAAATCAATGAGGTTTTGGAGGCAGTAAGGGGCAAAGACTGAATGTTTGAGCCCCTCTCCCATTCTTACGTTGGAAGTGACTAGGTCATAGGAGTGGTGTCCCCATGGATGAGATTTGTGTCCTTATGAAAAAGAGGCCAGGTGGTGGTGAGATGGCTTAGTGGGTAAAGGCCGTTACTGACAAGCCTGATGGACCATGTTCGATCCCCTGATTTCACATGGTAGAAGGAAGAACTAAGTTTAGAAAGTTGTTTATTTCAGATGTGACATGTTTTCTCCCTAACTTTTTTCTCAAGTTTGCCTTAATTTAGAAACCAGAATGAGTGAATGAGTGAATGTCCTTGTCTTCAGATATCCACTTTTGAGGCTGATTTTAAACTTTGTTAGGCAAGCAGCTTTAGTCTGGGGTTAATTTTGCCTCTGAACAGACGAGATACCTATGAGTCCACCATCTGAATGGAAGAAAAAAAAACCTACCGGAAGTCTCTCATTCTGGTCCCTGGGAAATAAATCTTTCTAACACTGTGTCACAATGCATGTCA
>JAQHUG010000109.1:4677098-4703071 GCA_028555095.1 Dicrostonyx torquatus
GTGTGTGTATGTGTGTATTCGCCATGTGTATATGCACTGTGTCTATGTGTGGGTATATATACTGTATGTCTGTGTGTATGTGCACTGTGCATGTGTGTGTAGGTATGTGCACTGTGTGTGTGTATGTGCACTGTGCATGTGTGTGTGGGCATGTGCACTGTGTGTGGGTATGTGCATTGTGCATATGTGTGTGTGGGCATGTGCACTGTGTAGGGGGAATGTGCACTGTGTGTCTGTGTGAGTATGTGCATTGTATGTGTGTGTATGTGCATTGTGCATGTGTGTGTGGGCATGTGCACTGTGTGCCTGTGTGAGTATGTGCACTGTGTGTGTGGGTATGTGCACTGTGCATGTGTGAAAGCCTGTGCACTGTGGGGGGGGCACGTGCACTGTGTGTGTGGGTATGTGCACTGTGCATGTGTGTGTGGGTATGTGCATTGTGCATGTGTGTGGGCATGTGCATTGTGCATGTGTGTGTGTGGGCATGTGCATTGTGCACTGTGTGTGTGGGTATGTGCACTGTGCATGTATGTGTGGGCATGTGCACTGTGTGTGTGGGTATGTGTACTGTGCATGTGTGTGTGTGGGCATGTGCACTGTGTGTGTGGGTATGTGCATTGTGCATGTGTGTGGGCATGTGCATTGTGCATGTGTGTGTGGGCATGTGCACTGTGTGTGTGGGCATGTGCATTGTGCATGTGTGTGTGGGCATGTGCACTGTGTGTGTGGGTATGTGCATTGTGCACTGTGTGTGTGGGTATGTGTACTGTGTGTGTGTGTGGACATATGCACTGTGTGTCTGTGTGTGCACTGTGTATATACATATGCACTGTGCGTGGCGGGGGTATGTACGCTGTGTTTGTAGGGGGGTATGTGAAGTGTGTCTCTGTGTGGGTATGTGCACTGTTTATATGTGCAGTGTGTGTACATGCACTATGAGTGTATGTGCAGTGTATGTATATTGCAGTGTGTGTATATGCAGTGTGTGTATATATGTGCACCATGTGTGTGCACACTGTGTGTGTATGTGCAGTTGTGTGTGTATATGCAGTGTGTATATGTGCACTGTGTGTATGTGCACTGTTTATGTTCACTGTGTGTGGGTATATGTGCACTCTGTGTGTATGTGCAGTTGTGTGTGTATATGCAGTGTGTGTATGTGCACTATGTGTGTGCACTGTGTGTGTGCCCTGTGTGTATGTGAACTGCGTGTGTTTGTGCTTCGTATGTGTATGTACACTATGTGTGGGTATATGTGCACTGTGTGTGTATGTGTCTATGAATGCAGATGTCTTCTAAGACCAGAGGCTTCAGATCCCCAAGAGCTGGAGTTACAGGAGTCATAACTGCTCAGTGTGGGTATGAGGGCTCTAACTCAGGTTCTCTGAAAGAGTTGCACCTGCTCTTAACCAAAGAGCTCTCTCAAAAGGTAGCCCAGGCTAGCCTCAGACTCAGAGATTTGCCTCCCTCTGCCTCCCAAATGCTGGCATTGTACTGCCATTCAGGCCTCAAAATCCTTTTTTATGTTTGTTTACTTATTTATCCATTTGTTTATGTATTTATGTGTGTATGTATGTATGTATGTATTTATAAGACAAAGCCTCTGTGTAGTCATAGCTGTCATGGAGTTCACTTTGTAGAGCAGGCTGCCCTCGAACTCACAGAGATCTGCCTGCTTCTGCCTCCCAAGTGTTGGGGAACATCCATCTTTTAAAAGACAGAATTTCCTAGCAAAACATTTACTAGGTATTTTAAAAGTATAGTTAACTTGGAATTTTCAATAATAGTAACAAATTTGAGTTTTGTTTTTGTTTTTTAATGAGTCTTTAGGGAAGCCATGCAGAAAATATTATTTTCCATATCTCCTCTGCTAGGAGGTTTTTTTTTTTTATTACATTTCCTTCACTACACTGGTGTTTATCTATGGCGAGCATGCTGCCTGAGCTGGCCCTGAGATCTTTCAGGAAGGTGCTGGTTGTCTCTCTTGGGTGGTCTGGGCATAGACTGCCAAAGCCAGCTTTTCTGCACATCCAGGCCTGACTGGAGTCATTTCTGCTCCTCCTCAGAGCAGACCTGTGGGTAGAGACCCTATGTCCTTCCCTATAGAACTGAGATTGACTGCATAGGCTCACTAACCCAGCAGACTTGTCTCAGTGTAGAAGGAATGTTTCAAATGTTCTCGGAAGATGTTCAGTTGGGTTGTGTCCATTCTGGGTTCTGCCTCCCAAGCCTCCCTGTGTCTTCCTCCCAGTGTCCTCCGATGGGTGGGAGAGGATGACAGGGTGAAGTCACTGACCTGCGTGGCTGAATGACATTGTCAGGTTCCTTGCAGATGCTGGTAAAGACCTTCTGGAACTGAAGTAGTGAATGTGGTCACGAAATAGAATTTATGAAGACCTTCAAGACTATAATACCTTTTTGCAGACAGGCTCCCAGAGGATCCTATTAAAAACCCAGGCTGGTTAAAAGCAAAGAGATCCAATGATTGTAAAAATCTGTGGGGTCAAATCACAGCTTTTACTTCCAAACATCTGTTTGGGATGGGATTTTCCCCCTTGGGAGCCATCACTCAAATGTGATTTTTCTGGTGCCTTAAAACATTGTTTATGCAGGACAGTGGTGGCACTCGTCTTTAATGCCAGCACTTAGGAGACAGAGGCAGATGGATTTCTGTGAGTTAGAAGCCAGTTTGGTCGAGGATAGCCAGGGCCACACACACCCCCCAATAAAAAACAACCCTGTCTCAAAAAGCAAAAATAGAAACAAAATTCTATTTCCATGTATTGATTGATTATATGTGTGTGGTGTGTGGTGTGGATGTGTAGATCAGTAGACAATGAATAATTTTATGAGAGCCTACCCTCTCTCTACTCCATGGGTTCCTGGGGATTGAACTCAGGTAGTTAGATTGGTTAGGAGTCCCTTCACCTCCTGAGTCAGCTCACTGGCTCTCATGAAGATTAATTTATCTGACCCGCCTAGGCTTTGTGAGCACAAAGCAGGATAAAGAGGAGGTGCCAGGATGACTGGAACCACGCTGTGCTGGAGGAGGCCTGGTCTCTTCATGTTCCTTCTCTACCGCCTCCTGAAGATGCCTCCATTGGATCCTAGCTGAAGGTTTGTAAGGCGATGCCAATGACCAATGCATCTGGGCCAATGCCCAGAGACACCAGGTACAAAACAGAGGGGTCATTCGTTTTCCTTTCTGTCCCGTCAACAAGAAGAGGCACTAAAGTCACAGGGTCAGGAGAGTCATCCTGAAGAACCGTTCTGACTGTGTATGGTACATCTGTATGTATCTCCAGTGGAAGCAGGAGACTCACTGTAGTTTCCAAGCCAGAGAGGCCTGTGTAACAGGAGCCTAAAAGCAAAAATGAAACAAACATAAAAGACATGGCAAGACGTGGAAGGAAAAAAGGCAGAAAGGGAGAATGGGGGCTGAGCAGTGCAGCTAGTGCTCATTATACTACCACTTTTGGGGGGTGGTGGGGGCCGGAACAAGGTCTAGTCATATGGTCTGATTGACTTTGAACTTGTGATCCCCCTGCCTCGGCTTCTCATACCAGGTCTGAACAGCAATCCATTCACGAAGGCAGAGAGTCCCATGATTAAAAAGTTTTACAGGCCTACTGCTTACCAATACTGGAATGTTGGCAATCACATTTCAACACAGGTCTGGCCTGGGAAACTGCGTCCACACCTCTGAAGAGGCACAGGTAACATATTTCTCAGTTTTTGAAGTGTAAAAGCTATTCCTCTCCCTTGAGAAAGTAACACCCCATCACTTGGACACAAGAGCTGTGGAAGACAGTCTGCCTGAAACAGTTTCAGTGTCTGACCTGAGGGAGGAGGGGGGAGGAAAATGGGGTGTGCTTGGAGGGGTTGCAGCAGCATCACAGTCCAAACAGATATGTCCTACCGACAGCAGCTTCTGGGACAGTGTACGAACAGGAATATGGAGGTGGGGGGATGAAAAGACTATAGCAAGGGCTGAAGACAGAGCAGAGGTAGCATCAGGGGAACCATCCAGGTCTGGGACTGAGGCCTCTCTCCCAAGCGTGCCATTGCAGATAGAGCCCTATTTGTCTCTGAGCCCTGGAGTCACACCTTCTTCCCACCCTGAAAGTGCCAGCCTGCATGTGGAGGACCAGGGAGCGGTTGAGGAGAAGAGCCGTTATTTGAAACAGGGTTTCTTCATCTCTTCAGGCCTCATTTTCATTCTCTGTGAAATGGAACAATACCAGTTACCTGACAACTGGCTTCAGGGATGAGAACAGGGGAGACTGAACAAATGACATGCGCAGAGCATCTGGCCCCTGTCATGTATGAGGAGTTTTATGAATTCTGGTCATTATTGTTTCACATAACAGTTAGCTTAGAGCCTTTATGTGGGGGAAAGATTCCTGTGACAACCACCTGCTCCCAGATAATCACTCAGAAGCTTAATGTAAATTATAAAGGCTCGACCCATAGCTCAGACTTATTACCAACTAGCTCTTACATTTTAAGTTAACCCATATTTCTTAGTTATGCTCTGCCATGTGGTGGTAACTTTATTAGCACGGCACATTTATCTCCTGCTACTTCTGTGTCTGGCTAGTGACTCCTCTGACTCCACCCTTCCTCATCCTGTCATTCTCAGTTTGGCTTTTCCACCTAACTTTATCCCGCTCAACTATTGGCCAGTCAGCTTATTTATTAAACCAATCATAGTGGCATATGCTCACACAGTGTACAGGATTATTCCACAGAACCTTGATACATACATGTCACTCTTTCTTGGAAGTCTGCTGAGGGAGGTTCTGGGTGCTTCTTTAGGAACTGGGAACCTATCGAAGGGAAGGGCTACTTATTCTTCTAGGTCTTTATTGCCATCAAGGGGTGGAAACTGTGATGGGTGAATGAACAAAGCAATGTAGGAATGGAAACTACATGGTCTTGGCGTGGTGTGCTCTCGGCATCATGCGCTCTCACTTATCTGTCATCCACATGGCATGGTGTGGTCTCAGCACGGTGTGGTCTTGGCATGGTGTGCTCTCGGCATGGCATGCTCTCACTTATCTGTCATTCCAGGAGACTTGTGGCCTTAGGGTCGATCAGAATGCCATGGTTAGTTTTTGTCAATTTAACACAAACTAGAGTCACATAAGAAGAAGGAACCTCGACTGAGCCTCCTGTGTTGGTGTGAATGAGAATGTCCTTGTTGGAGAAGGTGTGTCACTGGGGATGGGATTTTCTAAAAAATTGTTTTTATTGAGCTATATATTCTTCTTCACGCCTCACCTTTCCCCTCCCCCACTCCACTTGTACTGTCTCCTGTGATCACCATGCTCCCAATTTACTCAGGAGATCACATCTTTTTCTACTTCCCATGTACATTAGATCCATGCCCTCTTTGTTGTCTAGGCTCTCTGGGATTGTGAATTGTAGGCTGGTTTTTCTTTGCTTTATGTCTAAAAGACACTTATGAGTGAGTACATGTTATATTTGTCTTTCTAGGTCTGGGTTACCACATTCAATATGATGTTTACTAGATCCATCCATTTGCCTACAAATTTTAAGATGTCATTATTTTTTTCTGCCGTGTAGTACTCCATTGTGTAAATGTACCACATTTTCCTTATTCATTCTTTAGTAAGAAAGACCCTTTCTCAACAAACAAGAAAACAAATGCAAACTCCCAGCTGCTGCTCCAGCACCACACCTGACCACCTGCTGCCTTGCTTTTCAAGATGATGACCACAGACTCTAATCCTCTGGAACCATGAGCCTCAAATTAAATGCTTTCTCATTTGCTGTTCTGCTTGTACTGTTGCTATGAAGAGACACCACAACAAGGCAACTCTTAAAGAGAAAGCATTTCACTGGGGCTTCTGTACAGTTTCAGAGGCTTAGTCCCTTATCGTCGTGGTTGGGAGCACAGTGGCCCACATGCTGGTGCGGTATCAGAGCTACGTCCTGATCCGCAGGCTGGGAGAAAGAGACACTGGCCTTGGCATGGGCTTTTGAAACCTCACAGTCCACCCCCAGGGACATACTTCTTCCAATGGTGCCATACTCCCTAAGTTTCCTAACCCTTTCAAAGAGTGCCATTCCCTGGTGGTGAAACGTTTGAATATATGCGCCTATGGGGTCCATTCCTATTTTAAATACCAGAGTTGCCTTAGTCATAGTGTTCTGTTATAGCAATGGAAAAGTAACTAAGGACCTGAGTGTGGGAGAGCTGTCCCTACCCCTCATCAGCTATAGCACTCAGGAGAGTGGTCCCCACACATTGCCTAGGCAATACCGGCAGAGCTGGCTCTGAAAGTGTAGGTGTGGGACAACTGACCCTGAGGACATGAAAATGGGAGAACTGGCTCCGTCCCTTGCTCATGGCTGCAAGGGGTGAACTAGCTAGGGCAAAGAAGAAATAAAGAAGAAATAAACTAGCCAGGGTGAAGAATAAATAAAAAGAAAGTTTAAAAAAAAAGAAAGAAAAGTAAGACACATCTATCAGATTGGTCAGTGGGTGTGTTTATGGGGACTTCTTTTGATGAATGATTGACGTGGGAGGGTTCAGCCCACTGTGGGTGGGGCCACCCCTGGGCAGGTGGGCCTGGGATGTGTAAGAGAAAGCCAGCTGACAAGTCAGTAAGCAGCTCCCTTCATGGTTCCTGTTTCTGCCTGCTGGAGTCACTTCCCCAGCTTCCTTCTCTCAGTGTTGGGCTGTGATCGGAATGTGTGAGCAGAATAAACCCTCTTTTCCCCAACTGCTTTGGATCATGGTGTTTATCACAGCAACAGAAAGCGAATTAGGACACCCGGCTTGAGCAAGACAGGATTTCTGAAACGAACTGGGCATGGTGGCGGAAGGAGGATGGAGTTTAGGATGGGCTTTGGCTATTTAAGGCTTCATCTCAAAACAAAACAACCAAAGGGCTGGGGAGGTGGAAGGACAGAGAGGAAAGTCACACAGAAATGATGAGACTGGAAATCTGAAAGCCGGGTCTAAGGACTGGCGATCTGGCAGGGGCACCACCTTTAATCCTGGACACATGGTGGAAGGAGAAAACTGAGTCACATGCAAGTGGCCCTTTGACCTCTACACATGTACTGTGGCCAGCAAGCATGCACGCGTGCGCATGCACACACTACATAAATGTAAAAATATAATTAGGTTAGGCATAGTAGTACACGCCTTTGATCCCAGTACTCAGCAGGCGGAAGCAGGTAGATCTTTGTGAGTTCAAAGCCAGCCTGGTCTACAGAGTCTGAGGTCAGCCAGAAATGCATAGTGTGCTTCTGTCTCAAAAAAATAAAATAACAAAAGAAAGAAAATGTGAGCTTGAAGTCTGACTTTTTTTTGTTAGAAATTCGTTCTCAGCTCGTCTCCGCTGCGATCTTGGCGGATGCGCACTTGCTGGGGTTGGCGGGATTATTTAATTGCTGTTTTCTGTCTCTAACTGCTGTGATTACAACTCAAGCAGTGGATACATCACGGGTGCTCCATAAGTAATAATTATCTTAATTACAGCCTAACCTGTACGATACAAGCTAGCAGCATAGCCGATGGCATTTGTGTACGTGCACTCTTCAGGGTGGTGGGGAAATGTCCCATTGTGACGGGTCCAAGGAATCTCCGTGGGGTCACAGTAATCCCTGCGAGTTGCTGGAAGCATGGTCTTGATAATCGTCTGTGATCTGAGTGTGCTGTATTTAGATGATGTCAGCACTTCATTGCATTGAACGGCCATCTTTTCAGTGCTATGAGAAACAGATGTACGGCCCTTTTTAGTCCAGGTTCCTTGCAAAAGGATAGGAAAGCTCTTTGTAGTTTTAAGTGTGATTGAGGCAGGTACACAGGTAAGTACCTGGCCTTCAGCAGCATTAGATAGCATCATGGACAGTCAGTCACATTTGATAGACATGATGCTCTCCAAGCAATTTTTTTGTTGTTTTTTTGAGACAGGGTTTCTTTGTGTAACAGCTCTAGCTGTCCTGGAACTGGCTATGTAGATCAGGCTGGCCTCAAACTCAGAGATCCATCTGCCTCTGCCTCCCAAGTGCTGGGATTAAAGGTCTTTGCCTCCACTGTCTGGCGTCTCCAAGCAAGTTTTAACTTAACTTTAATTTTATTTTTGAGGCAGGTCTCATGTAGGCCAGGCTAGCCTCATAGCCAACTTCCTATGTAACAAATTTCAAGACATATTGGCACATGCCTTCAACTCCTGCGTCTCTGGCCTCCACATCTCAAGTGTCAGGTTAAGAGGCATGCACACCTTTTAAAAACCCCACCAGAGTCTCAAGGCGTCTTGTGGACCTTGTGAACTCAGCAAGCATTATTACCTGACACATGTAAGGCGGGTCACGTTGAAACATAGGGTGTGGGCAGAGAAGGGTGGGAGCCCATCCACAGAGTATGGAGATGAATACGGGCAGGGGGCTGATGGGTTACCAAAGACAGAATTCCAATAATTGAGTCTAAAGGAGTCTAAAGGTGCGCTGGTTTGCTCTCTTCTTTTGAGAAAAAAAAAAAAAAGAAAAAGGTTTTGCCACGCATGTCTAAGATGGCCGTAAACTCTCTGTGTGGCAGAGGATGACCCTCTGCTTCCAGCTCCTTGCTTCTCTTCTCCCAAGTGTTGGGATTAAAAGCCTGTACCGCATCCCAGACTTCAAAGATATTAGTTGGCTTTTAAATTTTTAAAAATCATATTTGTGTGTGTGTGCGCACGCGCATGTGCGTGTGCACGTGTGTGTATGTGTGTGTACATGCACATGACAGGGCACACATATGTTGGTCAGAGGACAACACGGGAGTATGTGTTCCCCTACTACCATGTAGGTTCTTCAGTTCAAATCCAGGTCAGGGTTGGCAGCAAGTGCCTTCGCGTGCTGAGCCCTTTCACTGGCCCAGCTTTCTGACTTCTTAGAGACAAGTTTTCCTGTGACCCAAACCACCTTTAAACTGACTACCTAGCCAAGAATGACCTTGAGTATCTGACCTTCCTGCCTCTACTTCCCAGGTTCTAGATGTCTGCTACCAACTGTTACTGACTTTATTTTTCATGCTAGAATCAGACAATATATTCACAAAGTAAAGCTTCCAAGGAGCCAAGAGGAGGAAGCTGGCTTTGTAGACAGAGAGAAGTGGAGGAACGCAGAAATAACACAGAAAGTAGGTCGGTTTCTTAAGACGCAGATGGCAACAGAGACAACAGAAGGGTAACTAATTGGTTAAAGTAGCGGTTCTCAGCCTTCCTAATACTGCGACCCTTTAATACCGTCCCTCATGTTGTGGTGACCCCAACCATAAGATCATCTTCATTGCTACTTTATCACTGTCGTGAACCATAAAGTAAATACCTGTACTTTCCAACGGTCTTAGGCAACCCCTGTGAAAGGGTCCGTCAGCTTCCAACGGGGTCGAGTCCCACAGGTTGAGAACCACTGGGTTAAAGGCACATTACCTTTCTGCAACGAATAAAGTAGAATCGATACGGATTAAGCTGATCTCTTTGGGAAATTTGGCTGTTATCTCTTTAGTTCTGATTTCTTAAAAGGCTAAAATTTCGTTTCAACTTGGTGCTGGAACCTTAGCACATGATGATGACGACAATGACGGATGCTGATGGACCAAGAGTCTGATGATCATGTAGGGACTGGACTTAGGACCTGAACATGCCGGGCAAGCACTAGACCAGTTCCAAATCCAGACCTTGCAGGTAAATTTTTTTTAAGATAGATTTTCTCTATATAGCTGACCTTCAACTTGATATCCTGTCTCTGTTCACATAGTGCCAGGGTTCAGGTATGTGCCATCCTGGGCCCTCCATTTTGATATTTATGTCCTAGGGTACGGGGTCTTTTGGGAAGCAACCACCTCCTGGAGCTTTTAGTGAAAGAACCAAAGCCATCCCAGCCCAAGAGTAAAGCACTGAGCACTCGCTGTGTGCTGTGCACTGCTGTGTCCCTCATACGATGTCAGTTTCCTGCAGAGGATGAACCATGGACAGGTGAGTTAAGTGGCGGCAGCTCAAGCTGTAAGCGGCAGATGGATTCCGGCCTCCATCGTTTGACTCAGAGCCAGCGCTCCTGGCAGCCACATTATTCCTCTGTGATATTGCACAGACCAAAGCCACAGAGAGTGGTAAGAAAACTGCTATGGCAGTCAGTGTTCCAGCCAGGAGGGTGGGAGACCGTCTGAGGAGTGGCGTGGAGCTCAATTGCAAAGGCTCGGATTAGAAAACAAAATGTCAAGCAAGAAAGACTGGCTTCCTGGAGGCCCTGCTCTGATCCTGGATTCCTGCCAGGCTTGAAATAAATCCCTGTCCTGGGCTCCTTCCTGGGCTATGGTCAGCCTCAGTTGCAGCCCTTAATAAATGCCACACCTCTGCCTTCTTATCCATGTCTTTGTTAGTTATAATGTAATGGTTGTTCTGTCTCTTTAAGAGACAAGCCACGCCCACTCCCTCCCCCATCCACTGAGGCAGGCAGGTCTTCCTTCCTGCTTGCAGCCTTAGACTCTCCCTCCTTTCTGTCTCCCTCTTGAAGAGGCAGCTTCCAAGTCTCTCCCTTCTCTCCCCGCCCTGCTCTTTTCCCCTTTACCCCTCCCTTCCATAACCACTAAACAAATATACAACCTCACTCTGCATGGCATGCCTATCCATGTCTCTGTCTCTCGTCCATCGCCACCTCCACGTGTCTTCCTGTCCTGGATCAGCCACTGCTCAGGGCCCTGCAGCCATCCCTGCCTGGGACTGGGTACTCTCAGGGCCCGCTGCCTGCTGCCACATATGGCCTGCTGCCACCGCTTGGGGACCTGCAGTGTTTCTGCTGCCTGCTGCTGCTGGAGATCCTGCAGCATTTTTAATTTTCCCATTACATATAAACCTTTTATTTTCTTCATGGTGGTGTGTACTCAGGATCCCAACATTCCTGAGGCTAGAGCAGGAGACCAAGCTGGCCCCAGTGAGACTCTGCTTAAAACAACAACAGCAACGAAACAAACAAATAAACAACCAAAACTAAACAAACAAAAAAAGACAACAACACAGACAAGAAAAACAGGCTGGAACTGTAGTGGCGTAATTAAGGCCCTAGGTTCAATCTCCAACACAAATTGAGCAGCCCTAACCAAAAGAAAATAAAAATTTACTTAAGGTAGGTACAATGGTCTCATAGGAAATTTCATCACTCAGGAGGCAGAGACAGGAGGATTGCCATAAATTCAAGGTCAGTTTGGGCCACAGAGGGAGATTCTGTTTCAAACAAACAAACAAATATGTATTAAGTTATTTATTTATTTATTGAGACAAGGTCTTTCTGTACATAGACAGTTGGCTCGGAAGTTGATATCTAGACCAGGTTGGTCTTAATCTGAGAAGATCTCTCTCTGTCTCTCTCTGTCTCTCTCTGTCTCTCTGTCTCTCTCTCTCTCCTGCTGAGCCTCTCACTCACTCTCTCTCATACGTTACACCCATCACAGATTTCTCATCCTCTCTCTCTCTCTCTCTCTCTCATAAGTTACACCCATCACAGCTTCCCTCCTGCCAAGAGAAGATCCTCTCACCTCTGCCTCCAGATCTGGGACTTCAGGCGGAAGGAACCACCTTATCTGGCTCGTTTCCCTTCTTTGACAACAGAGACCCGTCTGATAGCTTCATTTCCCCAGCATACAGAAGACCCTCAAGTTCACTGATATGACTTCACACAAATGAACCATTTTTCTGAAGTCAAGGATTTTATACAAGTGATTGCATTCAGTTTGAAACACCGGCTGCCCTGCCCAAACGCACATTTCTATAGTGCTAAGGTGTGTTGCTCTCATGTCTCATGATTTGAAACATAGCTTTATGGCTAACCCAGGAGGATTCCTGGAGCCAGAAGAAATCTCTTAAAGGTGTACACTAGAAAGTGAATGCTCTCAGCTACGGGAGCCTGACAGCGGCTTTTGAAGTGAAGATGATGAGGAATCCCACTCTTCCAGCCTCTATTTTACTGGCACACAGGAGACATCTGGCCTGTTAGCCTGGCAGGAAGCCCGTAGCCCGGCTTTCCAGAGGCTGCAGTTTGAGTGGGCAGACAACAAAGGGAGGTGAACTTGCACAGGAGAAGTTTCTGATATTTAACACATTTAAGTACAAAATGGCCTGTGCGTGATGGTGACCATGTTCTTAAAAATCTCAGCCCCAGCGGGGCAGTAGTGGCCCACGCCTTTAATCCCAGCACTGGAGAGGCAGAGGCAGGCAGATCTCTGTGAGTTTGAGACCAGCCTGGTCTACAGAGCGAGTTCCAGGACAGGCTCCAAAGCCACAGAGAAACTCCCTTGAAAGACCAAAAATGACAGCAAAAAGCAAACAACAACAACAACAACAAAATCTCAGCCCCAGCGGGGCGGTGGTAGTACACAGCTTTAATCCCAGCACTTGGGAGGCAGAGACAGATGGATCTCTGTGAGTTCAAGGCCAGCCTGGTCTACAAAGTGAGTTCCAGGACAGCCAGGCCTGTTACACAGAGAAACCCTGTCTCAACAATACAAAACAAAACAAAGCAACAACAAAATCTCAGCCTCAGAGTGGTGCCGCAAATCTTTAATCCAGCATTTGAGAGGCAGAGGCAGGCAGATCTTTGAGTTTGAGGCCAGTGTGGTCTATATAGGGAGTTCCAGGACAGCCAGGCTACAGAGTGAGGCCCTGTCTTAAAAAAATAAAACAATTAAAATCTCCTCAGGAACACTATTCTTCATGTGTCCATGTCTCCTTTTGACTAAGGTCTCAGGACAATTGAAGAACCTATTCCCATTGGAAGTTATTGGCTGTGGTCGGATTGAGTCGGCTGCTGTGGAAGACCTAAACAGCTCCAGAACTCATCTGAAGAAAAGAGCTTTCTTCTTGGGCAATATTAGGGACTTTCCAGGGAAATGGAGAGCTATTTATCTGAGACAAGGTCTCACCTTATAGCCCTGGCTGGCCTAGAACTCACTACGTAAACCAGGTTGGCCTTGAACTCACAAAGATCTGCCTGCTTCTGCCTGCACCATTTCTATCTGATTATTCTTAAGAATGTGTTTCTGGGGCTGGAGAGATGGCTCAGTGGTTAAAAGCCATTGTTGCCCTTGTAGAGGTCAGAGGTCAGTTCCCAGCGTCCAACAGGGCTGCTTGAAACCACCTGGAACTCTAGTTCCAGGGAATCTGACACTCCTCTGGCTTCCAGGTACACACACACACACACACAGTGTGTCAAAATATTCATACACATAAAGTAAAAATGAATAAGTATTTCTTAAGGATTCATGTTTCTCCTGGTGGGCAAAGTGATTTAAGCCTAAGATCCTCAGCATTAGAGATGGAGATGGTGGGATTGTGAATTGTGGCTGTACTATACAGGGAGACCCTGTCTTTAAAAACAAAACAACAACAAAAAGCAAAAGGAAGGCTTGGGGATTGTTGTAGCAAATGGTCTTTTTCCCCCTCCTAGCCCCAGGAAATAAATTTCAGGGAAGGTCGAGAAAATAAAAAATACAAAGGACTCAGACAAATGCCCAGAGTTCTATCATCCTAAAGCCAGCTCCCTAGAAAGGGCAGAGAGACAGCCATTGAAGGTGCTGTCTTTGCAGGCTTCCGTGGCCTCTTCCCAGCTCTCTACCCTCTTAGCTCTGGAGTTAACAAGGAGACCCACTAGCACAGTGACGGCAGCCTGAGTCTTGTTCTCTGTCTCCTGGCCAGAGAATGGAAAACTCCCAGCTCTTCCTCTTCAGTCACAGAGTTTTGTAGTGGAGAAGTTTTTCAGGGTGGTGCTATGGGGGAAAAGGAGTACAAAGCTTCAAACAGGGGGACACAAAAGGGACCAATAAAGTCAAATGATAGAAAAGGCTAGGGGTGGAGCTGGTTCGGTAGAGCGCTTGCCTGACACATCCCCAGACATCTACACCTATAACTTAGGAGGTGGAGAGTGGAGAATCAAGAGTTCAAAGACTCGTGAGTCCTGGGACAGCCTGCGATCCTTTTTTGTTGTTGCTGGGGTTTTTGTATGGTTTGGTTGATTTTTGTTTTTATTTTGAGATGGAGTTTTTCTGTGTAGCCTTGGCCGTACTGGAACTTGCTCTGTAGACCAGACTGGCCTCGAACTCAGAGATGTGCCTGCCTCTGCCTCGCAAGTGCGGGCACCACCACTGCCCGGTTTGTGAAATTTATCTTAAAAAAATAAAAAATAGAAAAGCCTGATGTGGTGACAATTGCTTTTAAACCATCACTTGGGAGGTGAAGGCAGCACCCAGAAGGGACAGACAGGAGGATTTCTGTGAATTTGAGGTCTACCTGGTCTATGCAGTGAGTCCCAGGCCATCTGGGACTACAAAGTGAAGGAGGAAAGAAGGGTGCCACTGTTTTGGACTAAGCTTTAAGACAGACTAAGAAAAAAAATTGAGTCACCCACATTAAAGGCCTCAGTCATCAAGTAGAAAGCAGGCCCTCTCAGTGGCTTTCCGAGATTCATGATAAGGCAGAGTTTCCCCACACAGGCGATATGACTGTAGCCCTGGCTTTGATCTGCACACAAAAGGAGCAACCTGAAATAACATGGTGGAAGCTAATCAGGTATTTCCCCATTGTTCTTTTCTTGTCCCTATCTTATCAATAAAGTGACTTTGAAATGACCGATTTTCTCTTCTTTTAAATTTTTACTTTCTCCGAGCCTGTCCATAAAATCAGTTCCCTGCCGTAGCTGTTAGATCCTTACACTGTTTTCAGACCTGAGAGGTGCTTGACTGAACAATGAAAAGGAAGGCTAACCGAGATCTAACTAATGGGACTAATTTAGTGCGACGTTCCCGTTGACAAGTGTCTGAGTCGTCTAGATTCTGGTCCAAACAGGATCCTGAGAGTGGTGGCAGAATTCCAGAGTGCAGTCCCAGGTGTCCAAGGCAGGAGTCGAGGGGGTGCCAGGGTCTGTATATGGTAGCCTTGATAGCCTGCGGCAATATTTCTAGAACTAACTTGATTTTACGATCATAGCGTGGGCCACTGCACAGGTGGGCACAGGGCTGAGGGATTTGAGTTTTAGGAGGGTTTCCCACGCTGTGGAGGAGTGACTGGCCCACAGGAGACTGGTTTTAAGGAAAGCAGCTGGGGGGCGGTGACCATCTTCTGGCTAAGGAATAAGAAGACTTGAACTAGGGCTCTGGAGCCTCGAAGGGAGGAAAGAGCAGGTGGTGTCAGGATCCAGGAAGTGAGTGAGAATGTGTATGGAGGGGACTGTGGCACAGATCCTGGCAGGAGAGAGATGAGCCAGCCAAGGGGCCTTGGAATCTGACAGCGAAAGCTTACGAATACACATGACAAGAAATAGGGTTAGAGGCATGAATGAGGTGAGCTGGCTTCTTTGGAGGAAGAGCCTACACTCTCCTTCCAGATAAAGTCCTCATTGTTCAGGGCAATCTGACCCATCTGTCTCGTTAGTCTGTATAATAATGATTGACATCCCCACAGTCCCCAGGGTCTCACGAAGTAGCCCAGGTTAACCTTGGATTACAGGAAGGTGCTTCCATAGTCTTCCCCTTCCCTTCCCTTTTCTTCCCTTTTCTTCCTTTCCCTTCCCTTCCCTTTTCTTCCCTTCCCTTCCCTCCCCTCCCCTTCCCTTCCCTTCCCTTCTTCCCTTCCTGGTTTCATGTAGCCCAGCCTGGCCCCAGACTCTCAGACTCTCAGAGACCCTCCTGTCTCAGCCTCCTGACCACCATGATCACAGGTGTATGCTACCACAGCTGGCAAGAAAACTGGTGAGCTCTCTCTCTCTCTCTCTCTCTCTCTCTCCCTTCTTTCCTTCCTACCTACCTTCCTTCGTTCCTCACTCTCTTTTTCTCTCTCTGTCTTCCTTCTTCCCTCTCTCTCTCTTTCCCTCTCCCTCACTCCCTTCCTTCTTTCCTCCCCCATTTCTTTTTTGTTGCTGTTTATTTGGTTTGGTTTTGGGTTTTCAGGACAAGGTTTGTCTGTGTAATAGCTTTAACTGTCTTGGAACTTGCTTTGCAGGCCTTACCCAGAGAGATCTGTCTGCCTCTGCCTTCCGAGTGCTGGGATTAAAGGCGCTCACCGCTGCTGTGTGGCACATATGGTTAATTTCTTAGCAACTAGGTTTTAAGCTTCTGGGAAATGGTTTTACACTTCGTGTTACCACTGTCTCTCTGGTCAGTTTAGCACTCAGCTGTAGACATGATCGAGCTTAGCATGTCTTCTGAGTTTGCTGACATTTACACAGGAAGAACCGTAACACTGGGACCAGTTTCAGGATGACACAAGCCTAGTGTTGGGGAGAATAAGTATATTGCACTTCCAAATTCCCTGATGATGTTCGATTGTGCCCACAGAGGTTATTGCCACTGGTAAAAAGTGTGTCAGCGCCCGGGGGAGACCCCACTGCTGAAGGGAGAAAGGCCACGCAGGAGGAAGGATCCTGGTCCCCGTCAGTGGATGAGGTTGGCAGCTTCCGTAGTCATCTGTGCCCTTATGCGGTGATGTGCACTGGCCTTTGTGTGGAGGGGAGTGCTCTGAATAAAGGAGCATGGTGGCCGGTGACTTGGGAGCAGTGGAGCAGGCAGCGGAGATGCGGAGATGCAGGGCCACTGAAATGCAGAGGAAAAAAACTGAGCTGAGCTGAAAAGAATGAATGAATGATCTCTCGTGTTGTCAGTCTGTCTGGAAAGCAACAGAAATTTAGAATTTAGAAGTTCAGAAAGCATCAGTATGCCTGAGACATTTGTTTTTCACCAACCTTTGACTAATACATAGACCCAGGCGGTGTTCCCCCTGGAAAGGGTATACAATTAAACATGAGCCCCGAGGATGAGCTGATGCCCAGGAGATTTGAGCTGATGCCCAGGAGATTTAGAGAGAAATTTGTAATGCTTGGGGAAGGCCCGTTGTTTTTATTCATTCATTCATTCATTTTTGAGGTTCTGGGGGTCCATCCCGGGGCTTGTTGAAGAAATGCTCTGTCTGCGATTATTCCTCCGCCCCCTGCGTTTTAACCAGTCTTCAGGTGTGGCTTTGCTGAGCAGCCAGCAGGGAAGCTCTTCCTCTGACCTCCAGGTGGGGCAGGGCAGGGCCTGCTGGAGTCTCCAGTTCTACTTTCCCTGGCTTTCTGTGGTGGCTTTAGGAGAAGCAAACAGTACTCAGGCAGATAAGATAACGTTCCAGTTGGAGCCTGAAGTGAGGAACTGTCTTTCCTTCAGAGCCCTGCAGAAGCTCATCTGATGCTGAGGACAAGACCTGAGCGTCACCTCTGCGTCACCTTGTCTTCTAGCCAACACCACCACCACCAGCAGCATCACCATTGCCTCCGCTGCCCTTACCACCACCCCTGCCTCCAGGAATCTTTCATTTTGTTTTAATTATTCATTGCAGGCAATGTACATGCAATAATCTGTCGTCTGTATCTCAAGGGCGATGGGAATACCTCTTCAATATGCTTTTATGCACTTTTACCAGTGAAAATGTCGGGGAAGATGGACTAGTGTGAGGGGTAAGGGCAAGGCTTGCAGTCTCGGCTAAAGTGGAGTGAAAACTACCCATTAAGAGGCAGGAGTAGTGGCACAAGCCTGTTACCCTAGCGCTTGGAGGTCAGGATATGAGGATCACCCAGGAATCCTGGCCAACCTAGGCTACAGTAGGAGGCTCTTTCAAAGAAACACAAATAAAATAAAAACAGCTGAACTGTCAGCTTTGCACACAGGAGAGTCTTTCGAGAGTGAACATCTGTAGCCGTGACCACCTACCAAGAAACAGGTCTTGGGCTGGGGCTGTATCAGGTGGGGGAGTGCTCGTGTTCTATGGTGACGTCCTGCATTCGATGGCCAGTCTTGTGTCCACTAATCGAGTCAGATAAGTGGCTTTGACTCAAATGACCTTCATGCTTCCTGGTGAGCAGAATGGCTAACTCATGATAATATATTATCAGCCATCCCGGGAAAGAATTTAATGCGGTAGAATCTTCCCTAATGATGCCTGGCATTCTGTTTTAGTCTTTAAAATGTTTGTTTGCTTGTTTTGATCAGGTACTATGTCCTCTTGGCTGTCCTGGAACCCTCTATGTAGACCAAGCTGACCCCAAACTCACAGAGATTCGTCTGCCCTTGCCTCCTCAGGACTGGGATTAAAGGTGTGTGACACTATAGATAGTCCTCAACAGTGTTTTTTAATTACATTTTTGTTTATTTTTGTGAGTGGCTGTGATGCCCCCGCGCTTCTGGAAGTCTGAGGGCAGCTGGTGGAAGCCTGTGCTCTCCTTCGGTCATGTGAGTCCCAGGGACTGAACTCAGGTTGTCAAACTGGATAACAAGGGTCTCCTGGCTGGGCCATCTCATCTCAGCCACTACAGGAGGGGGTGCATGGCTTCTGCTCCGCAGTTCTAGATTCCGGGACTTGGCTCAAGTGTTCCCTCCTTAGGGAAGAAAGGCTAGAGAGGTTCTTCGCTGACAAAGACAGCACCATAGGTAGCTTTTCATAGGTAGGCTGAATAAAACTCCCTGATTCCGTGAGTCTGTGACCTCGCATCTTCTCACAGCCAAAGCTGCTGTGGAGCCTAACCCAGGGAGGGCAGGAAACTGGCCTTACTCTTTCTTGCTCCCTCCCCCATCACTTAACCTCAAACTTTATTTGGTGTTCGGAGGATGAATCCAAACACAGTCTCACCTTCAGGTGTAACCTCAGGCTGAGGACTAGATTCAGCTCCGCTGGCTTCCAGGAGTGGCAGGGGAGGTTTAGGCAAGGACGAGGTTGTGTCCTAATTTCTCTCCAGAAGATTTGGGAACTCGGCTTGGTTTCAAGAGCAGTGTGTGGATTTGGATTCTGAGCTGGCCTCTTGCGCCCTCTAGTGGTTTCAAAGATCATAACCGCACAGAACTTTTCAATCAACCGAGCGGTTTTTTTTTTCTCTCCAAGGATGAAGTGCCTTAACCTTTTAGCTATTTGTTGTGTAGTGAACCCAGTTCATAGCTATAGTTACAAAACAACAACGCAACTAACCAAATACACACAATAGGAGATTTGACACATCTTGTGGAATCTTTGAAAGGTCTTCGGTATCTTATTTTTGTAGTACAAACCCCATAAGCTGGAGGTACCTAATGGATAATTGAAAAGATGTTCTAATCCAAGGTGGTCCCTGTCGCATTGTCAGCCTGTGAAACATTAGCTCACGGAGCTGAACAGCAACATAAAGGGCTCTTATCTTTCCAAGATAGCTCCACTCTCACGATGACAGTGAAACATCAGACTTGGGGTTGTCAACCAGTTTAAAGTCTCAGTTTTGCCCAGATTCCGCGATAGCAGCCAAATCCTCGGGAGAACAAATCGTCTCTTGAACAATGACGGCCCTTAAAAGATTGTGTTCAATTCATAGTATCACAATCCACTGGGGACACTGCAGACCTCTTCAGGATTGAGGTTACGTTGTTCTCTACACCGCCCCAAGCACACACACTTCTTATGTAATCTACATGCCATGAATGACTCTAAAATAGGAGCAAACGCAGCTCCCCGTGTGCGCATGCGCACTGCCCGTGCCGGCATACACACCCTACCACTGAGTTTGTCTACGCTGCAAAGGCAGCGTCCAGCCTCGGGACTGCCCAGAGCTCTAAATATCACCTGATGGAATGGAAGAAGCCCCTTCCAGGGAGATTTTGTAACTCGCTGAGCTGACTCAGGTTGCCCAAGGTGGCCTCAAGCACCTGGTGACCACAGAGCCCTGCTTGCACCTGCTGTTTAATTAGGGCTTAGTTTGTTTTCTGTCTGTCTCCCTAACCCAAAGCTAAGCCCCATCCAGCCGCTAATTGTTTGTCCACGACAGCAGCCTAGTAGAGTCTAGCACAGTTCTGGGCAGAAGGTGTTAATAAACATTTGTCAATTCTACAGTCCCTTGTGGTAAATGCTGCTGGCAACAGGCCAAAGGCAAGGGTGACATCATTGCTCAGAAACGTGGGTGCTTAAAAACTCTGAAAGTGCCAGGCGGTGGTGGTGCGCCTTTAATCCCAGTACTCGGGAGGCAGAGGCAGGCGTATCTCTGCTAGTTGGAGGCCAGCCTGGTCTACAAGAGCTAGTTCCAAAACTACAGAGAAACTCTGCCTGGAAAAACCAAAAACAAAACCCTCTGAAGGCTGAGATATGCACCCACATGGTTGAGGAGCAGTTCGTGAGCGAACACAAGCCCTCTCCTGAGCCCCCGGCTCCATGTTTCTCTGCATTCATTTTGCACCAAGGCCTGATGGCGGATGTCCTAAGGTCCATGGACAGTTTGTGGTAGGATTGTCTGGGGAGGAGCTTTCTTACCTCCCAAAGTGGAACAAATTCTCCTTTAACACACTTGAAAGTCAAGGAGCGCTGGGTGAGGTAGCTCAAAGCAGGGCTTCAGACTAGCCTAAAGGACATAGCTAGATCATTTTTTCAGAAAGTCAATCAACCAACCAAGCAGCAAAATCCAAATAAAAGGGTGTTTTGAAAATATTTCTTAAGGATCCATTTTTATTTTCTATGTGCGTTGGTGTTTTCCTGCATGTCTATGTGAGAGTGTCAGATCCCTTGGAACTGGAGATATAGACAGTTGTAAGCTGCCATGCGGGTGCTAGGAATTGAACCCCTTTGGAAGAACAGCCAGTGCTCTTAACCACTAAGCCTTCTTTCCAGAGTGACCCCCATCCCTTTATTTAAAGTAAATGCCTTGCGGTTCTAGAACAAAAACAGCTGTTGGAAAGGGCTGAAACTGTGCAGACAAAGTCGAATGATGGTTATGGACGTGCAGTAGGACTGGCGTACCAGTGTATGACTCTGTGGCTGAGTCCTTAGCTCTACAGAAACAACAAACTGTACAAGTTATTGTCCTGGGGCACACCTACAGTCTATTCAGCAGGCTGAAGAAGGTTGCTTGAGCTAAGGAACCAAGCAACCAACACCCTCCCCCAATCTATATAAGGGAGGAGAGGGGACCAATATGCACATTTTGTTATCTCTTCCGCTTTCCTTTAGTGTCACCTACTTTCCAAAGATAAAGATGCAGGCACAGTGGTGCCTGCCTCTGATCTTAGATCTGAGGCAGGAGAATCAGAAGTTGGAGGTCAGCCTGGGCTACATATTGAGCCACCACCCCCCACAAAAGGGGGGGGAGAAAGAAAGAAAGAAAATGAAAATCCAAACCAAATCAACAAGCAACTCTCCCCACTTAAAAACAAAACAAAAACAAAGAAAAGCGGCCACAGAAGGGGAAAAAAGACAACCGGAACAAATAGAGGAGCAGCAAGCGTGGGCTTGGTGCTGTAAATTCTACAGAAAAGCACAGAGACAGAGCAGACCCCAGTCCAGGCAGGCTGAGTGGAGATGCCAGGCAGTTTTGTGGCTTTCAGTTTTTCCATCGCCAGTTATTTTTGCTTGTTTGCTTGTCTTTTTTTTCCTTTTTGTTTTTTTTCTGTGAATAAGTAAGTTTGTATCTGGAGCTACTGTGGTTTTCACCTTCTGCTTTTTATCAGTTAGGCTCAATTGTGACTGTAACAGAAAACGCCAGATAAGTGTCTTAACAAGATGTCATTTGGGTCTGTCATGTTTTAGGTTTGGGTGGACTTGGGGCTCTGAGAGTCAGGGACCTTTCCAATTTATTGTACCACAGAGGATGGGTCCCATTCTCAAGGTGGCCCCACAGGCCATTTTTGGAAAGCTTCAGTCACGTGTCTTTTTTTCTTTTCTTTTTCTCACCAACAAAAAGACCTGAGAAATGTATGCCCTTTACTTGTAGGACACTCACCCAATTTTACCCCAACTAATGTTCACATTTGATTGGCTGGAAGACCTAATCTAACTGGAAGGGAGACCATGAAAGGAGGAAACGGGGAAATACACAAACACATGACTCTTCAGGAGCTATGACTGGGAAAGGAAAGGAGAGAATGGTTACTAGAAGAAAACATGCAACCTTTGTCCCTGGAATCAGGCATCCTTCTCATCCAGAAGTGAGCCTTGCCTGTCTCTCCAGGGGATGGGTGTGGCAGAGAAAACTAGAACTCAGTATCATCAGTACAAAGATCTGGTGACACCACACTGTGGGTCAAAGGGGGATTTGAAATCACGTGACTATGGATGTCTGCTTAAGAGTAGGTGTGAAGGAGACAGGGTCTCATTTTCCCAGTCAAATACTAACTGAAGCATTTGTATTCCATAGACCGTTCTGTCACTCACGGCTGAGTCTGGTTAGGACTTAGACCCAGTCTGTATAGGAAGCAAAGACTCCAGTCACATTCAAATGACCCCCATGGTCTGGTCCTGACTATTCAGGAGAAAAAAAATCCTGGTTCTTCCTCAAGTTCTTTTTAGAAAAAGAAGAGGTTTTTTCCGGGATTGTTCAAAATTCTACCTTAGATTTTCTTGGCATGTTATTCCTTCCCCTAAACTTTCATAAATATACCCTGTTTAAAAGTGACCTCATCATTTTCCTCCCCAAATTTGCTCCTGGCTGACCCCTCCCCATCTGAGTAAAAAGCACTAGGTGTGACCTAAGCTAGGTTTGCCTCTACCCTCACAGCTCACACCCACCTAGTGAAGGTTGTGCTTTTGACTTCCCCCTGGGAGGGTTTTACTGCCAGGGGCATTTCCTCTTTGCTGGCCTGAGGTAGCCTCCCTGAAACTCAGCTGAGGCCAACATTCTTTGTGATCTATCTATCTATCTATCTATCTATCTATCTATCTATCTATCTATCTATCATCTGTCCCTCTATTATATCTATCTATCATCTATCCATCTTCTATCAACTATCTGTCTCTTAGTATATCTATCTATCCATCTTCTATCTGTCTATCATCATATCTATCTATCTATCATCTATTATCTGTCCCTCTATTATATCTATCTATCCATCTTCTATCAACTATCTGTCTCTCTAGTATATCTATCTATCTATCTATCTATCTATCTATCTATCTATCTATCTATCTATCATCTTCTATAGCCCAAGCTGACCTCAAGCTTGCTTTGTAGCAGACTTGCCTCAAGACGCTGGTGCTCTTCCTTAGTCTACAGAGCAATGAGCTGCAGATGTTCCCCCACCCCCCCAATCCTTCTAAGATCTGGTCTTGTTCGTTCCTAGAGGGACTGTTGGGATTTCCAGCTACTTCACGCATCAACTGCTGAACCCTCTTGAGATTCCTCTGCATGTGGATTGCTATTCCTTCAAGAGTATGTCCCTTTCCACTGAGAAGCCTTGCCCCACCATCCATTTGGCGTTTAACTGCTGAGTATTGGACTCTAGTTCCAGCCGGCTTAGACTGTTCCATTCCATTAACCCGAGGAAGGCGAGGCTGGGACCTTCCTACTTGGCACAGAGCTGGGGACTGGTAAGACTCCACTGCCCTGAGTTAAAGCATGTACATTTGAATTCACTTATTTTGGACCCTCCTCCCCCATAGATCCTGTGGGTTGTGCAGCGTTACCCCATTTAATGTGTGAGCGAGGACTTCACTGCTTCCTCACAGGCTTTGTCTAAGGAAACTAAACAAAAACCAAACAAACAAACGACAGAACACCTCACAGGACTCTGCTACACTCCTGGGACAAGGCTCTCTCTTCAGAGGCGGCTGACCTAAGCAGAGCCAGCCCTCTTCCCAAGCCACAGCTGTGTGCTGGAGAGCTGGTGGCGGAGGCCCCTAATAAAGAGCAGACCTCCCAATTGCCTTCCTTCCCCCACCTCTCACAGGGCTTTTCAAATTAAAAGTTAACTTACAAAAAAAAAAACCCATAAGGCCCGAGGAGAAGGAGAGGGTAGTAGGACTCCAGGGTCCCTAGAAGGAGGCTGGTAGCTTGCAGAACAGGGGATCCGAAGGCCAGATTCCCCGCGGCCCTGTCCAGCCATTAGCTGTTCAGAGAGCAGAAGGGTATAGGCCCCCCGCTTCGGCTGGGCTGCACCGCAAGACGTACTTCTTGTCCTCAATTAGGGTCATCACCCGCCTTTGTGTTAGTAGCCCTAGAGAGCGTGCCCGGGGGCCATGGACCCAGGGAACGGCTTTCCGCTGTTTCCTGGAGATCCCGGATGGCCCCTGCACCGTTGGAGCAAGCCAGCCACAGCCGCTGAGGAGGTGGGCGACAAATCTTGGAGAGTGGGTAACTAGTTACACCGGCCCTTTGGATTCGTTCGAATTCTCTTCCCCTTCTTGCAAGAGTGGGCTATCCCTCGGGCTGGGGCTGCTCCAGGGTTGGGGTGGAGCCCTGCTCTGTCTCCCCGCAGGGACTTCGACATCTGGTTACCGCTTCTCCAGCCTGTTCCAGGCTTGCCAGCCCTGGGAGGAACCTCCACGAGATGAAGTCAGGAGTTAAAGAGGCAGTCAAAGGCAAAAGTTTTCTTTTGCTATAGACCAAATGCCCCTTTATTTTCAAACAAGAAACCAGACAGACCCTGCAATCCCGTCCTTCCCATCAACTTGATATGAAAGAAATCAACGCAGTTGTTTGAATGTGAATTTTCACAGGTGACGGCTTTGATGGCTGTCACTGGCCTTCAACAGAAAGAGACCTGAATTCTCCAAGGGAGACAGTGCTGTTTCGCAAAGCAGGCGAGCCGCGGGAAAGGCCGCAAAGGCGCCTCTGCAAGACGCAGTGACTAGGGGTGCGGGACTTGGAGCTGGGGCGTTCTGAGTCCTGGATGCAAGGTAGATTTTGTTTCCAGTCAGTGACCATTTTGATGTGGTTGTCAAAAGTTCACGGGACCCTCTCTGGAAGGTTAAATCATCCGTAGCAGCCAGCATCCTCTTATACCCTTGTACCCTATTTCTGGTCGCCCGCAGGCCATAGGGCATAAGGCCGGGGTGAGAGAACTGCTGCCCTTTTCCATCCGGTTCCCCAAAGTTCCTGGCCTCGCGCGATCTGGGCCTCCCTCCGGTTTCAGTTGCTGGAAAAACCTCACTCTTAACTCCAGGGGAAAAGACCCAAGGGGTTGACAACCACTAGCAGAGCAAATTGGGTTCTTGGTACACTATTCCAAGCAGAAAGTCATTCCATTAGAGTGACCTGGTCCCCTCACGACTTCAGGGACAGAGGTTCAGGAAGGGGAGAAAAGACCTTGGTTAGGCAGTGGCTCTTGCCTTATTCGGCTCCAAGACCACCCAGGTCCTGGGGCGTCGAGGGAACAATCTGGAAGGATTTTAGAACAACTTGGCAAGAGCTGGGCTCGCCCCCTCCCCTTGACACCCTGGGCTGAGTGACGGGCACAGACCGGACCTCTCCCACAGCTCAGAGAGTGGAGGGCGGAAAATGCGATTCAAACCGGCCTATGAGCCGTGGGAGGGCGGGGGCAGGACCTGGTTTAAGAAACCAACTGCTGGAGCTCGCAGGCCTCCTGTCCCGAGGTTGCTCCAGACCACTGCATTTATTTTCCTTTCGCTGAGAAGGCAGATGCTTCACTGGGTCCCGACTCAGCGAGATCTCGCAACCATTTGCTCGCCTGCGCCACCCCCTACTGGGGCGCTATCCTAGCAGTCGGCTCTCCAGGCCTTTAAACCTTAGGGAATGTCACACATGGAAACCTTTAGCAAATGTTTGTTAATGATCATAACAAAGGCATCATTTAAATTAGGCAGGTAATTACTACCAGAAGAGCAACTGGGTGCTCGATCCTCGTCGTCTTCTCTGCTATAAACGCCTGAGGAGTTACTGCCCCAGGATACCCACATCAGCCCGCTCTTCAGACCCCTTTAAAACTGCTCTGATATGACCTGTGAAGTTTCCATTTGTGGGCGGAGATTGCAGGGGCCCTGCTTGAGAGAGACCCTGGTGGTGGGATAGAGCTGACCCCCCTCTGCAGGATCTCAACCTCAACTTCTACTCTCCTGGGGTACCTGCTAAAGAAACCTAGATCTCCTCTTGATTTGACTCTAATAGCTGAAAGCCCCGAATTTGCCTTTCTCCATTGCGAGCTCTCTCTCTCTCTCTCTCTCTCTCTCTCTCTCTCTCTCTCTCTCTCTCTCTCTCTC